>CM032634.1:33629979-33954979 GCA_019097785.1 Fraxinus excelsior | reverse complement strand
ATCTACTTCTTTAGCTCCGGATCAGTCCACAGTTGATCCCTCTTGTGTAACTCATCATGGCCTACCTGTGGCCACATCTGATGCTCAACCATTTGCTCCATTTTCGGACCCGATCAGCAGGACTCCTAAGAATAGTGGCTCCTCATACTTTGATCCCTATTAGATGATATGCTGGAGAGGCCACGGAACTCGATTGGTTTGGAAATGTCATCTTCACCTACGCATTGTCAACAGAATTTGGAGGCTTCTTTATCTACTCAATCTGACTCTGAGAGTTTCTCTCAAATTGAAGTTCACCACCAAGGTCCCTTCCGTAGATCTTCGTCTGATGATTTAGTTGGCATGGTTGATCGGACAGAGAACGATGGCTTTATCCCAGTTGGTCGTAAGGGGACTTCGAGAGTTACTGACACCTCTGCTTATAGGATGGCGACCAGGAGTCGGTCGCAGGATACCTTTTTGCGCGTTTCCAGATGAGTGCCATCATCTGGAATGTGAGGGGTTTAGCTAGTGTAGCTACTCGTAGACGCCTGAAGAAACGCATACAGCTTCATAAGGTCTATTTCTTGGTTATTCTGGAACCTATGGTTCTCGAGAAAAGTTTTGAATTTGTTCGCCGCTATTTGCATTTCGACTATGGCGTCCGGAATGAGTCGAATAAGATTTGGTGCTTCTGGTGTGTTGGCACAGTTTTGACTGTCCTTCAGGACCACACACAGTTCTTACATGTTCAAGTTGTTGACCCCAGACTTGCTAGACCTATTTGTATTACACCCGTCTATGCTGCTTGCGATGCATCCGTTAGGAGGGATCTGTGGGCGGGTCTTCACCACATATCCATCTCCATGGACGATCCCTGGCTAGTTGGAGGAGATTTTAATGTTATTACTCATGATGGAGAGCGTACTGGTCATAGTAGGAGAGATCGTGGGTCTACTGCCTTTTCTGACATGATGCTTGATTGTGGTCTTGAAGATGCTGGTTTTTCTGGGTCTCAGTTCACTTGGACTAATGGGAGGGTTAGTAAAAGACTGGATAGAGTCCTGATTAACCCTATGGCTGCTGATTTTTGTAGACAATTTATTGTGACGCATCTGAATCGGACCTCTTCTGATCACTCACCCCTTCTTCTTCAATGGACTTCTGATGTGGATTCGGGCCCGCGTCCATTCCGTTTTCTCAATGTTTGGACAAAGCATCACAATTTCTCAACCTTCGTTTCTCAGAAATGGCTGCCCTTTGGGAGAAGTTCTTCAGGTTGAAACAGGGGTTACGATGGTGGAATCGGCAAATATTTGGTGATGTTTTCCAACGAGTGAGGGAAGCCGAGGAAAGAGTTGACCATGCTGAGATTGATTTTGATAGTGACCCTACACCAGAACACCGTACATCACTTCATCATGCACAGGCAGAATTGAATCGTACCCTGGCTATTGAGGAAGGTTTTTGGAAGCAAAAGGCCGGCTCCCGTTGGGTTTGTGAGGGTGACCGCAACACACGATATTTCCATTCCATTGTACAGGGCAGACAGATCAAATCTCGGATCAGGAATATCACAAGTGAGACCGGAGAAGTTCTTTCTACTTCTACTGACATTCAGAACTCCGCCATCCCTTTTTTCCAGGATTTATTATCTGCTACCTCGCAACCTCTAGACCCCATTCGCCCTAATATCATACCCAGAATACTGACTGGGGCTGACAATATGGAACTTAACCGTCCCCCCTTGATTGATGAGGTGCGGGAGGCTATATTCAGTATCGATGCTGATAGTGTTGCTGGACCTGATGGATTTTCATCCTTGTTTTATCAGCACTGTTGGGATATTATCCAAGACGACGTATTTGGCGCTGTTATTGATTTTTTTGAAAGAGGCCATTTTCCGCGGGGTTTTTCTGCCACTTCTATTGTTCTGCTTCCTAAGCGGGAGAATGCTTGCAAATGGACGGACTTTAGACCTATCAGTCTTTGTACGGTGTTCAATAAACTCATCACCAAGTTACTGAACACCAGATTGAGCTCTTTACTGCCTCGTATCATCTCTCCTCCACATAGTGGTTTTGTCCCCGGTCGCCTCATTGGGGACAATGTTTTACTTACTCAGGAGCTTCTTCACACGCTGGACGATAAAGTGCGAGGAGGGAATACCATGTTGAAACTTGACATGGCTAAAGCTTATGATCGTATGGATTGGGGATTCATCTACTCTATCCTTGCGGAGTTCGGCTTTGACCAGTTGTGGATTGATAGGATCAGACGGTGTATCTCGGAATGTCATTTCTCTGTGCTCTTAAATGGTTGTCCTCATGGTTTCTTCGCATCTACACGTGGCCTCAGACAATGGGATCCTATCTCCCCATCCTTATTCATTATTGCTGCTGATTACTTCTCTCGACTCCTCATTCAGAAGTTTCACACATTTCCTAGTATGCAGTACCGACATGGAGGTATCTCCCATGTTTCACACCTTGCCTTTGCTGACGATATCATTATTTTCGCTAATGGTCAGAAAAAGTCTATCAAGAGGGTCCTCGAGTGCTTGGAACACTATGAGGGGGTTTCTGGACAATTGGTGAATCGAGACAAAAGCGACCTTATTTTACCGAAGCGATCATCGGATATTCAGATACGCAGGCTTGTGATCCTTACTGGTTTTTCCCACCAGAGACAACCATTCACATACTTGGGAGTCCCTTTATTTAAAGGGGCTAAGAGGAGCTTCATGTACGATGATCTCATTATGAAGGTCAGGAACAGGATCTCTGGATGGGCTTCACGACTCCTCTCACCTGGCGGTAGGATTACTTTGTTGAAGTCTGTTCTTTCATCTTTACCCTTGTACCTCTTCCAGATTTTGTGTCCTCCCAAGATCGTTCTGAAAAAGTTGGAAAGTATATTTGCGAGATTCTTGTGGGACTCGAAGGAACAGGCGCGTCGTCTACACTGGCGCAGCTGGAAAGGGATTTGCCTCCCCACTGCAGAGGGTGGTCTGGGATTTAGACTGTTGCAGGATGTTGTGGACACTTTCTCTATGAAACTTTGGTGGTTGTTTCGAACCCAGAGATCTCTTTGGGCCCATTTTCTACTAGACAAATACTGTAAGGGGACCCACCCATCACTTGCAATGGTCCCCTACTCGGCCTCATCTACTTGGAAGAGGCTGAAGAGATTCGCGCCACAGACTGAGCCACACATTGCTTGGCACCTTGGAGCAGGACAGATGTTCTTCTGGCACGATTGTTGGATGGGTAATACTACCCTAGCGTCCTTGTTTCCACACAGGCAGCACACATCCGAGAGGGTGCAAGACTACTTTGAGTACACTGGTGGGACTTTGGGCGATTATTACAGGCTCTTCCTCCTCCCATGGCGGAGCAGATAGGGGCCATACCCTTATCTACTGAAGCCCCAGATCGCATTATTTGGCGGGACACATCGGATGGTAGTTTCACCACCAGTTCAGCTTGGCAGCTCGTCCGTTCTGTTCAGCAGAATCACGACTCGTATCGTCTACTGTGGAGCGCTATTTTGCCTACCACCGTCTCATTCTTCTGCTGGAGACTCTGGCAGGATCTCATTCCAGTAGATGTGGTTATTCAGAGAAGAATCGGATGTCAATTGGCTTCTCGCTGCCAATGTTGCTCCGAGATTGAAACTATTAGTCACATTTTCACGGGAAGCAGCATCTCCGATCAGGTTTGGCAACATTTTGGGGGCATTTTCCAGATCCCTATGAGCGCAGGTGAGGGGGTCCGTCAGAGGTTTCAAAGATGGCGGTATTCCGGACAGTATGTTCGTTGTGGACACATTCGCACTATCATTTCCCTTCTGATATTCTGGTTTCTATGGACCGAGAGGAACGACGGAAAGCATAGGGGGATTCGTATGGTGGCCAAACGGATCATTTGGAGGGTCTACCGCATGATATCCTTTCTTTATATTGGAGGACTCTTTCGAGCTGTGCACTGGCGAGGTGACATCACACTTGCACACACTTTTGGTTTTTCCTTGTCTATCCCTATCCCTCCCCCACCTATTTTGGTTGCCTGGCGTACTCCACCATTGGGCTCATTCAAGATCAACACGGATGGGTGCGTCAAAGAGGGATTTGCGAGTGGCGGAGGCATCATTAGGGACCACACAGGGCGCTGCATCAGGGCATTCTCAGCATCTTATGGCCCACGTCTTATTTTGGAGGCCGAACTCAGAGCTGTACTTGACGGGATTCTGCTGGCCAGAGGACTTGGCACATCAGTTATCTGGGTTGAGGCTGATTCCGCTGTGGCTATTCACTGCATCACCAGAGGTGGAGGACCTTGGACGATTCAGGGCATTCTCAGACAGATTACAGATCTCATCACCTTCGACAGAGATACGATTTCCCACATATACAGAGAAGGAAACCAGGTTGCAGATGCACTTGCTTCGAAAGGTTGGGATCACCGACGTTATCAAGAGTATGGACCATCCGAATTACCTCGACATATTAGGGCACTTGTTCAAATTGATAGATATGGCTTGCTAAGTGTCAGAATCTGATCTTGAGTTTACTTCCTTGTATTCTTGTGTTCTTATATTTTGTTTACATTGGCTCTGTTGTAAGGGAAGTAGTACTTCCTTATTTACTGTTTTACTTTACTTCTACTGTAAGGGAAGTAGTACTTCCTTATTTACTGCATTACATTACTTCTACTGTAAGGGAAGTAGTACTTCCTCTTTCAACGCTTTTCTTTACTTCTGCTGTAAGGGAAGTAGTACTTCCTCATTTATTGCTTTCTTGAATTCAGTTGTCACCACGGTATTCCTCCGCCACAAGTGAGGACAATTAATAAACTCTCGGATGTACCGCCCTCCTTCAACTAAAAAAAAAAAAAAACCCTAAACCCTAAACCCCTGACAGGGTTTGGATTGAGCGTGGGGGTAACCGCGGCTTCTGGCAAACAATCATTTATGAAAAGAGGCCGGTTTTTTGTTTCAATTGTAGACATATGGGCCACTCCTATGATAAGTGCACTTCGGGGACACCTCATCCCCCTCCAGTTGTTGTGCCTCCCTCTGTTCACCCCTCGACTACTAATAGGGTTGACAAAGGTAAAGGCAAGGTAACGTTTGTGGAGCCGAGGAAGCAGTGGGTGCCAGTTTCAGCAGTTCCTACTACATCGGCAGTTCCTACCTCGACCCCCATGACCATAGCTCAAGAGGTACTACCAGTTATTCATTCGGTTACTAAGTCTATACCAGAGGCTCCTATCGAGGTAGCTCATTCCCCTACTATCACTACTATAGCTGTTACTCCTCTCTCAGCCACTGAGACACCGACTTTCACGACACATATCAGTTCTCCTTCTTTAGAGACACATACAGATGGTACTCAATCATCACAGAGATCAGGATCCGCTTTACAGATCAGTACAGGAATAGTTGATCCAGAGGTACCACCATTTATTCATTCAGTTACTAAGCTTACTCCAGACGCTCCTATTGAGGGATCAGGTACAGGGATAGTTCATCATGCACAGGGACTGTTGGCTGAGACCAGCTCAGAGCGGCATAGTATCAAGCATATGTTGATTGATCACTTTAGGAAGAAGCACGGCATGAAGGTTGGATCCGCCATGAGACTTGCCATTGATGACTTGGTTATGAAGCTCTTTGGTGAGAGACCTTCATCGAGTAAGACTCATACTCATATACCTTCAACTAGTCCTTCCATCATGACTCCTATCCAGGATATGGTGAAGAAACATATACAGAGAGACATAGATGGCATGGGACTTGGAGACTGCGTGCAAAACCTAGAGGATGACGTACCTACAGTCACCAGGTTACTCTCACATGCTTCAGATGTTGCAGAACAGAGCACCATGAGATCAGATGCACCTGCTTTTCGCCCGACATTCAGTACATCATCACCCGGACAGCCTTTTTCACCTACATGGGTCCCCTCTCGTAGGAGAGACCCCTCCCAGTGAGCGAGCCCGACTACGCAGACTACTACGACCCGGAAGAGTTTCAGAGCAAACGCATGACCCGATCAATGTCCATATACTACCACCCGAAGATTTACCCTCGGGAATACCCGTGACTGGCTTTCACTAGTTTTTGTTTACCTTTCATTTACTGTTACACACATTTCATTTTTTAGACATGTTAGCATTTTTCACTTGCTGGAGGTCAGGTATATGCCCCCCTCCTTTCATGTATTTCTTTTTGTTTTGAAATAAAATAGCCACACTAGTGGTCTTTCCAAAAAAAAAAACCCTAAACCCTAAACCCTAAACCCTGAACCCTAGACCCTAAGCCCTAAGCCCCTAAGCCTAAACCCTAAACCCTAACCCCCTAACCCTAAACCCTAAACCCGAAACTCGAAACCCCAAACCGTAAACCCCAAACCCCAAACCCCAAACCCTAAACCCTAAACCCTAAATCTCCTCAACAAAGTGGTTTTATCCCTGGCCGTCTTATAGGGGATAATGTTTTATTGACTTTGGAGCTCCTTTACACATTGGATGATAAAGTGCGATGGGGGAATGCTATGTTGAAGCTTGACATGGCTAATGCATAAGATCGCATGGATTGAGGATTCATTTATTCCGTACTGGAGGCGTTTGGGTTTGATCAGTTGTGGATTGATAGGATCAGACGGTGCATTTCGGAGTGTCAGTTCTCAATCTTTCTGAATGGCCGTCCCTATGGTTTCTTTCCGTCCTCACGAGGGCTCAGACAGGGTGACCTCATCTCACCTTTCTTGTTCATTATTGCTGCGGACTATTTCTCTCGCCTTCTTACTCAGAGGTTTCAGGCCTATCCTAGTATGCGATATCGGTATGGGAGTAGTACTCTTGTCTCACATCTTTCATTTGTTGACGACATGATCATATTCGCCAATGGTCAGAAACAATCTATCAGGAGGGTCCTCGACTGTTTGGAACATTACGAGGGGGTCTCTGGCCAGATGGTGAATAGGGACAAAGCGGTCTTATTTTGTCCAGACGGGCATCAGATATTCAAATCAGGAGACTTGAGCACTTAACTGGGTTTACTCATCAGCAGCA
This sequence comes from Fraxinus excelsior, assembly GCA_019097785.1. Taxonomy (NCBI): domain Eukaryota; kingdom Viridiplantae; phylum Streptophyta; class Magnoliopsida; order Lamiales; family Oleaceae; genus Fraxinus; species Fraxinus excelsior. The sequence continues at coordinate 33,947,924 of CM032634.1, read as the reverse complement.
GCCTTTCACTTATTTGGGGGTCCCCTTATTTAAGGGGCCAAGAGGAGTTTCCTTTATGATGACCTCATCATGAAGCTCAGGAGTAGGATTTCAGGTTGGGCGTCTCGACTGCTATCACCTGGGGACCGGATCACTTTGTTGAGATCAGTTCTATCATCTCTACCACTTTATCTTTTTCAGATTATGCGGCCTCCCAAGGCTGTACTAAAAAGTTGGAAAGCATCTTTACCCGATTCCTATGGGATTTTAAGGACCAGGCACGCCGACTACACTGGAAGAGTTGGAAGCAGATTTACCTTCCAACAGATGAGGATGGACTAGGCTTCAGGAGACTACATGATGTGGTGGACACTTTCTCTATGAAGCTTTGGTGGTTGTTTCGGACTCAGAGTTCGCTTTGGGCTCGGTTTTTACTGGGCAAATATTGTATGGGGACTCATCCATCACTTACAGCAGTTTCCTACTCGGCCTCCCCTACCTGGAAGAGGCTGAAGAGAGCTGCGCCACACACTGAGTCACACATTGCATGGCATCTTGGCTGGGACGTATGTTCTTCTGGCACGATTGTTGGATGGGTGATACTACTCTGGCGTCCTTGTTTCCAGACCGACAGCACACATCTGATAGGGTGCAGGATTACTTTGAGAGCACTGGATGGGACTTTGGACGATTATTACAGGCGCTTTCACCCCACATGGCCCAGTAGATAAGGGCTATACCTTTGTGTACAGACGACCCGGATCGTATTGTTTGGCGAGATACATCAGATGGTAGATTCGTTACCAATTCGGCATGGCAGCTAGTCCGTTCAGCTCATCAGATTCAGGACTCATATCGACTTCTATGGAGCACTATTTTGCCTACCACCATTTCATTCTTCTGTTGGAGACTCTGGCAGGATCTTATTCCAGTAGATGTGGTTATTCAGAAGAGGACTGGGTGTCAGTTAGCTTCTCATTGTTAGTGTTGTTCCGAGATTGAGACCATCAGTCATATTTTCACAGGCAGCAGCATCTCCAATCAGGTGTGGCAGCACTTTGGGAATATTTTTCAGATACTTATGAGAGTAGGAGAGGGGGTCAGACAGAAGTTCCAGAGATGGCGGTATTCTGGTCAGCATGTTCGATGTGGACACATTCGCACCATCATTCCTCTACTGATATTCTGGTTTCTATGGACCGAGAGGAATGACGCGAAGCATAGAGGGATTCATATGGTGGGCAGACGTATCATTTGGAGGGTCTACCGCATGATATCTTTTCTGTATATCGGAAGACTATTTCGAGCTGTGCACTGGCGAGGGGGTGTCACACTTGCACCCCTATTTGGTATTTTTATCACTCTTCCTCCCCCACCGCTACCTATTATGGTTGTTTGGCGTACTCCACCATTGGGATCTTACAAGATCAATACTGATGGATGCGTCAAAGAGGGATTTGCGAGTGGCAGAGGTATCATTAGGGACCACACAGGGCGCTGCATCATGGCATTCTCAGCATCGTATGGCCATTGTCTGATTTTGGAGGTCGAGCTCAGAGCTGTACTAGACGGGATTCTATTAGCCAGAGGACTTGGGATTACAAGTATTTGGGTTGAGGCAGATTCTACCGTGGCTATTCACTGCATCACCAGGGGCGGAGGACCATGGACGATTCAGGGCATTCTCAGACAGATCAGAGACCTCATATCCTTCGACAGATACACGATTTCCCATATATACGGAGAGGGGAACCAGGTTGCAGATTCTCTTACTTCAGAGGGTTGGGATCACCGGCGTTATTAAGAGTTTGGATCACCCGACCTACCTTGACGGATTATGGCACTGGTACAGATTGGCAAACATGGCTTGCCCAACTTTAGAGGTTTGTAACCTAGGTTTCATTTACTGCATTCAATTTATTATACAAGGAAGTAGTACTTTCTTCTCGTTGCATTACAATTTTTTTCTTTTTAATCTATTTTCACTGTAAGGGAAGTAGTTCTTCTCCATCTATTGCTTTCTTTTCACATGTAACCACGGTATTCATCCGCCACAAGTGAGGGAATATTAATAAAATCTCGGAGGTACCGCCCTCCTTCAACCAAAAAAAACCCCTTAACCCTAAAGCTAGGGTGTGCATTGAGGTAAATTTAGAGCTTAGATTGCCTGACCGGGTTTGGATTGAGCGTGGTGGTAATCGCGGCTTTTGGCAGACGGTCATTTATGAGAAGAGGCCGATTTTTTGCTTCAATTGTAGACATATAGGCCACTCCTACTATAAGTGCACTTCGAGGACACATCATCTCCCTCCAGTTGTTGTGTCTCCCCCCGTTCAGCACTCGACTACTGCTAGTAGGGTTGACAAAGGTAAAGGCAAGGTAACGTTTGTGTAACCGAGGAAGCAATGGGTTCCAGTTTCAGCAGTGCCTACTAAGTTCCCCACTACTCTTGTCGGCGTACAGATAGAGTCAGCGACTACGTCGACAGTTCCTACCTCGACCCCCATGACAGTAGCTCCAGAGGTACCACCAATTATTCTTTCAGTTACTCAGTCTACACCAGAAGCTCCTATCAAGGTAGCCCACCCCCTATTATCACTACTAAAACTGTTACTCTTCTCCCAATTACTGTGGCACCGACTTTGACGACATATATCAGTTCTCCTTCTTTAGGGGCACATACAGAGGGTACTCAATCCTCACTGAGATCAGGATCAGATTTACAAATCAGTACAGAGACAGTTTATCTAGAGGTACCACCATTTATTCATTCAGTTGCTGAGCCTACTCCATATGCTCCTATTGAGGTACCCACTTCTCCTATTAGCACTACTATAGCTTATATTCCCACCCCTACTACTGAGGCAGCCCTTGAGCCGACACATACCAACTCTCCATCGTTGAAGACATACACAGATAGTACTGAGTCAGCACAGGGATCAGGTACAGGGACTGTTCATCATACTGCTATTGTACAGGGACTATTAGATGAGACCAGCTCAGAACGGCACAGTATCAAGCATATGTTGATTGATCACTTTAGGAAGAAGCCCGACATGAAGGTTGGATCCACCATGAGACTCGCCATTGATGACTTGGTTATGAAGCTCTTTGGTGAGAGACCTTCATCGAGTAAGACTCATACTCATACACCTTCACCTAGTCCTTCCATCACGGCTCCTACCCAGGATATGGTGAAGGAACATATACAGAGAGACATGGATGGCATGGGACTTGGAGACTGCGTGCAAAACCTAGAGGATGACGTACCTACAGTCACCAGGTCACTCTCACATGCTTCAGATGTTGCAGAACAGAGCACCATGAGATCAGATGCACCTGCTTTTCGCCCGACATTCAGTACATCATCACCCGGACAGCCTTTTTCACCTACTTGGGTCCCCTCTCGTAGGCGAGACCCCTCCCCAGTGAGCGAGCCCGACTACGCAGACTACTACGACCCGGAAGAGTTTCAGAGAAAAAGCATGACCCGGTCAATGTCTATGTACTACCACCCGAAGATTTACCCTCGGGAATACCCGTGACTGGCTTTCACTAGTTTTTGTTCACCTTACATTTACTGTTACATGCATTTCATTTTTTTAGACACTTTTAGCATTTTTCACTTGCTGGAGGTCAGGTATATGCCCCACTCCTTTCATATATTTCTTTTTGTTTTGAAATAAAACAGCCACACTAGTGGTCTTTAAGAAAAACCCTAAAACCCTAAACCCTAAACCCCTAACCCTAAACCAACGGTCTATAGATATCCGTATAAATTAGTTCCAAGACATCCGAAGTCCTATGACACTTAATATCCTTATGTTTGTTTGTTTTCCTTCAATGCAATTAATATAAACACTTAAGTATAGAACATGTCTATTTACAACTGGTCTAACTTTATTCCTCATTCATAGCATCAATCCACTCTTTAGAATTATTCATTTGCATGACTTGATGAAAATTGATCGATCAGGTCTTCTTTCATCAATCCATGACATCCTTACTTTCTTGAAAAGATACTATAAAAACATCCAGAATTGTCTTTCTCCCTTTTATAGTAAATTCCTTAATGACATTTATTCTTGAGATTGTTGAGTTTGAATTTCTGGAACAATCAAGAGATTGTGTATAGGGGATTTTACGATGTAGTCTTGATTTGTTCTTGAGATTGTTGAGTTTGAATTTCTGGAACAATCAAGGGATTGTGTATAGGGGACTTTTTGATGTAATCTTGATCCGAACTTGCTTCTTGAACAAGATATGGAGCAAGAATTTGTCCATGAACCTGATCATTGTCAATTGCAACAAAAGAAATATATACATATTCTTCATCCAAGATAAAATCATTAACCTTATAACCTTATCTCCCCCGCAAACTATACATCATCAAGGAATTAAAAATTTCCCATTTGAAAATTGACTTAATAGTGGGATCTTTTAAAAAATTTGTAACCCCTTAAAAATTGCTTTACTTGGAACTGTGTTGAGAATTTAAGCTGCAGTCTTTAGTCCTTCTACCTAGAAAGATCATGATGTACTGTGGAATGATTCTACATTCCTCTAGGAATTTAGCAAAAGGCCCTGGACGTTGTTCTCCTGATTCGTCATATCTATCATAGTATTCACCACTATGGTAAGATTTGACTTGTTGAATTATTTTACTTAGTTGATTTTCAATCTCAGTCTTATATGCCTTGAACAAGTCCAGTGTTTGGGATTCCTCATAAATGAGATACATGAGCCATAGTAAGAAAAATTCATCTATGAACGTAATAAATGGCTGTTGGATAGCCTTCAGTGATTTGATCATATCTTTCAACACCGATATCCAATTGAGACGATTCAAAATGTGTTAAAAAGCTATCTCAAAGGGCTACAACTTTACTTCAGAGACTATCTTCAAATTCGATCATTATTTATATCAAAATCTGGTCTCAATATGAGGCTGAAAAACGATGCAACATTTTTCAGCTTGAAAGTTGACATGTGATAATGTTTTGGCTATATTTCATCCCTTTGACTCCTTACTTCGTCCAATTGACCTCTTAAACTCTCGAATCTTCATCAAAAGGTTAGAAACAAGTTTAGAATATTTGCACTATTTTGGTCCATTTTCACTTGTTTCTTCCCGATTACGTCATATCCATAGAATTGCCGCCTAAATCAAAATATGAGCGTAATGAGTACATTTTGGCACAAAATAAACACATGAGCACATGAAATAAGGAGGGAAAAATATTCATTTTACATTCCTAACATATGCTTTGAACATGTCCAATATTTGGGATTCCTTATAGATGAGATATAGGTAGCCATAGTAAGAAAAATTCGTCTATGGACGTAATAAATTACTGTTGATCATTCCAAGAAGTAGAATGGAATGGTCCACATATATCCGTATAAATTAGTTCCAAGATGTCCGAAGTCCTATGGCACATAATCTTCTTATATTTGTTTGTTTTCCTTCAATACAATTAAACTGAAACTTAAGTCGTCTGGAAAAATTAAGGGAATCAATAATTCCTTCTGACACAATTTTATCATTCTCTTTTGAGAGAAGTAACCGAACGCTTATGCCATAACAAAGTTGAATTCTCATTGGTTAATTTATGTTTATACACATTCGGATATAGTATTCATTAAAATGCTAGACATATATTTAACTAAATTTGGGATGGATATTTGGAAAGCAGCTTGAGATTATTCAGTATCTATAGAGAACTAAAGATTACATGATCACATTCAGGAACATCAGACCAATTGGAGATCATTGGATATTCTGATTATGATCATGGAATTTGGCTGCAAAATATTGTCACTAGGCTACATATTTTGGATGGAATTGAAAGCTCATTTAAGTTATTCTGTGACAATAGTAGTCTTGTATTCCAACTGGAACATGACGATCCATTTTCTATAAAGCCATTAAGACAAAATCTAAAGACATTAAGTTCCTAGTTGTGAGGAAAGAAATCAGAGTGGTTAGATTTCTATAAAGCATATTAAGACAAACTCCATAATTATAGATTCATTTACTAAATGGATACCACCCAAGGTCTTTCATGAGCATAATACTCACATGTATGTTGCATTTTTTGATGATATGCCAGTTTAGTGAGAGTTTGTATTTGGATGTTGTTTGTTCTAGAGACATATTTTTGTCCATGGATATTCGATTAATTTCAGAAATAAAGTATTTAATTCAGTTCCACTCTGATTAAAGTTTATGGTTGATCTCACTTAAGAAATAAAGTTGGACTAGTTGGAAATAGACATGTTTGGATCACATAACAAGTAATTTCCATGCTACACTCATACAATTGATCTATGTCATTTGGTTGGATGGGTGTACGTGACCATTAATGGATTTAGTCATGTTAAATATGACGCAAATCGCTTTGATCCTATATCAATATGACTGATGGACGAGATTGTTTAAAATACTCATAATAATAATAGCAAAATTTTGAGTTCATAAGGTTGTGCACATTTGAAAGATTACACATATGGCCTAATGGGAGATTGTTGAAAAATTCTAACATATTTGAGGTCACACGTAATATATTAAAATGTGTGGTACTATTATTTAAAGAATATTATTTAATTAAAGTGGTCCAATAAAGATGAATTTTGACTAATGGGTATTAGGTTTCATGGAATTACAGTGTAGAGACCGAAAGTTTTTATATTGTTGAAGGGGTCGATTTGAAACAAATGAAAGATAATGATCTTTCATTATCTTATGATCATATGGGGTCATGGTCCCCAATTGTTGGTGTTCTTGAGTTTCTTTACATCCCCATCAATAGAGAGCAAAATTGAAGTGAAGATCATCAATCAATTGGAATATCTAACCCATTCAGGCAAACAATCAGAAATCTATGAATATAGGTATGTTTTATTTTCTATTGATTTCTTGGATTTCAACATGGAGTTTAATTTAAAATTTATGTATGAGGACAAGATTTGTTAAAGCATTTGAATCGACAATTAAACTCCATGTTGAAATCCAAGAAATCAATAGAAAATAAAACATACCTTGATCCATAGATGTATGATTCTTTTCCGAAATAGGTTATAATCTTCCAAAGTGAAATAGGTTATGCTCTTCCAATGTGATTTGTGGCATTCTCTTGATTTTTCTCTTGATTGATGGGAATGTAGAGGAGAAGAAGAAGAAGAACCACACTAACCATGGGGACCATGACCCCTATAATAATATTAAGATAATGAATGGTCATTATCTTTCATTTGTTTCAAATCAGCCCCTCATCAATTTGAAACAAACATTCGGTCTCTATACTTTAATTCTATGAAACCTAATAGTCATTAGTCAAAATTCATCTTTAGTGGATTACTTTAATTGACTAATATACTTTAAATAATAGCATCACACATTTTAATATGTTACGTATGTCCCCAAATATGTTAGAATTTTCCAACAATCTCACTTGATAGAAAAATAGAAAAAGACTATCGATCTTTAAACTTTAAAATCATACTCCATATTGAAATCAATGCGAACAACTAAACAAAAGTGGAAGCGTACCTTGAACCATAAATTTCTGATTCTTTTCTGGAATTGGTTATGATCTTTCAAAGTGATTTGTGGCATTCTCTCGATTTTTCTCTCTATTGATGGGAATGTAGAGAAGAAGAACAACCACACACACCATGGAGACCATGACCCCTATAATAATATTAAGTTAATGAATGGTCATTATCTTTCATTTGATTCAAATCAGCCCCTCATCAATTTGAAACAAACATCTGGTCTCTACACTTTAATTCCATGAAACATAATACTCATTAGTCAAAACTCATCTTTAATGGATCACTTTAATCGACATGGAGTATGATTTTAGAGTTTATATATGAGGAAATGATTTGTTTAAGTATATGGATTAGATCGATAATCATTTTTTGTTTTTCTATCAAGTCTACTAAAGATGAATTTTAACTAATGGGTATTAGGTTTCATGGAATTAAAGTGTAGAGACCGGAAGTTTGTTTTAGATTGATGAAGGGGTCGATTTGAAACAAATGAAAGATAATGACCTTTCATTATCTTATGATTATATTGGGTAATGGTCCCTAATTGTTGGTGTTCTCGAGATTCTTTGCATCCCCATCAACAAAGAATGAAATTGAGGAGAAGATCACCAATCAATCTGAAGATCTAACCTTTTCAGGAAAACAATAAAAAATCTATGAATCAAGGTACGCTTTCGCTTTTATTTTGTTGTTCTCATCGATTTCAACATGGAGTATGATTTTAAAGTTTATATATAAGGAAATGATTTGTTTAAGTATATGGATTGAATCGATAATCATTTTCTGTTTTTCTATCAAGTGGCCACACGTAATATATTAAAAAGTGTGGTGCTGTTATTTAAGGTATATTAATCAATTAAAGTGATCCACTAAAGATGAAGTTTGACTAATAGATATTAGGTTTCATAGAATTAAAATGTAGATACCGAAAATTTGTGTTAGATTGATGAAGGAGCCGATTTGAAACAAATGAAAGATACCCACCTTTCATTATCTTATAATTATATAGGGGTCATGGTCCCCGATTGTTGGTGTTATTGAGATTCTTTGCATCCCCATCAACAAAAGAATAAAATTGAGGAGAAAATCACCAATCAATTGGAAGATCTAACCCTTTCAGGCAAACAATCAAAAATCTATTAATCAAGGTATGCTTCCGCTCCACTTTCATTTTGTTGTTCTCATCGATTTTGTTGACACCGACCTCCGAGGTCGTTGAGCTCGGACTGTCGTATCCCAATGAGGGTAAGGACTTGGGAGTTCAGCTATGCGAGGTCAGGTCGGCAGGAGCGTAGCTTTTCCAACAAGCCATTATAGTCTTTCAAGACGCTACAGTGGCTAATAATTATGGATCACTGACAAGATCTCTGAGTACCAAACCAGAGACATACACGTGGAAAGGTCTTGTGTCAGCGCCTACTTATTCCTCCAATCAGAAGTCTTAGCTTGTTTTAATAGGCAATGCATTTACTACCAGGATCAGCAAGTCCCATCATCCTCAGTCAACAGTACAACATTGAGCTCGGGCCCCAATCCCGTTAGGACAACACACAAGTTAGCTCAGCTCGGCCTCTGAGTTGACAAGACAGGAGGATTAGACGTTATTGTCTTCCTACTATAAAAGGCCCAGGATACAAAGAGTGAAAGGGGGGCAGACAGAAAATCTAAAGGAATATACTAAGGAGAGAATCCCTAAAAATCCCCTTGAAGATCCCATATAGTTGTAAAAAGGAGCGATTATTTGATGAACGGTCTTGTATTCTTCCTTATTGTAACTCTTAGACTACTGTCTGCATTCTAAGTTGGCTTTAACCTTGTCAATACAATTTTGAACGTCAACAGATTTCAACATGATGTATGATTTTAAAGTTTATATATGAGGAAATGATTTATTTAAGTATATGGATTGAATCGATAATCATTTTCTATTTTTCTATCAAGTGGCCACACGTAACATATTAAAATGTGTGGTGCTATTATTTAAGGTATATTAGTCAATTAAAGTGATCCACTAAAGATGAATTTTGACTAATGGGTATTAGGTTTCATGGAATTAAAGTGTAGAAACCGGAAGTTTGTTTTAGATTGATGAAGGGGCCGATTTGAAATAAATGAAAGATACTGACATTTCATTATCTTATGATTATATGGGGTCATGTTCCCCAATTTTTGGTGTTCTTGAGATTCTTTGCATCCCCATTAACAAAGAATGAAATTGAGGAGAAGATCACCAATCAATTGGAAGATCTAACCCTTTCAGGAAAACAATCAGAAATCTATGAATTAAGGTACGCTTCCGCTTTTATTTTGTTGTTCTCATCGATTTCAACATGGAGTATGATTTTAAAGTTTATATATAAGGAAATGATTTGTTTAAGTATATGGATTGAATCGATAATCATTTTCTGTTTTTCTATCAAGTGGCCACACGTAACATATTAAAAAGTGTGGTGCTGTTATTTAAGGTATATTAATCAATTAAAGTGATCCACTAAAGATGAATTTTGACTAATAGATATTAGGTTTCATAGAATTAAAATGTAGATACCGAAAATTTGTGTTAGATTGATGAAGGAGCCGATTTGAAACAAATGAAAGATACCCACCTTTCATTATCTTATAATTATATAGGGGTCATGGTCCCCGATTGTTGGTGTTATTGAGATTCTTTGCATCCCCATCAACAAAAGAATAAAATTGAGGAGAAAATCACCAATCAATTGGAAGATCTAACCCTTTCAGGCAAACAATCAAAAATCTATTAATCAAGGTATGCTTCCGCTCCACTTTCATTTTGTTGTTCTCATCGATTTTGTTGACACCGACCTCCGAGGTCGTTGAGCTCGGACTGTCGTATCCCAATGAGGGTAAGGACTTGGGAGTTCAGCTATGCGAGGTCAGGTCGGCAGGAGCGTAGCTTTTCCAACAAGCCATTATAGTCTTTCAAGACGCTACAGTGGCTAATAATTATGGATCACTGACAAGATCTCTGAGTACCAAACCAGAGACATACACGTGGAAAGGTCTTGTGTCAGCGCCTACTTATTCCTCCAATCAGAAGTCTTAGCTTGTTTTAATAGGCAATGCATTTACTACCAGGATCAGCAAGTCCCATCATCCTCAGTCAACAGTACAACATTGAGCTCGGGCCCCAATCCCGTTAGGACAACACACAAGTTAGCTCAGCTCGGCCTCTGAGTTGACAAGACAGGAGGATTAGACGTTATTGTCTTCCTACTATAAAAGGCCCAGGATACAAAGAGTGAAAGGGGGGCAGACAGAAAATCTAAAGGAATATACTAAGGAGAGAATCCCTAAAAATCCCCTTGAAGATCCCATATAGTTGTAAAAAGGAGCGATTATTTGATGAACGGTCTTGTATTCTTCCTTATTGTAACTCTTAGACTACTGTCTGCATTCTAAGTTGGCTTTAACCTTGTCAATACAATTTTGAACGTCAACAGTTTGGCGCTAGAAGGAGGGCCCCTACTTGATAGCAGCCCCATCTCCACATACAATTCATCAGAATAATCCTATGGACGAATTGTCAACATCAGGGAACCAGTCCCACGCGGGCCATACCCACCCCGGGCGAAGCAATAATCCCAGAAACTCTGAAAAAGGGGGTCGAGATGAAATCGCTGACCCACAAATGGCGACAATGAAGGAAGCCATCGAGAAACTAACGAATATTGTCGGTAGGTTGGAACAAAACCAAGCCCAATACCTGCCACAGGGAAACAGAGGGGAATCCCCTCGCCAGGAAAGGACCGAACGGCTCCCCACAAGGCGGACCCTGCATTTTTCAGACGAAGGATCTTCCAAGGATCAAACTGAGGAAGTTAGAAGCTCTCCTGTGGCGACTAAATCAAAAACTAGAAGGACGAACGGTGCATTGGACAAGCCGGGCTCCCAGCGTTCCTTAACTCCCACCAGAAAGCAAGCTGAACACCAAAGGGACCACCCTGGAGAGCGCCCAGAAAACGAAGTAAGCGCCCTGAAGAAGCGCATTGCAGACCTGGAGGCCAAAAGTAAGGGGAGCACAGATGAGTACTTCACCAAACGCCATTCACCATTTACTGAGGATATCCTAGCAGAACCACTACCCGAAAAAATGAAAATGCCCCAGCTAGCCGGATATGACGGGGAAGGAGACCCCCTCAGTCATCTTGACAAATATTCTTCTTGGATGGAGCTCCAAGGAACAGGAGAAGCCATCATGTGCCGTGCTTTCCCCTTGACATTGGGAGACAAAGCTCAAAGATGGTTTAGAAGATTGCATCAAAGATCTATAAAGTGCTGGGACGATCTCGCCACAGCGTTCCTCGCCCAGTTCATGGGCTCAAAGGCAAGGACCACTCCTAAAGAAAGCCTGGTGAGCATAAAGCAGGGGAAAACAGAATCCCTTAAAAGCTACCTGGACAGATTTAACAAGCAATCTATGGAAGTCGAGAAAGTTTCTGATGACGCTGCGCTCATGGCAGTTTTGTCTGGACTGAGGCCCAAGACACGATTCTGGTGGTCAGTCCATGAAGATGGCCCGCAAACGTACCATGGACTCCTAGGCCGAGCTGAAAAGTACATCAGTGCAGAAGAAGCCACTTCGGATCACGAGGATGCTAAACAAATCTCCCGGTCCCACGGCGAGCAAAGGGGAAACAAACGGAGAGGGACGGAGGTCAGGAGAAAAGGAAAGATAGAAGGGATCAAGGCCGCACTAGACCGTACCCCGATAAATTCCGTGGCTATCACCCTTTAAATGCCAGTCTGAAGGAGGTCTTTCTTCAATCTGAAGCAAAGAAGTCTTTTCGCCGACCCCCGCCGGGAAGCAAAGAAATGGCTGGGAAGAATCTAGGAAAGTATTGCCGGTACCATAGAATGATGGGACATGACACTGACAACTGCCGAAACCTCAAGGAAGAGGTGGAAGCACTCATTCAAAGAGGCCATCTACAGGAGTTTGTAGCAAAGCCACAAATAGCAGGTCCATCCGGACTTCAACAACCTAACCAGCGGGGAGAAAAACAGCCGGCACGACCTGAACTCCCAGCTCGCGACCCACAACCCCGCGCTGAAATCCGAATGTTGGTAGGTGGAAACCAATATTTAGAGGGCTCAAGAAGAATTAGGCGCAAGTTGGCGCGCGATGCCCACGTACATCAAAACTTTAGTGTAAGGGACCCCGCATCGGAACCTGCTGCTGTCCCGGGCTCTGAGTGGTTCGGGTTTTCGGAGAGAGATGCACAAGGAGTTCTGCAAGACCAAAGTGATGCACTGGTCATCGCCATGGATGTGACAGGAGTCCGCATACACCGAACTCTAGTGGACAATGGGAGCTCGGTAAATGTGCTTTATTACCAAACTTTGAGACAAATGGCCATACAGGATCAATACCTTCAACCGTACCCCCGGAAACTTCAAGGATTTTCTGGCGATCCGGTCGAAGCTCGGGGGAAGATAGTACTCAGCGTCGAGTTCGGCGAACCCCCATGTTACAGAAAAATTTTGGCGGATTTTGTTGTGGTCGATATCCCTTCAAACTACAATGCTATACTGGGAAGACCCCTGTTGCATGAACTTCAGGCGGCCACATCAATGTACCACTATTGTCTCAAGTTCCCCACTCCGAATGGACCAGGGGTAATACGTGGAAATCAAATTGAAGCAAGAGCCTGCAATGTAGACCTACCCAAGCCCCTGGTCGAAATGCTGGATAACCAACACATAGATCCAATGGTTACCGAACTAAACGAGGTCGGCATGACAAGTACAAAAGAATCCCCCCTAGACACGTTGGACCCAAGAGTAAAAATACGAGGTGGAGAACCTATGGAAGAGCTGGACATCATCAAAGTTGGACTAGGCGTCCCGCCCAAGGAGCTGAAAATAGGTCACGACCTCCAGCCACCAGTGAGGAATCAAATTATCTGTTTCCTCCAGGAAAACCTCGACGTGTTTGCCTGGGAACATGCGGACATGAAGGGAATCAGCCCTAAAATAATGTGCCACAAGTTAGGAGTGGATCCCTCAGCACGGCCCAAACAGCAAAGAAGGAGACCCTTAAACCCAGAACGATATGAAGCCCTCAACAAGGAAGTACAAAAATTGCTCGAGAACGGATTCATTCGTGAGGCAAGATATCCAAAATGGATCGCCAACCCAGTCTTGGTGAAAAAGAGCAACGGAGATTGGATGGTATGCATAGATTTCACCGAACTGAACAAAGCATGCCCTAAAGACGGGTTCCCTTTGCCAAGAATCGATCAAATGGTGGACGCCAATGCTGGGCACGACCTGCTTAGCTTCATGGATGTATATTTAGGCTACAATCAGATTCCCAGGCATGAACCGGACCAAGAACACACGGCATTCGTCACCGACAGAGGTCTATACTGCTATAAAGTTATGCCATTTGGAGCTCAAGAATGCAGGAGCGACCTAACAACGTCTGGTCAACTCCATGTTGACCAAAAAGATTGGAAAACCATGGAAGTCTACGTGGATGACATGTTGGTTAAGAGTGCAAAGGCTTGGGAACATCAACAACATCTCGCCGAAATGTTTGAAATCATAAGAACATACGGGATGAAGCTAAACCCCCGTAATTGCGCAGTTGGAGTGAGCTCAGGGAAATTTCTTTGATACCTGGTAAACCGCAGAGGAATTGAATCTAACCCAGAGAAGATAAGGGCCATCATTGAGATGCGTCCTCCATCCAGACCTAAGAAAGTTCAAAGCTTAACAGGACGATAGCGCCCTCAGCAGGGTTATGTCGAAATTGACAGACAAGTGTAAGCCCTTCTTCGACGTGCTAAGAGGAGGACAGAAGTTTGAATGGACGCCAGAATGTCAGGTTGCTTTCAAACAATTGAAATCACACCTATCACAACCACCCGTGCTGTCCAAACCTAGAGAAGGAGAAACACTTATGATATACTTGGCAGTCTCTGAACACGCCGTCAGCGCGGTGGTGGCCAGGGAGGAGGACGGAGTGCGACATCCAGTTTACTATGTTTCCAAGGCCCTGCACGATGCCGAAGTTCGCTACTCCCCACTGGAAAAGCTGGCCTACGCCGTGATAATTGCTGCTAGGAAACTGAGGCCATACTTCTTGGAGCACTCCATCGAGATCCTGACGAATCAACCCTTGAGGCAGGTACTACAGAAAACAGACACTTCCGGGAGATTGGTAAAATGTTCAATTGAGCTCGGCCAGTTCGATGTAAAGTATAAACCACGCACCTCAATCAAATCTCAAGTGCTAGCCGATTTTATTCTTGAGTTCAGTTCGGACCCTATGGAACAATCACCTCCCCATGCCACTTGGAAACTGTTCGTTGACGGATCTTCCAAGGATGAGAAAGCAGGGGCTGTGATAGTTCTAATAAGCCCGAACCAACAACTGTTCTGTGAAGCGTTACCTTTTGACTTCAGTGCTTCCAACAACGAAGCTGAGTACGAGGCCTTGATAGCCGGCCTCCGGATGGCAAGCGAAATGAAAATTGATTGGGGCTTGATGAGCCGTACAGTGACTCCCAAATGATAGTGAACCAAGTCAACGAAACCTGTCAAGCCAAAGAGGAAAGGATGGGCAAATATCTTCAGCTCGTCAGAAAGGAACTCCAGAAGTTTAAAAATATCCGCGTCAGACAGGTCCCCCGAACTCAGAACGGGCACGCTGACGCACTAGCTCGGCTAGCAACCAGTGAAGGAATTGAAAGGTTTTATGGATAGCCTACCTGTTGAAAGAATACGCCGCCCTGCGATTGAAGAAGATGAGAAGATCCACATGATAACGGAACCCAGACACACTTGGATGGAAGAACTCGTCACGTACCTCCAAACGGGTACATGCCCGGAGGATCCCACCTCAGCAAGGAAGCTGAGAGTAAGGTCAGCAAGATACACATTGATCGACGGCGTCTTGTATAAGCGAGGATATGCTGCGCCACTATTGAGGTGCCTGGATAAAGAAGAAGCCCTTCACGCTATGAAAGAAATACATGAAGGAATATGCGGAAATCACGCAGGAGGACGGTCATTAGCACACAAAATCATGCGCAAAGGATACTTTTGGCCGACCATGAAAAAGGATACTCTGGAATTCACCGTGAAGTGCGACAGATGCCAACGATTCGCACTTAACATCAAACTTCCCCCTGGGGAGCGGCACTATGTAATGGCACCTTGGCCTTTCGCAAAATGGGGGGTCGATCTTATTGGCCCCATGCCAACGGGAAAAGGGGGGGACGAAGTTTGCAATTGTGGCTGTTGACTAATTCACCAAGTGGGCCGAAGCCGAACCTATGGCGAAAATCACCGAGCACAAAACTACTGAGTTCATATGGAAGTCAATCATGTGCAGGTTTGGAATACCTCACTCCATAGTGACGGATAACGGAAAACAGTTTGACAACACCCGCTTCGCTAGTTTCTGCGAGGAATTGGGAATACAGAAACATTTCTCCACGCCAAATCACCCCCAGGCTACCGGACAAGTTGAGGCCATCAACAAGATTATCAAGCATACGTGAAAACGAAGCTCGACACTCTTAAGGGAGGATGGGCGGAAGAACTCCCCAGCGTGCTATGGTCTTATCGCAATACTGCTAGAAGCAGCACGGAGAAACCCCTTCTCCCTAACCTGCGGGTAGCTGCCGTAATTCCTCTTGAGATTGAAATTCCATCTATCAGAACTCTGACGTATCAAGAAGACCGAAACGAGCAAACGCTACGAGAGGAGTTGGATTTAATAGAAGAAAAAAGGAATGATGCCGAAGCGAGGAATGCGGTATACAAACAGCGCAACGCGAGGTACTACAACCAGAAGGTGAAGAAACGAGAATTCGAGGTTGGCAACCTTGTCCTAAGGAAGGTCTTCCTGGCAACGAGAGAACTAAATGCTGGATATTTAGGACCAAAAATGGGAGGGCCCTTACCGGGTAAGCAGGATACTGCTTAAAGGGGCCTACGAACTGGAAGATATGGACTGCAGGACTCTACCGCACCCATGGAACGAAGAACACCTCAAAAAGTTATTATCAATTAAGGTCGCTGTAATACGCTATCTCTATGAATAAAAGCATGGTTATCAGAATGACTCTGCAAGAAGTGCGGCGTCCGCGCCGGGTGATTCCTAAGCCCTACTCATGCAGTAGGCGAAATCTCCAGCAAGCCTACAATGCAGTAGGCGAAATCTCCATCAAGCCCTACTCATGAAGTAGGCACCCGAGCTAATGTGGCAAGTGCTGCAACACTTAGCAAGATTCCTAAGCCCTACTCATGAAGTGGGAAGAATCTCCTGTAAGCCAAACTCATGAAGTAGGCCGAGCTAATGTTGCAAGTGCTTGCAACACTTAGCAAGATTCCTCAGCCCTACTCAGGAAGTGGGCAGAATCCCATGTAAGCCCTACTCATGAAGTAGGCGGAGCTAATGTTGCAAGTGAAGCAACACATAGCAAGATTACTAAGCCATACTCATGAACTGGGCAGAATCTCCTGTAAAGCCCTACTCATGAAGTGAGCCGAGCTAAGTTGCAAGTGCTGCAACACTTAGCACGATACCTAAGCCCTACTCAAGAAGAAGGCAGAATCTCCTGGTAGCCCTACTCATGAAGTACGCCGAGCTAATGTTGCAAGTGCTGCAACACTTAGCAGATTCCTAAGCACTACTCATGAAGTGGGTAGAATCTCCTGTAAGCCCTACTCATGAAGTAGGCCGAGCTAATGGTGAAAGTGCTGCAACACTTAGCAAGATTTCATAAGCCCTACTCATTAAGTGGGCAGGAATCTCCTGTAAGCCTACTCATGAAGTAGGCAGAGCTAATGTAGCAAGTGCTGCAACACTTAGCAAGATTCCTAAGCCCTACTCAGAAAGTAGGCTGAATCTCATGTAAGCCCTACTCATGAAGTAGGCCGAGCTAATGTTGCAAATGCTGCAACACTTAGCAAGATTCCAAGCCCTACTCATTGAAGTGGGCGGAATCTCCTGTAAGCCCTACTGATGAAGTAAGCCGAGCTAATGTTGCAAGTGCTGCAACACTTAGCAAGATTCCTAAGGCCTACTCATGAAGTGGGCCAGAATCTCCTGTAAGCACTACTCATGAAGTAGGCCTGAGCTAATGTTGCAAGTGATGCAACACTTAGCAAGATTTCCTAAGACCTACTCATGAAGTGGGCAGAATCTCTGTAAGCCTACTCATGAAGTAGGCACAGCTATGTTGCATAGGCTGCAACACTTAGAAAGATTCCTAAGCCCTACTCATGAAGTAGGCAGAATCTCGGTAAGCCCTACTCTTGAATTAGGCCGAGCTAATGTTGCAAGTGCTGCAACAATTAGCATGATTCCTAAGCTCTACTCATGAAGTAGGCCAGATCTCCTGTAAGCCCTACTCATGAGGTAGGCCGAGCTAATGTTGCACGTGCTGCACCACTTAGCAAGATTCCTAAGCCCTAACTCATGAAGTAGGCATAATCTCCTGTAAGCCCTACTCATGAAGTAAGCCGAGCTAATGTTGCAAGTGCGCAACACTTAGCAAAGATTCCTAAGCCCTACTCAGGAAGTAGGCAGAATCTCCTGTAAGCCCCCCCTACTCATGAAGTAGGCCGAGCTAAACTGTTGCAAGTGCTGCAACACTTAGCAAGATTCCAAGCCCTACTCATGAAGTGGGCAGAATCTCCTTGTAAGCCCGACTCATGAAGTAGGCCGAGCTTATGTTGCAAGTGCTGCAACACTTAGCAAGATCCCTAAGCCCTACTCATGAAGGTGGCAGAATCTCACTGTAAGCCTACTATGAAGTAGGCCGAGCTAATGTGTCAAGTGCTGCAACACTTAGCAAGATTCTTAAGCCCTACATGAAGTGGGCGGAATCTCCTGTAAGCCCTACTCATGAAGTAGGCCGACCTAATGTTGCAAGTGCTGCAACACTTAGCAAGATTCCTAAGGCCTACTCATGAAGTAGGCAAACTCCGGTAAGCCCTACGTCATGAAGTAGGCTGAGCTAAATGTTGCAAGTGCTGCAAACACTTAGCAAGATTTCCTTAAGGCCTACTCATGAAGTGGGCAGAATCTACTGGAAGCCTACTCATGAAGTAGGCCGAGCTAATGTTGCAAGTGCTGCAACACCTAGCAAGATTCCTAAGGTCCCTAAAATGAAGTACGTTTTTTTTTTTTTTTTTTTTTCAGACTCCTGTCCCTACTCATGAAGTAGGCCGAGCTAATGTTGCAAGTGCTGCAACACTTAGCAAGATTCCTAAGCCCTACTCATGAAGTAGGCAGAATCTCCTGTAAGCCCTACTCATGAAGTAGGCCGAGCTAATGTTGCAAGTGCTGCAACACTTAGCAAGATTCCTAAGCCCTACTCCTGAAGTGGGCAGAATCTCCTGTAAGCCCTACTCATGAAGTAGGCCGAGCTAATGTTGCAAGTGCTGCAACACTTAGCAAGATTCCTAAGCCCTACTCATGAAGTAGGCAGAATCTCCTGTAAAGCCCTACTCATGAAGTAGGCCGAGCTAATGTTGCAAGTGCTGCAACACTTAGCAAGATCCTAATGCCTTCTCATGAAGTGGTGCAGAATCGCCTTGAAGCCCGGTACTCATGAAGATGGCCAGCAAATTTGCAAGTGCTGCTACACTTAGCAAGATTTCCTATCCCTACCATATAGAAGTAGGCAGAACTCCTGTAAGCCCTAACTCATGAAGTAGGCCCGAGCTAAAGTTTGCAAGTTGCTGCAACACTAGCAAGATTCCTAAGCCCTACTCATTAAGTAGCAGAATCTCCTGTAATGCCTAAAAAAAAACTCATGAAGTAGGCCCCGAGCTAATGTTTTGCAAGTGCTGCAACACTTAGCAAGGATTCCTAAGCCTACTCCTGAAGTAGGCAATAATCTCCTCTAAGCCCTACTCATGAAGTAGGCCGAGCTAAGATGTTGCAAGTTGCTGCAACACTTAGCAAGATTCCTAAGCCCTATACTTCACTCATGAAGTAGGCAGAATCTCCTGTAAGCCCTACTCATGAAGTAGGCCGAGCTAATGTTGCAAGTGCTGCAACACTTAGCAAGATTCCTAAGCCCTACTCATGAAGTAGGCAGAATCTCCTGTAAGCCCTACTCATGAAGTAGGCCGAGCTAATGTTGCAAGTGCTGCAATACTTAGCTTAAAATGTACGAGAAATTCCTACAAAAATCCCTATACAAACCTCAAACGACTTCTACCGCAAATAGGCGAAAAGCGAAAAGTTCTATCAGCTAGTTCGTTTGAGAGTTGCGAATTCAAATTATGAAAAAGCAAAAGTAAAACATTAAACAAAGTGTTTTCATTCATAAAATAAGAGGGTACAAGAGTTGAAGAATTTAAAGAAATACATAAAGCTAAGGATTAGGGGGATTGGGAGCGAGCTCATCAAGAACAATCGGAGGGGCTTCGGTTTGTTGGGCCTCAACCGCTTTCAGCATCTGCTCCATCTCTTTTTCCTGCTCCTCCTGAGCCTCCACCAAAAAGGCAGTATCCCAGTCCGGCCTTTTTTGATTAATGAACTTGACGATCTCACCCATAGCCAGAACGTATGCTTCCTGGGCGATGGCATCAAAAGCCGGAGAAGCCCTCCATTCCTCCACAGCTTTAGAAACCTTCAGATCAGTCTCCGCCTTTAAAGCCATGGCCTGAGCTACCGCCTCGTCAGCACGCCTTTTCTCCAGCTCAGCACGAGAATTTGCTTTCTCCCCCCAGAGATGCAGTGCCTTGTTCTCGTCAAGCAGTTTGTGCTCCTTGGCAAGGCAGGCGTCAAGCTCCTCCCCCATCTTGTTCAAACGGTCTTCATACCTCTGCTTCTCCCCAGCAAAAGCCGACCTCTCCGTTCAACTGCGGTAAAAAGCTCGTCAGCTTTAGCTTTAAACTCCAGCACGGAATCAAGCTCGGCCTTGACCTGAAAAACACAAAGGCCATTAAGATGCATAGAGAGGTTACTGATCAAAGCATGAAAGGCTAAAAATGAGCTCTTTACCTTATCCACCACAGAAGACATGTGGAGAACGGCCCTGTGACAGTGGAGCTGAGCTGTGAGGACGTTCTCCCCGATAGGCATCTCAGTCAGAAATCGCTGCTCCTTGTCATTCCAGCTCCGCGTCATTAGGACGGCAGATTCTCTGAGGGGCGAGGGGAAGGCGACAACTGACTCCTTTGCTGGGGAAGGAGCCCTGAGAAAATCTAGAAGAATCTCTGGTCGGCGCCCAACCAAATCTTCAACACCCGACCTCTGAAGGTCTGGACACTTCTCCTGGGGCTTGGAGGAAGAAGCACCAGCAGCCACTGGGACCGTCGCGGGGACTGGAGAGTCCGGCAGGGCGGTAGCAACGGGAAGGTCGGCAGAACGGCGCCTCTGCAGGGGCAGCTCGTCTTCTGGATCCACCTCTGGACTCCCAGACCGACCTCTCTCGGTAATAGCGATTTCCTCCCTCTTCCTTTTTGCAGCTTCAGCCACCTTAGCCGCTTTAGCCGCGCGAAAGTTCAGCATTTCTAGTTCTTGACCTGAGATACAAAGGAAAAGAAGTAAAGAACAACTCAAAGACGGGCAAGAGTAACCAGAATTAGTAAACCCTTACGGGAAGGAGCAGATGCTGAAGCCCTTTGCCTGCTGACTGCCGAGCTCGGAGGTACAGCTCGGAGTAAACCCGCTGAGAAGAGGTTGTCGTTTGTAATCACGAACTTGCAGGATCGCTCCTTGTGAGACAGAGCTCGGATAGCGTCAGCCCGCTTCTTGATTGCCGAACTTAAGTGACAGGGTCGATAAACTGCAAAACACAGACAAAGCAAAGAGTTAGCCTCTTCATTCGACAACAGAACTGGAAGATGGCATTGAGCACTCTCACTTACAAAGGGGGTGATAAAGTGTAGGAACTACATCCTCCCTATCCACCTCATCAGGATGGAATTGCCACTCTCCCAGGACATAGAAAAACTCCTCCTTCCACCCCTTAATCGAAGAAGGAGTATCTAATACCAGCGAACCCCCCGTCCTAGGTCTGGCACTAGTATACCACCAGCCCGTATTTTTCCCATCCTCCTTAAAGGTAAAAAGGGAATTGAATGTGGCGACGTCTATCTCGGGGTGACCTAACTGTTTCCACAAGATTAGGGTAGCCACGAGGGTTCTCCACCCGTTAGGACATAACTGGGTAGGGGCTATTCCCCAGGAGGCAAGGAACGACCTTATGATCTTGGGAAACGGGAGTCTGAGGCCGGCACTGAGAATAGCGCCGTTCAGAGCCACGCATCCTATGGGAGGACTGTCAGCCCGGTCGGAGGAAGATGGTATAACTAACTCTACCGTCGAGGGAATACTATACTTAGCCCTAACAGCAGCTAAGGACCCTCCAGATATAACCGACTTAAGGGAGCTAGCCCCCCAGGTGCCCCCCCTACTACTGCTTTCGTCTTGCTTCCTCTCCTCCCTCAATTTTCGCCTGTGCTCCATACTCCTAGGTGAGTTTGACAATGGGTTTGGGGGAGAAGGTTGGGGGAAAAACGAAGCTAGAGGAACGGGCGTGAAAATTTCCTGACAGTCGGAACTAGCGGTGGAAGGACTATACGACTGAGTAGACGAAGAAGGTGCAAGATCTTCCTGTTGGTTCCCCCAGGAGTGCACTCGAGATTCGTCCGAGCTCATAGAAGCAAGTTGAAGAGAAAATAATGCGTAAAAGAAAAAGGTGTTCCGAAATGGTAGGAGAGTACCTGGATAGTTATCTCGTTTGGGAGTATAGGGAAAATAAAGGAATGCCGAAAAGTTATGAATTTTGGAATAAGGAAGATCGAAATTCAAAAGGCTAAAGGAAGATGAAGGGGAACGTTTCGGAAATGCAAAAGGCGGGATATGAACCGGCAAGGATGGCAATAAATATGAACGGCTGTCAATCAATGCCTAAAAAGGGGTGAAGACGTCCAGCCACCCTTTGGGCGACACGTGCATCTGGCGGCTGTAGGAGTAATTATTACGCGAGTTGGTACTTGTGCCATGTCATTCCAGCAAGGTCAGACTCTCATTTAAAATTAGACCTGACCTGGGGGGTAACTGTTGACACCGACCTCCGAGGTCGTTGAGCTCGGACTGTCGTATCCCAATGAGGGTAAGGACTTGGGAGTTCAGCTATGCGAGGTCAGGTCGGCAGGAGCGTAGCTTTTCCAACAAGCCATTATAGTCTTTCAAGACGCTACAGTGGCTAATAATTATGGATCACTGACAAGATCTCTGAGTACCAAACCAGAGACATACACGTGGAAAGGTCTTGTGTCAGCGCCTACTTATTCCTCCAATCAGAAGTCTTAGCTTGTTTTAATAGGCAATGCATTTACTACCAGGATCAGCAAGTCCCATCATCCTCAGTCAACAGTACAACATTGAGCTCGGGCCCCAATCCCGTTAGGACAACACACAAGTTAGCTCAGCTCGGCCTCTGAGTTGACAAGACAGGAGGATTAGACGTTATTGTCTTCCTACTATAAAAGGCCCAGGATACAAAGAGTGAAAGGGGGGCAGACAGAAAATCTAAAGGAATATACTAAGGAGAGAATCCCTAAAAATCCCCTTGAAGATCCCATATAGTTGTAAAAAGGAGCGATTATTTGATGAACGATCTTGTATTCTTCCTTATTGTAACTCTTAGACTACTGTCTGCATTCTAAGTTGGCTTTAACCTTGTCAATACAATTTTGAACGTCAACAGATTTCAACATGATGTATGATTTTAAAGTTTATATATGAGGAAATGATTTATTTAAGTATATGGATTGAATCGATAATCATTTTCTATTTTTCTATCAAGTGGCCACACGTAACATATTAAAATGTGTGGTGCTATTATTTAAGGTATATTAGTCAATTAAAGTGATCCACTAAAGATGAATTTTGACTAATGGGTATTAGGTTTCATGGAATTAAAGTGTAGAAACCGGAAGTTTGTTTTAGATTGATGAAGGGGCCGATTTGAAATAAATGAAAGATACTGACATTTCATTATCTTATGATTATATGGGGTCATGTTCCCCAATTTTTGGTGTTCTTGAGATTCTTTGCATCCCCATTAACAAAGAATGAAATTGAGGAGAAGATCACCAATCAATTGGAAGATCTAACCCTTTCAGGAAAACAATCAGAAATCTATGAATTAAGGTACGCTTCCGCTTTTATTTTGTTGTTCTCATCGATTTCAACATGGAGTATGATTTTAAAGTTTATATATAAGGAAATGATTTGTTTAAGTATATGGATTGAATCGATAATCATTTTCTGTTTTTCTATCAAGTGGCCACACGTAATATATTAAAAAGTGTGGTGCTGTTATTTAAGGTATATTAATCAATTAAAGTGATCCACTAAAGATGAATTTTGACTAATAGATATTAGGTTTCATAGAATTAAAATGTAGATACCGAAAATTTGTGTTAGATTGATGAAGGAGCCGATTTGAAACAAATGAAAGATACCCACCTTTCATTATCTTATAATTATATAGGGGTCATGGTCCCCGATTGTTGGTGTTATTGAGATTCTTTGCATCCCCATCAACAAAAGAATAAAATTGAGGAGAAAATCACCAATCAATTGGAAAATCTAACCCTTTCAGGCAAACAATCAAAAATCTATTAATCAAGGTATGCTTCCGCTCCACTTTCATTTTGTTGTTCTCATCGATTTTGTTGACACCGACCTCCGAGGTCGTTGAGCTCGGACTGTCGTATCCCAATGAGGGTAAGGACTTGGGAGTTCAGCTATGCGAGGTCAGGTCGGCAGGAGCGTAGCTTTTCCAACAAGCCATTGTAGTCTTTCAAGACGCTACAGTGGCTAATAATTATGGATCACTGACAAGATCTCTGAGTACCAAACCAGAGACATACACGTGGAAAGGTCTTGTGTCAGCGCCTACTTATTCCTCCAATCAGAAGTCTTAGCTTGTTTTAATAGGCAATGCATTTACTACCAGGATCAGCAAGTCCCATCATCCTCAGTCAACAGTACAACATTGAGCTCGGGCCCCAATCCCGTTAGGACAACACACAAGTTAGCTCAGCTCGGCCTCTGAGTTGACAAGACAGGAGGATTAGACGTTATTGTCTTCCTACTATAAAAGGCCCAGGATACAAAGAGTGAAAGGGGGGCAGACAGAAAATCTAAAGGAATATACTAAGGAGAGAATCCCTAAAAATCCCCTTGAAGATCCCATATAGTTGTAAAAAGGAGCGATTATTTGATGAACGGTCTTGTATTCTTCCTTATTGTAACTCTTAGACTACTGTCTGCATTCTAAGTTGGCTTTAACCTTGTCAATACAATTTTGAACGTCAACAGATTTCAACATGATGTATGATTTTAAAGTTTATATATGAGGAAATGATTTATTTAAGTATATGGATTGAATCGATAATCATTTTCTATTTTTCTATCAAGTGGCCACACGTAACATATTAAAATGTGTGGTGCTATTATTTAAGGTATATTAGTCAATTAAAGTGATCCACTAAAGATGAATTTTGACTAATGGGTATTAGGTTTCATGGAATTAAAGTGTAGAAACCGGAAGTTTGTTTTAGATTGATGAAGGGGCCGATTTGAAATAAATGAAAGATACTGACATTTCATTATCTTATGATTATATGGGGTCATGTTCCCCAATTTTTGGTGTTCTTGAGATTCTTTGCATCCCCATTAACAAAGAATGAAATTGAGGAGAAGATCACCAATCAATTGGAAGATCTAACCCTTTCAGGAAAACAATCAGAAATCTATGAATTAAGGTACGCTTCCGCTTTTATTTTGTTGTTCTCATCGATTTCAACATGGAGTATGATTTTAAAGTTTTTATATGAGGAACGAAAAATCAGTCGCGAATTGCACGGAATTCAAAGTTTTGATTTCGGCAAAATTGGTCGCCTCGACACTACCCCAGTGGTTTTTGGGCCTTCTGAGATAAATAGCGGTGGTCCCCTTGACAAATTTTGTTGGGAAGCGTGCCACCTATTTTTTGGTTCAAACTAGACTAATTTCTTCAATTATTGTTGCTGGTTGTTGAAAAGTTGTATGGGAAGGTGTTGGAAGTGTGTTGTCATCGGTAGTGGTGGTGTTTTTCGGTGGTTTTGGTGGTGGATCAAGGGTGCTGATGGATTTTTCTTTGTCTCCCATTCTAGGGAGAAGGGAGAGTGTTTAGCACACTCCAGTTTACAATGATATATCTCCAATTGCTCTTGACGAAATGGTGATATGGAATTTTATAATTTTATGTTTAAAAAGTTATTATATTGTTTTGAATGTTCGTATCCTACTGAGTTTAAAATTAATCATTCCTTCAAAATTCGATATTTTCAGGCCACATCGGTCTACGTGGATGGGGCTAAGCAGTGTGCGGGTTGCCAAGTAAAGGTTTTAAGAATACATTTGACAATAAATTTTCGTTAGACGTTTTGTATGTTTTTATTCGTTCATTATCATATTGTACGTACTGTCCGCTTTGAGAGAGTTTGGGCCCACCTTACCATTCACGAATTTTTAACGCGTCCCCCAATATTCGAACCCAAGACATCCATCATATGAGATACTTAAATTGCAATCCAATCATTCTTGATGAGGAGGAACCAAAGGGTAACATAATGTTCCCATATTTCACTATTATTGTGAAAAATGTCCTTACCTTCGTGTTTTGGCATATTCACTCTTAGTTTCACCTTTCATTGCGCAAAATAATATTTTCATCTATTTTTCTCAATTAAAAATTGTTAAATGATGAATGTCATTCTCTTTAAATAAAACAAAAAGAAAAAATAATTATAATTGTAGTCCCAAATTTTTAAAAAACCACAAATAAG
Source organism: Fraxinus excelsior (assembly GCA_019097785.1). Taxonomy (NCBI): domain Eukaryota; kingdom Viridiplantae; phylum Streptophyta; class Magnoliopsida; order Lamiales; family Oleaceae; genus Fraxinus; species Fraxinus excelsior. The sequence continues at coordinate 33,921,539 of CM032634.1, read as the reverse complement.
TCCCAAATAAATTATTAAAAGGATAATTTGCACATAATATCCCTACCTTTTACTATTATTATCAAAACGCCCCTACTTTTTTTTTTTACATTTTCACCATTAATTACATATTTGATTGCACAAACCATCATTTATATCAATTTCCATCCAATTTTTCAATAAAGAGCTGTGAAATGATGAATATACCCTTCTATTTAAATAAAAAAGATAAAAAAAATGTAATTGCAACTATAGTCCCAAATTTTTTTTAAAAAAAAAGTGTAAACGAGTCTCAAAGAAATTATTAAAAAATTAGAAATTATTTTTTTAAATACAAAAGAGCCCCCAAATAAATTGTTAGACAATTAGAAATTAGTTTTTTTTTTTTAAAAAAAAAAAAGCTCAAACGAGTTCCAAAATAAATTATTAAAAAATTAGAAACTAATTTATTTATTTTTACAAAAAGTGTAAATGAGTCCTAGTTAAATTTATTAAAAAAAAAATTTTTTTTAAAAAAAATTACGAACGAGTCCCAAATAAATTATTAAAAAAATAGAAACTAAACATAATAATTTATTTCATAGCTATTTATTGATAAATTGGATGGAAATAGATAGAAATAATAGTTTGTTCAATCAAATATGTAATTAAGATTGAAAATGTCAAAAATGAAAGTATGGACATTTTTCACAATAATAGTGAAAAATAGGAACATTATGTATTAATTATCATTTTAATAATTTATTTGTGACTCATTTGCCCTTTTTTTAAAAATCGAGACTGTGGTTGCAATTAATTTTTTATTTATTTAAAGAAAATGGTATATTCGTCGAAGTTTGATTAAAAGGTGAAAATATGAGTAAAAATGCCATAAAATATCTTTCATTTTATGGGTCAATTATAGGGTTGGGCAAAATGTCCGAACCGAACCGAGCGGGTTTTCTTAACTTAAAAACCCGAAGAATCGAGAACCGAAAAATCGAAATGTTTTGGTTCAGTTCTCGGTTCTAGACCTAGAACCGAATAAGAACCGAATTTTTTTTGGATAAATCAATTTATTTTATTTTTTTAAACAAATTAACAATTTTTTGTTTAACTATTTGACCTATATATATTAATGATCTCCTAAACACCGTGCTTAGTTTATGTTAAGCACCATGCTTAGGTGGCACACTACATTAGTGGGTAGTTTTATTGACACATAAGCATGGTGCTTAGCATACACTAAGCACGGTGCTTAGAAGATCAAATCTTATATATATACAGAAATGATCTAATGAGCATCGGTGCTCATCTTATCCTAAACACCGATGATGTACCATATTAATTCATTGGTGGATTGGAACTCACAAAATTTTTATTCACCAATGAATTAATATGACACGTCATCGATGCTTAGGATAAGATGAGCACTGGTACTGATTATATATTCTTTAACCTAACACGAGTTTAATTTTTGGCTGGTTTATAGTTTTGCTTTTGTTTCCAATTGGACTTAGTTTAGATTGGGTTTGGTTTCAGTCTTGGGCTAGGTTTTAGTTGCTATTTCGGCCACTCATGGTTGGGTTTAGGGTTTAGTTGCAAAGATTGAACTTGGTATTTGTATCTACTTTTTGTTATTATTATTAGTATTTACTTTCATGTGTATTTATGTAGTATTATTCTAAATGTTAAAAAAATTAATTATAGTACGGAACCGAACAGAACCGAATAGAACCGAACCGAACCCGAACGGTTCCAAAATTATATCTGGAACCGACGGTTCCATTTACTAAGTACTTGAAAATTTCTGGAACCAAAAAAAACCGAACCGAATCGACCCGCGCCCACCCCTAGTCAATTACACAAAACAAAACATTGTGTTTGTGCGCCAGGTGATTGCCACTCTTCTTCGATCTCCATGATTCTACAACGTCATATATCCCTCCAACTCAAAATGTATAACAAGGCACGTTTGTATATAACCGAAACTACATTTTATTCGAACTGGAAAAGCAAAAGTTTACCTTCTACATTGGTAAAACTATAATACTTGAAAACATTAATATGAACATAACATGCATGAATGTATACAGACAGAAACAGAACAAGATTCACAGTTCCTCATCCCGACTTCCACCCGCAATACTGTCCTTTATTTCACGTGATTTCTCTTTGGCAACCTCAAGGTTGGATGCAACGGTGTCCTTGGCCGATTCCAAAGTTTCTTCGGCCTTTGTTTTAGCCGCTTCATACCCGTCTTTCGCCCTCTCCCTGACCCTACTCAAATGCTCTTCGGCTTCTTTTTTCTTGCTTTCATCCACTGCTCTATTCCCCATTTCAGAGGCTGCTTCCTTTGCTTTCTCAGCTGCTTTCTCTTGTGCCTGGCTGCGTTTCTCATAAGCTTCCTCGCCCTTCCGCTTTGCCTGCTCCGCAGTCTCATATGCTTTATCCTTAGCCTCTGTTGCCTTGTTGGCCGTTATATCCTTGGCACAAGTAGCCTTCTCCTTGGCTGCATTCTTTGCCTGCTCCGCGCTCTCATATGCCTCGTCCTTGGCCCCTGTTGCCTTGTTGGTCATTGTATCCTTGGCATAAGTAGCCTTCTCATTTGCAGCCCCTGCAGTTTCATATGCTTTGTCTTTGGCCTCTGTTGCCTTATCCGCTATAATATCCTTGGCATAAGTAGCTTTCTCCTTTGCTGCATTCTTTATATCCCCGGCTTTGTCGGCACTGTGTTGTCCTGCTCCTGATCATGTATTTTAGATGGGAAAGATAAGCTAGTTAAGTTGGAAGATAATAACTTAGGTTGCACAGAGGGAAACTGATTTTTTTTCAAAATAGATTCCCACTAATCACGCCCTTTCTGTATCTTAAAATCTACCAAAAATTAATTCCTAACGTTTGATTACAAAGTCACCTAAAAATTTCTATATAATGTTTAATGAAACCACAGATTTTTAAATTTTTAGACGTGCTAACACCGACAATATTTCATAAATTTCCTTGCAACTTAATTAATTACCCGTAGCTGTTTCGGCGACCTTATCTTTACTCTTTTTCGCAGCATCTATGGATGCATCAGAGGTTCTCTCAGCAGTCTCCTTTGCTTCTTCCGCCCTAAGCCCTAACCCTTCAGATATTTTCTCTTTGGCCCAATCAGTCCACGATTCCGAACTCTCCTTAGCTTCCTTGGCAGTTTCCGCTGCCTTATCTCCAGCATTCTTAGATTTTACCTTGGACTCCTCATATTTGTCGTCGGAACCAGTGGCAGCGGCGCCGCCTAGCAGCACCAACACCAGCACAAGTGCAAGAACTCGATTGATTCTGGAAGCCATAATTTATATAATGAACGCCTATATATTTGTTGGAAATTAAGACAGTGTCTTGACAAAACAAACGGAGATTTCAATTCCAATTATCGTTTCTGCAAACGTGAAAAGAATGAAGATTATGCTCCAGTGAAGAAACCGCTTTTGTAATTAAGGGAGAAATGGAGCTATACGTAGGGAATGGGACGAGTGGCGTGAGACGTGGCGAACATGCATGGCTTGTACGTTTCTGGAATTCCACGCGTGTCACATGCTGGCAGTCTATATTCACTTGTTGAAAAAAGCTGCAGTACAGGGGAAAAAAACAAAATTTGTACAGGAATTTGAATTTCAATCGTATGGAAGTCGAGCCTAATGTGAATTAAATTGTCAAGAAAATCAGAATCCACCTGCTTGTGTGTATTCTATCCGGCTTCTATGGGTATTTTTCGTGTTCCCATAGCATTGCTCTCACTTGTTTACCATTGTTGACAATTGAAAAAACTTTATTATTTTAAATTGTCAAATGTTGTATAGTTACATAGCAGAGTGTAAAAATTGGTATACACCATGATGTACACCAAACAGGATTGTAGCGAATTCTACGCTCTTCATCTAATGCGATCTTGGTACAATGGCACCACATCTCGGTCTAGTTTGTAGACTTGAGTTAATTGGTATTTGTTCGGTCAGGTTCAATTCTCTTCTTTCTTTACAAATAAAACATAATTATATATTTTTTAGTCGAATTCATTGAATCGTCTTTTGAAATATTGTAAGATAATAAATTCATATTTAATATTTTTTAAAACTTTATGTTTAACTTGGATTAAATAATTATAGGTTTGCATGTGTTGAATATTTTCTACCTATGTGCCGAGGAGTATTTGAAACGACTACAATTGAGGCCTACGAAATTGGAATCAAATACCTAAACGATATTTTTTCTATAGTGACACCAAAACTTTTTACAGAAAAATTAACGTTATCAAAATCGAATCAAACTCGTCAATTTGATCCAATGACCAATTCAATACCAACCTAAAACAGGATAGAACTCGATAGTGGTGGCAATGGGCCGAGCCGAGTCGGCTCGGCCCATGCCAAGACGAGCTCGGCTCGTGCGAGCTCGTGGCTTGTTACCCACAAGCCGAGCTTCGGCTCGTCTTGTGGGATTTTGGGCGAGCTCGGCTCGTACCCGAGCTCGCCCAAACGAGCTGAGCGGCGAGCCGAGCGCTCGGCTCGGCTCATTTATTTATTTATTTATTTTAAATACACATAACACACTAGTTTAATTGGAAAAGATATATATATATACACATTTTGTGATTAATTTCTAAATACACATTTTTAAAAAAATTTATAATTTTTTAAAAAATAAGAACAAAAATTGTTTTGTTGAGTTACTAAGTTACTTGAGTAATAATGTAATATGATTTTTGTTTACCATTTTATACTTAAACTTAAAAATAATATATATGTAAAGTATAAACACATTTTATAAACCATTTTTTAAATATACATTTTTCAAAACATTTTTATTTTTTATAAATAAAAAAATAAAGATAGACCCTCCTTCTTTATCCGGGCTTGGGACCGGCTACTTCAATTTTTAGTAAGCGGAGTTAAAAATTGTATACGAACAACTTGTTACGTGTACAATTTTTTAAAAAATATTATAAATGTATGAAATTAAATTTTGTGATGATTATGGTGAAATTAAATATCACTTACTTGGTTACAGGCAATTTCGGCATATTTATCTTGAATTCGATAACTAGCGTCTTCCCAATCTTTCACGCACATTAACGCTTCCAAAATATCTTCTTTGAGTCGACTCCCGACCTCAGAGAAAACCCTCTTCCCTGCACTAAAAGCAGACTCCGAAACTACAGTGCTAACAGGAGGTGTTAGTAGATCTTTTGCCATTGTAGAAACTACTGGCCATCGACGTTCATTATCTCGCCAAAATTTAATTACCTCTACTGAATTTTTCTTAACTTCTTTGTTAGTAGGCAAAGTATGACGAAAGTAATCGATTAATCCAGATGGCGACGCATTTGAACTATTACTCGAAGTTTGAGTACATACAGTGGATGACAAACTACTCTACTACCACCAGATGAACCACATGCATATGCAAATGAATTAAATCTATATGAGTTCATGCTTTCGAATAAATCTAAAATTACATCGTCGTCATCCGTTGAATTAGTGGGAGGAGTAGATGTAGGTACACGAGTAATATGTGTACCCATTCGTGAAGCATATAATTCGTACATTTCACGTAATGTTTCTTCCAAATTCCTATAAGTAATAGGTATACTAAAAGTTAAAGAATTTGAAATTTTATCAATTACAAATTTAGTACTCGATAAATTATATCGGGGGTCCATGACGCATGCTAAAGGAAATAACATAGGTAATTCTTTCCAATATTTTCTGAATTTTAATTCCATGGAATATATAACTGCATGAAAATTGGGGTCATTTTGAAATCTTTTAAAAGTCTTAGCAATTGCATAAAGACGTTCAAGAACCATACAACTTGTAGGATAATAAACGCCATACAATATATTTGTAGAATCATAAAATGTGGACAAAAAATGTTTTATTTTAAGAACTATATTCCAATCGGTTTCATTCAAAATAGTTTCGTTTTCATCTCTAACATGCCTATTGTTATAAAACTCAGTAATTAAATGTTCGAAACCTTCACATGATTTTAATAATAAGTAAGTGGAATTCCATCTATGGCCTACGTCAGTAATAAATGTTTTTGTATTTGTCATTCCATTTTCTGAACAAAATTCTTCAAATGCTTGTTTTCGACTAGGTGTAATCGTGATATATATAAGTGCACTCCTAATTCGGTCAATTTCATCCTTAACATGTTTTAAACCGTTTTGTACTACTAAATTAAAAATATGACATACACATCGAATATGAAATAAATAACCACCAAAATCGGGTTGAAGTACTCTATGCAATTTATCGATAACAACTTTATTTACGATAGCATTGTCGAAAGTAAAAGAACGGATTTTGCTCTCGCATTTATACTCTTTAACTATATTTATGATAGCATTAAATATAGTTTGGGCGTTGTGCGGGTATTCAACAATTTTAAAAGCAATAATTTTTTTATGCATAACCCAAAGTGGGTCTATATAGTGTGCAGTTGCAGCAATGTAACATCTCTTATTAATCCCTTCCCACATATCAGAAGTTAAAGATATCACACCCCATATTTCTCTAAATCATTTATCAATAGTTGTTTTGCATGAAGAAAATATTTAATTGTATCAGCACGGAGAGTATTTCGATTTACTCCAACGTACCTCGGTTGAAGATATGTTTTGACATAGTTCACGAAATGTTGGTTGTCTGCTATTGCTAGTGGCAACTCAGACGCGGCAACAAACTTCATCATTCCCGTTCGAGCTTCCTCCTCTGAATACATCCATGTAGAAAGTGGCGTAGTACCACTGGCGCTTGGAGAACCAAACTGTAGTTGAGTTTGACCAGCTGGAAGAAACCCATGTTTGGTCACACATGCGTTGTAGTGACGATTGAGGTGGATAGTTCCAATGCCTCTTTGCCATGCTAGTCGTTGTTGACAGTATTTACATACTGCTTTGGTTTCGGGGATTCCATCGACCAAACGACCGGTTTGAATCAATTTAAAATGGTCCCAACATTTTGCCTTGTTCTTCCCCTTTCTTTTCCCTCTTGCATCGAGAATATTTGACGTAGGCTCTTCATCTTGTTCCAAATCAATTGGAACACTATGATCAACATCATCGTCATCCAAATCAATTGGACGACTACCTTCATGAACGTCGTAATCTTCAATATTTTATGGAATTGGTAATCCATTGAGACCGGAGAATTCATTCCCAAATTGATTTTGGGCAGGTGTTTGTGTTTCGTTCTCCATACCGAACAAGTTTTCAACAAATGATCGTGAATCCATTTGTTAAGAATAATAGAAATTGAATATAGAAATGTAGAAGATGATTATAGAATGAATGAATAATATTGTTGATAAATAAATGGAGATTTGAGAATGTAAATTGTATAGAGTAGAGAATGAGAGAATAGAGATTGATATTGGTGGAAAAAAAGTTTGATTTAGGTGGGTATTTATAGGAAAAAAAAATTCGAGGACCAAAACGGTCACTGAATAAATTCAGTGACCGTCACTGAATTTTTTTTTTTTAATAATTAGTGGACGAGCCGGCTCGTCACCCGTTTGGGCGAGCTTGGCTCGTGCTCGGGCTCGTTTTTTTACGAGCCCGAGCAGCTCGTGGGCGTGAACAGTACGAGTCGAGCGGGCGAGCCGACGAGCTGCTCGGCTCAATTGCCACCTCTAGAACTCGATATGTATTATGCTATGTTACGAACATTCTTTAAATTTGTAAAATAGCAATATTTGATTATTTAAAAAGTTAATTAATTATTCTTTGTGTAGGGCCCACAACAAATGTGTATAACTCAGTCACGGTAGGCATCCAATTTCATTGACGCCACTAGCAGCTTTTGATGATTATTATTAATTCAAACACAAATCATCAGTCTGAACCTAAATTCATATCTCTCATTTTTCCATTCCCTTCCACTGTACACAAATACATTGGTGGCTCCGAAATAGTTTCATCACGAGGATGAAAGTCAGAGTTATGATTCTGATCCGAGTTTCAGTTCTTGTTTGGAATTCATGCTTGTTAGTTTGATTATTGATCTGGGTTCTTCTTATAATTCTTGCGATTGCAGTTCCTTTTAGGATTATTGATTGTTATTTTGCAATTGTTATTCTATGGATTTGGTTGTTTATTTGTTCAGATTTCATCTTTAGTTTGCATGGGCTTTCTTAAAATTTAAGCTGCGTTTTCGGATTTTCTGCAAAACTAGGTATATTTGTTTAGTATTCTGAATTTTAAATAGCAAGAATCTAAAAGGCCCACCACAAATTGCACCTAAAGTCGAATATTTTCACTCTTCAATCAACCTAATGCAACTTGCGCAAAAAAAAAATAAATAAATAAAATAAAATATTGTCAAATTAATAAACAAATCGGTGTGAAAAATGATAGGTGTGGTAAAATGGTATACAAAATTGGTAGAATGGTGATATGAATGTAAAATGCATATTTTACCTCCTTATTTTATGTGCTTGTATGATTAATCAGTGCCAAAATGTACTCATCACGTTCATATTTTGATTTAGGTGGCAATTCTATTGATATGACGTAATTTGAAAGAAATATGTGAAAATGGACCAAATTGAAATGAAACGAAAGTTCAGGGACTGAAATGTAAATATTCAAAAGATATATAGAACCTCATGATGAAGATTTAAGAGTGTTAGAGGTCAATTGGTTGAAAGAAGACGTCAAATGGATGAAATATAATCAAAGTAGGATCACACATCAATTTCCCATCGAAAAGTTATGCATCGAATTTTCAGTCTCAATTTGATACCCATTTTTGACATAGAAAACGATCGAGTTGGTAGATGATATCTAGCGCAAAATTGTAGCCCTTTGAGTTAGCTTTCCAATGCATCTTGAATCGTCTCAATCAGACATCGGTCGTAGAAGATATGATCAAAATACTAAAAGTTGTCCGGTGGAGAAAATGCCATATCTATGCGGTCGCATAGTGTTAATTCCATGCAGCCGCACATACCACTTCCAAGAGTTTGAAGGCTGAATTTATTTGTTCTATATGGTTGCATGACTTTCTACTATGTGGTCGCATAGAAGACTTCCAAGGTGAATTTTTTGGTTTCCTAATTCCAATCAAACACTTACGGGAACAAATCTCTCTACACTTTAAAAACCCTAGAAGACGTCCAGAACGATAGAGAACGCTTCCCATCTTCATTCTTTATTATTTTGCTCTTAGAATTATGAATTGTAACTAAACTTTTATACTTGGTCGAAGGAAATTGAAGCCTCGAAACCACATTTTGTGAGATCTAAATAGTTTTTCTTATTATTTAATTCTTATTTTGTGTATTGAATATTCTTCTACACTTATTTCCATAATTGTTATGTTTAATTGCTAGGAGGCCTACTAATTTGTTATTCGTTACAATCTATAGCTAAGTTAAATTTCAAATCTGTAATTGTTTGATTTCTTTAACTTGTGAAGCACTAGAATTTGATTATTTTCTACGATAGAGGTTATAGAATCTTAAGAAGAATGTTTAAATAGATTGAATACCATCGCTGGTGTTTGTGTTATCTACTTCATCGATTTTTTTATTGTGTAAAGATGTTATTAAATTGAATCTTGAGCGCTGGTATGGGTTATTTAATAATTAGGATTAATTAGAACGCTAGTTTGTAACTAACTAAAATTAAGGAGAGATGAGAAAATAATTTCAACGGTGAATATTTAAAATATGAATTAAATTATCATTGCATCTATGATCAATTGTAGATTTTCGATGGTGAATGTGAACTTAGACCAATGTTAGTCTTTTGATTGTTTTCGTTAATTTAATTTTCATTGTTATTAATTGCGTCATTTACTATTGTTTGCATACAAAAATCCCCTAATCATTGTATGAAACATAAAATATTGAAATATGTACTCTTCTTGGGATCGACCATTACTTCCACTACTACATTATTTTTAGAGGTTAAGGTATTACTTTTGGGTGCCTAAGACATCATACACCAAATTTTGGCATCGTTGCCAGGGAGTGATGTTAATTTTTTTTTTTTTTTTTTGCTTCTTTAGTTGTTTATTTTATTTTTGAAAAAAAAAAACTCATAATTTTCTAGTTTTGTTTAGCAATTTATTGTTTTTAGGAATTTTATTATAGAATTTTATTTGTTTTCTTACTATAGCTTCTTTTTAATTTTTTTTTCATTTGTTTTATTTGTTTATGCCCGCAACTCGATTTTCTAATCAAGGTGAATTGCAGTACGACCTAGAATTAGAAAGAACCTTGCACATGTTAAGGAATGACAATCGGTGGAATTTCATAGTGAACAATTTTGATCCCGATACCCTATTCCCTGGTGATTTTGAACCAAAGGAAGAGGAAGTCATGGTTGAGGACAATCGAACTTTGAAGGAGCTTGCAGTCCCTAACTTGAATCAACAACCTCTACGTATTACTATTCCTAAGTTAGATGCTACTACTACAATCGAATTAAAATCTATTCTAATTCCTCTTTTACCCACTTTTCATGGTCTTACAGGTGAGGATCCACACAAGTGTATCTAAAGGAATTCTATTTGGTTTGCATAAGCATAAAACCTACGGGAGTCACCGAAAAACAAATCAAACTGAGAGCCTTCCCATTCTCTTTGAAAGATTCGGCAAAGGATTGGCTCTATTATCTACCTTCCGGAAGCGTTACTACGTAAGGCAGCTAACATCTGAAAGGAAATCTGTGGTATAAGATAGGACAACGGAGAGTCATTACATGAATACTGGGAGCGGTTCAAGAAATTGTGCGCAAATTGCCCCATCACCAAATCAGTGAGCAGCTCCTTATTTAATACTTCTATGAAGGTCTTCTACCCACATAAAGGAGTATGATTGATGCTGCAAGTGGAGGAGTTTTGGTGGATAAAACTCCCGAAGGAGTGATGAACTTGATTGTAAACATGGCAGTCAACTCTCAACAATTTGACACTAGATTTGATCCTCTTTCTAGACAAGTTAACGACACATACAACCGACACATGTCCAACTCTTTAAGAAAAATCCACTGAATAAGTTAATGCAGTGAGTTGCTTCCCTAGACAACCATAGAGAAATTATGATCCTTACTCAAACACATACAACCAATGATAGAGGGATCATCCAAATCTTAGCAATGGAAATTGACAAATGAATCAACCTATGAATTAAAATTGACAGAATTTTGAGCAATATAATTAGTCATACCCTCCTAAACAACAAGAAGGCCGAACTTTTAACTCTAGTACATCTTTAGAAGATATTGTTAAATCTGTTACCACTAACATTTTGTAATTTCAACAAGAGATCAGGGCTAGCATTCAATGTTTGGAGAATCAAATCGGTTAAATGGCAAACGCAATCAGTCGGTTGGAGTCACAGAATTTGAGAAAATTGCCATCTCAAATAGTGGTTAATCTAAAAGAAAATGTGAATGCAATCATGTCGATGAATGGCACGGAGGTTGAAGCTCCAGTGAAGGTGGCTCCTATATCATCGAAGGAAGAAAATAAGGAATATATCACAGTAGAAAAAAGTACTCCCAAAGATACAGAAGTAAGTAAGCGTAAGTTTCCTCCTCTTTCCGATTATAAACCAGTAGCCCCACTCCCTCAGGCTTTGGTAAAATCTAGGAAAAATGATCCAAATAAGAAACTTTTCAAAAATGTAAGGTAAACATTCCTTTGTTAGATATTATTAAACAAGTACCCCGTTATGCTAAATTTTTAAAAGAATTATGTACTATTAAGAGAAAACAGAAAATGAAGGGGTGTGAAAAGGAGAAAGTTGGAGACCAAATGCCTGCAATTATTCAAGGAAAACTTCCAGCAAAGTGTACGGACCCAGGTATGTTTACTATCCCTTGCACGATAGGTAACACCAAATTTGAGAAAGCCATGTTAGACTTAGGAGCTTCTATAAATGTCATGTCATAGTCTATTTATGCTTATTTGAAACTTGGCCCCTTAATTGAAACTGGTGTGGTAATTCAATTAGCTGATAGATTAAATGCCTACCCAAAGGGTATGGTTGAGGATGTCCTTGTACAAGTTAATGAATTAGTTTTTCCAGCTGAATTTTATATGCTTGATATGGAAAACAGTGACCAAACTAGCCCTATCTTATTAGGAAGACAATTCTTAAAAACGTCTAAAACTAAAATTGATGTCCATAGTGGTACACTAACCATGAAATTTGATGGTAAGATAATTAAATTTAATATCTATGATGCCATGAAGTTTCCTATTGATGATAATGATGCATATTCTATCGATGTAATTGATTATCTAGTACATGATGTTTTTGAACTTGATGGGAAGGATGAGTTAGAGGTTGCTATTCGTAAGAGTGTGGAGAAAGAGAATGAGGAATTAACTTTGAGTCCCAGCTTGCGAAAAGCTGTTGCAATATTGAACAATCTTCCAAAGTTACAGCATTTAGGTAACAGTTCTTATTTTGCTTTTACCAATTTTTAATGAGAGGCCTCTACTTTCTATTTTGCAGGCCCCCGTTTCGGATTTGAAACATTACCTCAATCACTACAAGTATGTATTCCATGGAGGTGGAGAAATACTGCCAGTTATCATTCCCAATGGACTTGGTACGCCGCAAGGAAGATCGAAGCAAACCATGTTAGACCCGAGCTAAATAAGGAAACATTGAGTCGAGCCAAAAATAATAAACAAAAGCGATGTTTGGGAGGTAACCTGAGGGGAGTTCGTTCCTTTATTTATATTTTTTATTTATTTATTTACTTTGCATTCATTTTTTTAGTTATCTTTGTCTTTTTCATTGCATTGCACCTTACATTGGGGACAATGTAAGTTTTTACGTGTAGAGGAGGTGATTTAGACTTAGGCTGCATTTAGATTGAGTTTAAATTTCATACTTAGGTTGTATTTTAGAGTGAGTTTAAATTTCAAACTTTTTGGATTTTTTTTATTTTTTATTTTTTTGCATAAATTTTCAAGAAGAAGAGTTGAGGTTAAAAGATTTTTGGTTGTTTATGATATTTGCTAGAATTAATTAGGCTTTTGAAGAACTCATAACATGATTAAATAAATAATCTTACAACTTAGAGTTAATTGGTTGAGTTATTTTCTTTGAGGATTGTAGTAACTAAATTTTGTAGACAAAAAATTGGTGGGATTTTGAGCCTTTAGACTGACATATTCATAACAGTCTCATCATTTCTTTCACGTGTGATATTATTCCATGGTTTTTGTCTCTAGAACTTGCCTTAATTCTCTTCAAGATCACATTGACACATGCATGTACGAACATGATTAATGCCATCTTTGTTACATAAATTAGCTACATTAGCCAAATAGCCTACCATGTAATTGAATTTTCCTTTGGTGACCCCATTTGAGCCTTATTGTCTTTCATTTGTGTAAACCTACATTACAACGTCTTTACCCAAGTCTTAAAGCAGTGGAGTATTTCTCATCATCATGAAATGTGTGGGTGTGCAAGAAAATAAGTGTGGGAGTGTCAAAATTTTTGGTAATGGTATGATATCATAACAAGCAGTATAGTGAACATTTGAATCCGAATATCGTTCCCACGAAAACTATACTTTAGGACTTAATCTAATTTTTTTAACTCATATTTGTTAAAACTGAGTAAATAATTATAATGGTTGTGAATATTTTTCCTAACTACTTTTAATTAATTGAAAATATAAAAGGATTGCATATAACGGATAATTGAAAATTCAAATATGTGATGAATATTAGGGCATGATAATTTTATCTAATGATCACCTTAATTCTTAATTAAAGATTCATAATCTAATGTAGTGTTCGATCGAATTCTTCTATTATATTCAATTTACACATCTCGAGTTCTTATTGAGCCTATTTAACTAATTTAGTTCCTTATCTCTATGTGAATTGACATTAGTTAAACAAAACATTAGTTTTTAGAATTCATATTATGACCGCAATAATTAGTATATGTATCTCTACACGTTATACTAATTTACTGAATTTTATTATATGGTATAAACCTCAAACTCACATCTTGATTCGTAAGAGACTTACATAATCATCAAATTATTGATCAGATAATTTAATGCATTAAACTCATAATAAAACCAACACATAAATAAATAAATCACTAAAATCTTGAATTAAAAAAATAAAGGATTACAAACCGATTACATTGTTTTTCCTAATATAAAAATTATTTATTCGTATTGTAAAAAAAAACACGCAAAAGTAGAAAGATATCACCAAAAACTGACGAAACGTGAAAAATTTCTGGTGTCTGCATTCTCTTTTCCTTTTTTTTTCCCACTTCTTTTCTCTCTCTCTCTTCTCTTTTCTTTTTTTGTTTCTGTGCCGTTGACTTTCCCCTTTTTTCTCTTCATCTCTCTTTCTTTTTCTCTTTTTCTCTTCTTTCTTCTTTCTTCTCTCTTCTTTCTTGTCTCTCTCTTTCTTTCCTCTATGCATTTTTCTGTCTTCTCTCCGCCGCTTTTTTGTCTGTTCTTGTTCCCCTCATTTCTCTACTTTTCCATGCACGAATGTGTATGTTTATAAAGTGTTACCTACAAAATACAATATAATATAAATTATGTAGAATTTTATTCAAAAGACAATTAAATGTCACGATTTAGGGTTTCGAATAAGTGTGGAAACTGTACTTATCATACCCAAACTTGAATCTTTGTTTGTCATCAAACAAAACTAAAATCTAACAAACACACAAACAAGCAATGCTAATTACATAATTGATGGTCTACCAAACTTATTCTTTTAACATTTTTTATGTGCGTGAACTAAGATTAGATTTTTTTTACTATTCTTACCTCTCTAATTTGGTAAAATTTCACTAATTGCAGTTCAACATTTCAATAAATAAGGATTCTCCATTAATTTTGATTATTTCAATCTATAGGACTTAACTAGACTAACAATCTCTTATCAAAAGTCAAGTTTTCTTAAACAAGTGTTTAAAAATTAACCAAGACATTTGGTGCGTCTTCTGTTTTATGCACATGCTTTTTCTGAATTTTTTTTTCAGAATAATTTTTTCTTTATTTGAAGTATTCTCTCCCTTAAACTTTCTAAATGACCCATGTAATAAGCTTTCAGTCGATGACTCCCAAGTCAAAAGACCATAGGGAACCAGGTTTTAAAGACCCTTGTAGGCTTAATTGCTTGAATCATAAAGGCTACGAAGAGAAGTTTTCTAATAAAATATTTTTTATATCTTGATTAGTGCAATATTCCTCATTTAACACCAATTTAAGTAAAACGATATCGAACTTGAGATTTTCACCCGACTGCATCATATTGATCTTAGACAATCCACACAAGATTTTTTAATTTCACACATAAAATCCCTATTTATCTCAACATTTTCCTACAACATTAAAATCCTCCAAAACTATTCTAAATTTGGTCAAAGAATGTAAAATTTAGTAATTTTGGGTTTAACATCTATGATCCACTATCTCAACATATTCAATTATGAAATCAACTCATTCATACACAATGCTTAACTTAATTCATGTGCTCAATATATATTAAATTTCACATGAAAAAGCAAAAATTAATCTATTCATAGATCAATTCACGATTCAATATATTTGCTATTGCCAGCCAAATCAACTAACTCACACAAACACACAAAAAGAAAATATATTTTTTGTCTTTGTTTTTTACTATTTTTTTTATTGAAGCAATAAAAGCACACAAAACACATAACAAATAAAAACTCATATTTTTCACCCCTAAACTTAAACTAGACATTGTTCTCAATGTTTTTAATCTTATATTCGCATATAAAGGGGTGTGGAAGAATGTGAAGAAAATAAAAAAAAACTCTCCTGATATGGCTTGTAATTCAATGGCTAGCTTTTCTATTGGTCTTGTTGGCTCTGTAGTCAATTTTGGTTTAAATGTTTCGTGATGTCATGTTCCTGAAAAATCAAATAAAGGATTAAGATCAAATAATTGGAACAAGTGTTACTTAACTCTAACATCCAATAAACCAACTAAATCGAAGACTTAAAGGAAAACGGGGTACGTATTATGAATCACGAATAAACTTAAAAATATTAAACTATCCTAAAACTCAAAAACATAATAAATAAAAAGGAAAAAGATTGAGTTGTCTATCAAGAAGCGCTTCTTTAACGTCATTAGCTTGACTTTGTGTCGTAATTATTCTGGGACAGCTAGTTCAATACTTTCTTTAGCGGTGGAAAAATCATCTACGTAGTGTTTGCGTTGTCCATTAAACTTGAGATTTCCCTTTATTGGGAGTTATAATTCAACTGCATTGTAGGGAAACACTTGGGATACCATGAAAGGTCCGAACTATCTTGATTTCAATTTTCCTAGGAACATCTTAAGGTTGGAATTATACAATAGCACTTGATCTCCCACTCTTAAAATCTGTTATTGAATATTCTTATCATGCAACTACTTCGTCTTTTATTTGTAGATGGATACATTCTCATAAGTTTCTCTTCTAAATTCTTCCAATTCATGAAACTGTAATATTCTTGTTTCTCTGGCCTTTTCTAAGTTCATGTTCAACTATTTCAATGCCCAGTATGCTCTGTGTTCAAACTCAACTGGTAGGTGGCAAGCTTTCCCGAAAATTATTTGGTATGGCGACATTCTAATCGGCTTTTTGTAAGCGATGCGATAGGCCCACAAAGCATCGTCCAATTTTTTGGACCAATCTTTTCAAGATGCATTCACAGTGAGTTCCAGAATTCTCTTCAAATGTCCGTTAGAAGTTCCAACATACCCACTTGTCTGAGGGTGATAGGGTGTAACTATTCGATGTTGTACCCCGTATTTAGCAAACACCACCTAGAATAACCTATTGCGGAAGTGAGTTCCACCATAACTTATGATGACTCTTGGAGATCTATAGCGATTGAAAATATTTTTCTTTCTAAAATCTACTACTACTCTCGCATCATTGGTAGGTAATGCCTTCGCTTCCACCTATATAGAGACGTAGTCCACTGCCACTAGGATATATCGATTGTTATAGAACAATGAAAAAGTTCCTATAAAACCAATTCCCCATACATCAAATAGTTATACCTCCAAAATGTTCTTTAGTGGCATCTCGTGACGGGCCGATATGTTACCTGTTCTTTGAAACTTACCACAAGATCTGCTGAAACTTGAACATTAAAGATGCTATGACATTATGTGATTAATAAATTCAAAAACTTGAACATTAAAGATGCTAACACTCCATTTGATCCAAGTTTGAGACTTGTAAAGAATGATGAAAGAGCTATAGCACAACTTGAGAATAAAAGTTCTATCGAGAGTCAAATGTATGATGTACAATCTACAAGACCCAACATAGCATTTGCAATTAGTAAACTTAGTTGGTTTAGTAGGAATCCAAGTGAGGAAAAATAAGAATCTAGGTCTCCAATATTCTAAGTTTACACCAATCCTAGAAGGATTTATCAATGGATGCTAGTTGGATATCTATCTCTTGAAAATCCAAGAAACAAACATGTATTATTCACTCAACTATGGAATCCAAATTTGTAGCATTGGCCGAAATCAGAAAAAAAGCTGGATGGCTTAAGGACTTAACATATGAAATTACATTGGGAGAAATGAATAATCTCCTCCACCCCCCCTCCCCCTCCCCCTCCCCCTCCCCCCAAATGATACACTAAATTTCTATAAAGATATATAAATTCACTCCAATAGCATACCAAGTCACCCCACCAATTTGGTGAAATAAACATTGTTCATTTGATATAAAATTTAGTGTAATTCATTATTTTTGTTTTGCCCTTCATTTTATATTAAAATAAATTATAAGTCCTTCCGTCCTTTTTTATCATTTTAGTATTTAATGAATTGATCAATTTATATTTATTTTAATATGATTATTCATTTGTAGCAAGTATTAAGTAAATTAAATTAAAGTTGCTCATTATAACTGAAAATTTACAAACCTTAAAACTGATTAGAACTGTAAATTCTCGTATTAATTAAGCCCAAATTTATTTTTCATTTTTTTATATTTTGTCAATTTTTTTTTATCTTTTGTCAATTTTTTTTTACAGTTTTTTAACCTGCCGAGACCGTTTTGGACCACCACATAATACACCATACTTACACCATCAAGAAGAAGCCAACGTGAAAATCAGGGCAATTAACATACGAATGTTAAAGAATCAAAGCTCGATTTAAAGATTCAAGCCAAGAACGTGGAATTTTCTTACTTCTTTCATTTTCTTATTTTCGGGTGGTGTCAAATCAATTCTTATTGTGTAATCTATTCATGAATATGCTAGGCTAAGTATTTTATGTATTGGCTGAAGATGAAACCTATTTTATTATTTATTTTTAATTCAAGGAAAGTAGTTTATTTAAATTCTTACATTTCTTGAATAATCTTGCATGCTTAATTTCATTATTTGATTGCTTGATTACCAATTCAATATATGATTCCTTGTTGTAGTCCTGAAAGGCTCATGACCAGTCTAGAACACTGCTTGATTCACATACAAGCAATAGATATTAGTAATAATTTTTATCACGTGTGCAATCATTAAGATCATCATGAAATGTAATGCATTGTAATCATTTGAATTCGTACTAGAAATAAAATCGGGTCGTGATTCAAATAGACTTATTTATCTAGAAAAAATTAAATATCATAGCTTTATCAATTGTCATGAGTGTATGAATAAGAGGAGATTACATAATTGAGAATTGACATAATAATAATAATAATAATAATAATAATAATAATAATAATAATAATAATAATAATAATAATAATAATAATAATAATAATAAGTGGATTCGTAGTCCTACACTCATCCAATATACACATAACATTAATTATATATATTTCTTAGATTAATTTAGAATAATTACAATCTCAAAATCTATTTTGTTAACACACTTTGAATATGAATAGAAATTAAAACACTTTAATTAAATTTTATTCCTTGTAGGACGATATATGTTACTTATCATATATTACTTGTCAATGATTTCGTACACTTATGAAATTTTAACGATCAAATTCTTAGCATTGTTGCCGAGGAATAAATCATTTAATTTGAGTTTATTAGCTATTTTTAGATTTGAAGTTTTTACTTGTTTTAGGCTACTCATTGAACGAACTAATTCTCTTATTTTGCTCTTTCCAAAAAATCATAGTATATGCATATGCAAGATTCTTACGAGATCGAGCTTCTTTCGATAGATCCTGAAATCAAAGAACTTTTACAAAGAAAAAGAGAATAGAGAGAAGCAAGCGAAATGACAGATAATCAAAATCAATATGAGATTTAAAATCTATTACCACTGCCTCAACTGTAGTAAATAATGGAAAAGTTTTAGTTAGGGATTATGTAAATTCCATCCCCATGGCCGTGCAACCACCTATCATATATCCACCTTTTGGACAAGCCAACTTTCACATTAGACCTAACTTCATCGACTTATTTCATAATCATCATGACATCAAGTTATCTAAAAAATCAACTGAAAATCCTCATAAACATATTTAAACTTTCTTGATACATTATGAGGTAATTAGTCACAAAAGGAATTTACATGACACTTTTCAATTGCGTATATTCCCTCATACTTTGAAGGAAAGTGCATGAGAATATGTACTCTCTACTTCCTAGGATCATTGCTTTATATAATGACATGGTGCAAAAATTTGCATTGAGATTCTTCTCTCCTTTTCGAGTCCATCGAATTAGAAATAAACTCCATACATTCAAGTAAAAAGACTTCGAGAGCTATCCTAGAACATGATAAAGATTCAAGAATTACTTCAAAAAGTGCCACAATCTAGATATTCCTAAAAATGCTGGGATTTACATTTTCTATTCGGGCCTGCATCCGAAATACCATAACATTGTAAATACTTTAGCAGAATAATCAATCACGGATATTTCCCTAGACAATGTCTCTAATCTTTTTGAGATAATAGCACAAAACAGTCTATGTGTCCAATAGACATGGAGATGCAAAAAAAAAAAAAAAAAAAAAACAGGAATTCATAACATTGACTTAGCTATATCATTAGCAGCCCAAATGGAAGCATTGAAAATGAAGTTACATCGTCTTAATCAGAATGTGAACATAGTACACTAGCTGACACCAATTTGAGTAGACTGCGAGGTAGATCATACTATAAAAATTTGTTATTTAACCTTTATGCATGTGATCCAGTCTGATGAGGTTAGTTATGTGCAAACATTTTAGAAGAAGTCGAATAACCCCTACTCCAACATATATAATTCGGGGTGGATGAATCACCTAAATTTTGTGTGGACTAATAATCAAAGACAAGAACATGGAGATAATTTTCAGGCATGACTATCGAGATTCAAAAATAGCATCAATCCAGAAAGCCATCTGTTAAGGAATTATTGAATCAATAAATTACAAATACTGAAACTATCGCTGCAAGCTCCAAGTCGTGTGTTGGATAGTTTTGTTCATATTGCTTTAACTGTCTTGAGGCATAAAAAATCACATTTTCATGTTGCAGCAAAACACAGCCAAACCCTGCTTGGAAGAGTCGCTATAAATTACAAACCCATCCAAACCCTCAGGTATTGTCAATACAGGAGCCGAGACTACTCTCTGTTTGAGTTCCTGAAAGCATTTTTCACACTTTCCATCCACTGAAACTTCACATCCTTTCTAGTCAATTTAGTCATTGGACATGATATTTTTGAAAACCCATCAATAAATCTTCGATAATAGCTAGCCAACCTCTAATTTATTATTATTTTTTCACATATACAAAGTTAAATCTAGCAACGAATGATGCATAAATAAAAGAATTTGTAGCCCCATAGTAAAAAAGTACGTAAGTAGGTATATCAGATAGTAAAAGTATACCTACTTCGCAATTATATTGTTAGACTTAGCGACAAAGGGTGCAAAATCAAGAACATAAATAGGTACTTCAAATAATAATAAAATTCCTACTATCACATTTGAATCATGCTCTGCCTCATGTTGATTTAGTGCAAAAACTCGAGCCTTCCCATTCTTGTTCTTGTCTTAATCATCATCCTTCTTCTTTGGAGGCTCAATATAGTTTAAAGCAATGTGTCCTAGCTTACCACACTAGAAACACACGTTCTTCTGAGCAAGCATTCACCCTTGTGTACATTTAGGACAAGGTGGTATACTCTCACTCATCCCACCAATATGAACTCGTATGCTTGGTCTTTTATTCTGCCAATTATGTCTTTCATTGCTCTAATCATTCCACTTTCTTTTCCCTAATAACTACTTGCTTTGCTGAGCATACTACTCAAATGTAGTCCTCTGATATGAAATAGAACGAGCCCTCTCCAACATTCCACGATATGAAGTGAAACAATGAAACATGATGATCATACGGATCTCCGGGCATAGTCCATTTTCGAACCACTTGATCGTCTTAACTTCTATATCTAGCAAGTGTGGAGCATATATTAAGAGTTTCTCAAATTGTCTCTCATAATCAGTAAGGGACATGCGTCCTTGTCTGAGCTGTAGAAATTCTGATTCCTTGAAATCTCTCAAAGCTAGTGGGAAATACTTTTCTATCACTTTGTCCTTAAATTGCTCCCAAGTCAGGTTACACAGTTGCTCTTCGATCCTAGTATGTGAGACACACTTTCACTAGTGACTGGCTACTCCAACGAACATAAACTCCTCACATAGTACCTTCTATGTATTTGTATAGGTAATGTGTCAAAAGATGAATTCCAAACCTCTAATTCACTCCTCAACAGCCAATAGGTCAGAACGTCCGTCAAAAGTAGGAGGCTTGTACCTACAAAATTGGTCGACCAATGAGGTAGCTCCATGGACAAATGGAGGTGAATTTTGCTGCGGCGGTGCATTTTGTGGTGGATGTACTTGATTTTGTCGGCTCAACTCTTGTACCGCTCGCATTAAATCACACATCAAATTCATGTGGGTAGGTAGTGTCATTTCCTAAAAATTAATATTAAGTCACTCATCACATATCAGTACTATGTATAACATGTTATACATATATTATCATAATATATATCATGATTTTAACAAAAAATATGCACATGTCTTAAAATTTAAAAGTAGGCAATTTAAAAGATTGAAGTTATACAAAAATTTTGAATTAATTCTTCTTCATTCCCCTTTACATACTTTAGAGTCATCGGACGTAGTCGTTAAGTGTCAAAGATCCATTTATTAAGTCCAAAGAATCAGATACTATAAGTGTTTATTACGACAAGTTAAAAACTCTATGGGATGAGTTATTGATTTATGATCATGTTCATGTTTGTACATGTGGTTCCATGAAAACACTCTTTGATCGTTACCAACGTGATTCCGTTTTCCAATTTTTTATGGGGTTGAATGATACGTACTCCCCTGTTAGGAACCATATTATGCTTTTCGATCTATTACCCCCACTGACCAAAGTATTTTCACTCATCCAACAAGAATGCCACTACTAGATGGCCTCTGTATCTCCCTCACCTGATTCTATGGCTTTTACCATCAGACAACCCTATCACAATCTCACCAAATTCTCTCCCCAATCCAAACATAAGAGAGATAGAGCTTACTATACCCATTGTAAGATCATTGGTCATACATTTGAGAACTGTTTTAAAGCTGGTAATGTCGAGGTACCTATTTGTTCTCACTGTAATATGTTTGGACATACGATGAAGAAATGCTACAAGCTTCATGGCTATCCACCTGGCCATAAACTGTTTAATAAATTCCAAGGTTTATCTGCTCTTGTTGCTCAATCTGCTTCTGACCCAGAGGCTGCTAGTGATGCTCGAGTAGGTCTTACCAATGCTCAATACCAGCAACTCATGGCTTTACTCCAACCTCGAGAGCTTTCCCCTGCTGTTCAGCCTTCTGCTAATCAAATTCAATCCAATTTTCCATCAACTTTGACTCCTCACATTTTTGGTATATCACTTTGCTTATCTACCAGCACACATTACACTTTGTCACCTGAACATACTCCTTGGATTATTGATACAGGTGCAACAGACCATATGGTATGTTGCCCCTCTTTGTTGACCACTGTCACAGCCACAATTTCTCACTCAGTCAGATTACCAAATGGGACAAATGTCCCTGTCACACACACAGGCTCAGTTCAGTCAACCAACACCATTCTTCTCATTAATGTTCTATGTGTTCCATTATTTAAATTCAATTTGATTTCTGCCAAGAAATTGGCACACTTACCTGTTGTCTAGTGTTTTTCTCTGATTTTTGCTTCATATAGGACCTCCTCTCATGGACAACGATTGGGAAGGGTGAAGTGAGGAATGGACTTTATTACTTGCTTAATGCTGTTGTTTCTCCCTCTACTTTGGCCACCACACTTTAGCCATTAACCAAGAACTTCATTACAGCTTCTGTTACTAGTTCTAAGAATGTTACTAACTTATGGCATTATCGCCTAGGTCATCTTTCATTTCCAATTTTACATATGATCATAGATTCTATTGTACGAGACCATGTTTCTGCCATTAATACAAAACCATGTTATGTTTGTCCATTAGCAAGATTTCATATACTTTCATTTTCTCACAGCACACATAAAACAACAAAACCCTTTGAAATGGTGCACTGTGACCTCCGGGGGCCAAGTTCAGTCCTTGCCTATGATGAGTTTTCTTACCATAGTTGATGACTTCACTCGAAGTACATGGCTCTATCTCTTTCACAAAAAGGCAAAAACCAGAAAAAATATTGAATCATTTTCCAACATGATTGAAACTCAAGTTGATCAAAAAATAAAAATTCTAAGAAGTGACAATGGAAAAGAAAAAAATTATATTTATATAACAAGATACACGTGTGTCTGGAAATCAATAAAAAAACTTAATTAAATTTCTAGTTATTGACAACTTCTTTAAACTACAACATTTTGAATCTAACTTAGCTGAATTAACTTTTTCTCGAATCAAATATACATGATTAATTATGAGCTATCCAACGAGCCCAATATTGATATACTTATCATTGCTCTATCAAAATCTAAATATTTGGCCCAAATAAATTTGAATTAATACATATATCACTTTAATCTCCCTTTTTTTTAAAATATAAAATATAGCAACAAGAATAATTAAATTTTATTAAGTGAAATTTTAAGGGCTCCACAAGATGATTACAATAAGATCACATTTAATTGTCATTATAGCACATACAAAATAATACAGTTTGGGATGTGTAACGCTCTAGCTACTTTTCAGGGGTGTATGATGTCCATTTTTTCTAGGGAAAACTATAGTTTCGGTACCAAGCCTTTCACATTTATGCAAAGTTTGTTCGAACATTTCATTGGTGCCACCATAGGTACCAAACCTTTAAAAAATTGATAGAAACTGTTACTTTCTTTGTTAGTTGACCAAATTTCAAAAGTCTAACCAACGTGGATTAATTTTTAAGGGGCAAAAGGGTAATTTTACATTTTTTCAAATAAAAAAATTAAATAATTAAATCAAAAACCAAAAAACCCTATTATCTTCTTCACCCTCCCCAAACCAAAACCCCTAAAATTGTCGGTGCCACTTCAAAAGTGAAAGATTTCATTCTTCCAACTATTGTGTCAACTCCAAACAAATTGTGACACTATATACATATGTATGACAAGGGAGAATTAAAGGTGGAGATTTTTGATGACTCAGATGGAAAAGGTTGAAGCAAGAGCTGTCGCCACGAAGGTTACGTCAATTTTTGTATAGCCGATCAAATCATGCCGTGGAATTGCTATCTCTCGGGCACTTATCTCTTCAACCGGTATGGAATCCTTTCATTTCTTTCCTTTAATTTAATTAGCAAGTCTAAGAGAAGTAAATTGTACTTTTATTGTAAAACAAAATTAATTCAATCTCATTTTACACTGTGTTGGATTTTCTTGAATCTCTACTTCAGTAAAAGGCGCCAAATTGCATGGTGGTGGTGGTGGTGAGGCGGTTTTGGAGTCGGGCGGGTGTGGTAGTGTCGGAAATGTTGGGGGGTTTGGACTGGAGGTGCGATTTTTTTAAAAGTTTGGTACTTTTAGTGGTACAAATGAAAGATTTGGGCAAAGTCTGCATAAATCTGAAAGGTTTGCTATCGTGGCTGTGATTTTTCCTTTTTTTTCTAATATGGTAGGGAATATCATTGAAGTATTCATGGATGATTTCTCTATATTTAGGTCATCATTTAATGAATGCTTGAATCATTTGAGGTTGGTGTCGAAGAAATGTAAATAAACAAATTTTGTACTTAACTGTGAAAAATTCCACTTAATGGTTGAGGAAGGGATTTTATCGACATTTTATTAAGGACTTTTCAAAAATAACCAACCTTTTTGAACTTTATTGGAAAAGGACGTGCCTTTCAACTTTTTTGAGGATCGTTTAGTTACCTTCAAATTAATTGGGTCTAAATTAATTTGTACACAGATCATTCAACGCTAAAGTATGTGCTCAATAAGAAGGATGCAAAAATAAGACTCATTAGATAGGTACTTCTATTGCAGAAAGTCGACTTGGAAGTCAGGGATAAAAATGGTTGTGAAAATTTGGTAATAGACCCATTTATCTCGTTTAAAACAACAAGAAGAAGGTCATACAAATGAACTCAATAAGGTATTTCCAGATGAGACTTTTTAAGATCAAGTTGGCATCTTGGTATGAAGATTATGTAAATTACTTGGCCATTCGATTATTCTTTTGTAGTATTCTAGTCAAAAGAAGAATAAATTATTCAGTGATCTAAAGCACTGCATTTGTGATTATTCTTTTCTCCATAAACAAGGTTCGAATTATATCGTTCGTCGTTGTGTACAAAAAGAATAACACAAATGCCTTTTGGAACATTGACTGATATGATCCGAGATAAGTAATCACTCAGTTGAGTTTTGGAGTTTAAATTGAAAAAGTTGACAAGCCAAGACTCAAGTTTCGTGAAGGGCTCAAGAGCCGAAACGAGTTGGATTCAAGGTTTGAAGATATTTGAAAAGAAAATGAGCGGCGTGAATCAAAATAGGCATACCTTTCAGCTAGATTGTCGGATTTTCACCCATGAGTACATTTTGAAAATGGCATGAAATTCTACACAAGGTTACATGAGTGCATGATACTTTTGGAATTGGGATCGCACACAAAAATGACGAGAACAATTTGGCAAGAGTTTTAATTTCCTTCGAATTTCCATATTTTGTTAAAATTTTAGTTTAGGTAAAATTCTTGTAATTTTTAAGTGATATTTTCATTTTTTCCATATTTTCCTAAGTTTAGTATAAATAGGAAACTATATTTCATTGTAACAAAAGAACATTTTTGACATTATAAATTAAATGAGATTTCTTTTTTTTTTTCTTGATTGAACATGTACCTTACTTATCAAATATTGTTATATTTGTAGTGTTCAACCCTTAAAACTTATCAAAGGATTAGGCACCATTATGTGGCGTTCGCAAATCAAGGTTCGTTGGTTTTGTAATCAAGAGGTCATTCAAACTTTATTTTTTTTGGCTGCTTGATTCATTTAATTCTTGTTTCAAACTCAAAACTGCGATTATCTTTTTTTAGATTCTTCAATCTTGTTTTGGGTTGCGTAGTGTTCGTTGCCACGTGATTCTCATCAGTTGGGATGATATGATCCGGGATAGGCAATCACTTGGTCGATTTTTGGAGTCCAAATTGAAGAAGTTAGCAAGCTAATGTTCAAGTTTGGTGAAGGGCTTGGGAGCCGAAACGAGTTAGATTCAAGGTTTGGAAGGTATTTGGAAAGAAAATGAGGAGCGTGGATGCAAACGGGCATAACTTTCAGCTCGGTTGTCGGATTTTCATCCATGACTACATTTCGGAAATGGAACGAGATTATGTACAAAGTTACATGTGTGTATGATACTTTTATAGGCTCGTGATCGCACAGAAACGTGCTGAGAACAATTTGCAGAGAGTTTTAATTTTCTTCGAATTTCCTTATTTTGTTAGAATTTTAGTTTAGGTAAGATTCTTGTAATCTTTAAGTGATATTTTCATTTTTCCATATTTTCCTAGGTTTAGTACAAATAGGAAACTTTATTTCATTGTAATAAAAGAACTTTTTTAACATTATGAATTAAATGAGATTTCCCATGTTTTGTTCTTGATTGAACATGTACCGAACTTATTAAATATTGTTATATTTGTGGCGTTCAACCCTTAAAACTAATCAAAAGATTATGCACCTTTTGTGGCATTCGTAAATCGAGGTTCGTTGGTTTTCTAATCAAGAGGTCGTTTAAACTTTATTTTTGTTTGGTTGCTTGATTCGTTTAATTCTTGGTTCAAACTCAAAATCGAGATTATCTTTTGGGCTTTCTTGGGATCTTCAATCTTATTGTGGGTTGCATAGTGTTCATTGCTACGTGATTCCCATCAGTTGTGATGGTATGATCTGGGTTAGGCAATCACTTGGTTGAGTTTTGGAGTCCAAATTGAAGAAGTGGCAAGCCAATGTTCAAGTTTCGTAAAGAGATTGGGAGCTGAAACGAGTTGGATTCAAGGTTTGGAAGATATTTGGAAAGAAAACGAGCAACGTGGATGAAAACGGGTATAACGTTTTGCTGGGTAGTCGGATTTTCACCCATGATTACATTCTGAAAATGCAACAAGATTCTGCACAAGGTTACTTGAGCGAATGATACCTTTGGGCTTGCGATCGCACATAAACATGCCGAGAACAATTTGGCTAGAGTTTTAATTTTCTTCGAATTTCCTTATTTTGTTAGAATTTTGGTTTAGGTAAGACTCTTGTAATCTTTAACTGATATTTTCGCTTTTTCATATTTTCCTAGGTTTAGTATAAATAGGAAACTTTACTTCATTGTAACAAAATAATATTTTTGACATTATGAATTAAATGAGATTTCTCTTTTTTTTGTTCTTGATTGAATATGTACCGAATTTATCAAATATTGTTGTATTTGTGGCGTTCAACCTGTAGAACTTATCAAAGGATTAGACACCCTTTGTGGCATTAGCAAATTGAGGTTCGTTGGTTTTCAAATCAAGAGGTCATTCAAACTTTATTTTTGTTTGGTTGCTTGATTCATTTAATTCTTGGTTCAAATTCAAAATTTGGATTATCTTTTGGGCTTTCTTGGGATCTTCTATCTTGTTTTGGGTTGAGTAGTATTTGTTGCTACGTGATTCTCATCAGTTGGGATGATATGATCCGGGATAGGCAAGCACTTGGTTGAGTTTTGTAGTCCAAATTGAAGAAGTTGACAAGCCTAGGTTCAAGTTTCATAAAGGGCTCGGGAGCCGAAATGAGTTAGATTCAAGGTTTGGACGATATTTGGAAAGAAAACGAGTAGCGTGGATGAAAATGGGCATAACTTTCAACTCAGTTGTCGATTTTCACCCATAAGTATATTCTGAGAATGGAACGAGATTCTGCACATGGTTACATGAGCGCATGATACTTTTGATCTTGTGATTGCCCAAAAACATGCCGAGAACAATTTGGCGAGAGTTTTAATTTTCTTCGAATTTCCTTATTTTGTTTGAATTTTAGTTTAGATAAGAGTCTTGTAATCTTTAAGTGATATTTTCATTTTTTCATATTTTCTTAGGTTTAGGAAACTTTATTTCATTGTAACAGAAGAACATTTTTGACATTATGGATTAAATGAGATTTCTCTTTTTTTGTTCTTAATTGAACATGTACCAAACTCATAAAAGATTGTTATATTTGTGGCTTTCAACCCTTAGAACTTATC
Organism: Fraxinus excelsior; assembly: GCA_019097785.1. NCBI lineage: Eukaryota > Viridiplantae > Streptophyta > Magnoliopsida > Lamiales > Oleaceae > Fraxinus > Fraxinus excelsior. Next base: position 33,892,808 of record CM032634.1, on the reverse strand, counting down.
AAAGGATTATGCACCCTTTGTGGTGTTCACAAATCGAGGTTCGTTGGTTTTGTAATCAAGAGCTCATTCAAACTTTGTTTTTGTTAGGTTGTTTGATTCATTTAATTCTGGGTTTAAACTCAAAACCAGGATTATGCTATGGGATTTCTTGGGATCTTCAATGTTGTTATGGGTTGCTTAGTGTTCATTTCTACGTTATTTTCATTAGTTGGGATTATATGATCCGTAATAGGCAATCACTTGGTCGAGTTTTGGAGTCCAAATTGAAGAAGTTGACAAGTCAAGGTTCAAGTTCCGTGAAGGGCTCGAGAGCCGAAACGAGTTGGATTCAAGGTTTAGAAGATATTTGGAAAGAAAATGAGCAGCGTTGATGAAAACGTGCATAACTTTAAGCTCGAATGTTTGATTTTTGCCCATGAGTAAATTTCGAGAATGGCATGACATTCTGCACGAGGTCACGTGGGCATATGATTCTTTTGGGCTTGCGATCACACAGAAACATGCCGAGAACAATTTGGCTAATATTTTAATTTTCTTCGAATTTTCTTATTTTGTTAGAATTTTAGTTTATGTAAGATTATTGTAATCTTTAAGTGATATTTTCATTTTTCCATATTTTCCTAGGTTTAGTATAAATATGAAACTTTATTTCATCGTAACAAAAGAACATTTTTGACATTATGAATTAAATGAGATTTCTCTTTTTTTGTTCTTGATTGAATATGTACCGAATTTATCAAATATTGTTGTATTTGTGGCGTTCAACATGTAGAACTTATCAAAGGATTAGACACCCTTTGTGGCATTAGTAAATTGAGGTTCGTTGGTTTTCAAATCAAGAGGTCATTCAAACTTTATTTTTGTTTGGTTGCTTGATTCATTTAATTCTTGGTTCAAATTCAAAATTGGGATTATCTTTTGGGCTTTCTTGGGATCTTCAATCTTGTTTTGGGTTGCGTAGTGTTTGTTGCTACGTGATTCTCATCAATTGGGATGATATGATCCGGGATAGGCAAGCACTTGGTCGAGTTTTGTAGTCCAAATTGAAGAAGTTGACAAGCTAAGGTTCAAGTTTCGTGAAGGCTCGGGAGCCGAAACGAGTTGAATTCAAGGTTTGGAAGATATTTGAGAAGAAAATGAGCAGCGTGGATCAAAACGGGCATAACTTTAAGCTCGGTTGTCGATTTCACCTATTAGAACATTCCGAAAATGGAACAAGATTCTGCACAAGGTTACATGAGCGCATGATACTTTTGAGCTTGCGATTGCTTAGAACATGCTGAGAACAATTTGGCGACAGTTTTAATTTTCTTCAAATTTTCTTATTTTGTTAGAATTTTAGTTTAGGTAAGAATCGTGTAATCTTTAAGTGATATTTTCATTTTTCCATATTTTCCTAGGTTTAGTATAAGTAGGAAACTTTATTTCATCGTAACAAAAGAACATTTTTTACATTATGAATTAAATAAGATTTTTCTTTGTTTTTTCTTGATTGAATATATACCTAACTTATCAAATATTGTTATATTAGTGGCGTTCAACCTTTAGAACTTATCAAAGGATTAGACACCCTTTACAGCATTCGCAAATCGAAGTTCGTTGGTTTTGTAATCTAGAGATCATTCAAACTTTGTTTTTGTTTGGTTGCTTGATTCATTTAATTATTGGTTCAAACTCAAAATCAAGTTTATCTTTTGGACTTTCTTGGGATCTTCAATCTTGTCTTGGGTTGCGTATTGTTTGTTGCTACGTGATTCTCATCAGTTGGGATGATATGATTCGGGATAGGCAATCATTTGGTCAATTTTTGGAGTCCAAATTGAAGAAGTTGACAAGCCAATGCTCAAGTTTCGTGAAGGACTTGGAAGCTAAAATGAGTTGGATTCAAGGTTTGGAAGATATTTGGAAAGAAAATGAGTAGCGTAGATGAAAACGGGCATAACGTTCAGCTCGGTTGTCGATTTTCACCTATAAGTACGTTCCGAAAATGGAACGAGATTTTGCACATTGTTACATAAACACATGGTACTTTTGAGCTTGCAATTGCACAAAAACATGCCGAGAACAATTTGGCGAGAGTTTTAATTTTCTTCGAATTTCCTTATTTTGTTAGAATTTTAGTTTAGGTAAGAGTCTTTTAATCTTTAAGTGATATTTTCATTTTTCCATATTTTCCTAGGTTTAGGAAACTTTATTTCATTGTAACAAAAGAACCTTTTTGACATTACGAATTAAATAAGATTTCTCTTTTTTTGTTCTTGATTGAACATGTACCGAACTTATAAAATATTGTTATATTTGTAGCGTTCAACCCTTAGAACTTATCAAAGGATTATGCACCCTTTGTGGTGTTCGCAAATCGAGGTCGTTAGTTTTGCAATCAAGAGCTCATTCAAACTTTGTTTTTGTTAGGTTGTTTGATTCATTTAATTCTGGGTTTAAACTCAAAACCAGGATTATGCTATGGGCTTTCTTGGGATCTTCAATGATGTTATGGGTTGCGTAGTGTTCGTTGCTACGTTATTTTCATTAGTTGGGATTATATGATCCGTAATAGGCAATCACTTGGTCGAGTTTTGGAGTCCAAATTGAAGAAGTTGACAAGTCAAGGTTCAAGTTTTGTGAAGGGCTCGAGAGTCTAAACGAGTTGGATTCAAGGTTTGGAAGATATTTGGAAAGAAAACGCGCAATGTGGATGAAAACGAGCATAACTTTCAGCTTGGTGGTCGATTTTCACCCATAAGTACATTTCAGAAATTAAACGAGATTTAGTACAAGGTTACATGAGCGCATGATACTTTTAAGCTTGCGATTGCACCGAAACATGCCTAGAACAATTTAGCGAGAGTTTTAATCTCTTCGAATTTCCTTATTTTGTTAGAATTTTAGTTTAGGTAAGATTCTTGTAATCTTTAAGTGATATTTTCGTTTTTTCATATTTTCCTAGGATTAGTATAAATAGGAAACTTTATTTCATTGTAACAAAAGAACATTTTTGACATTATGAATTAAATGAGATTTCTCTCTTTTTGTTCTTGATTGAACATGTACCGAACTTATCAAATATTGTTATATTTGTGACGTTCAACCCTTAGAACTTATCAAAGGATTAGACTCCCTTTGTGGCTTTTGTAAATTGAGGTTCGTTGGTTTTATAATCTAGAGGTCGTTCAAACTATGTTTTTGTTTGGTAGCTTGTTTTATTTAATTCTTAGTTCAAACTCAAAACCGAGATTATGTTTTGGGCTTTCTTGGGATCTTCAATCTTGTTGTGGATTGAGTAGTGTTCGTTACTACGTGATTCTCATCAGTTGGGATGATATGATCCGGGGTATGCAATCACTTGGTCGAGTTTTGGTGTCCAAATTGAAGAAGTTGACAAGCCAAGGTTCAAGTTTTGTGGAAGGGCTCGAGAGCCGAAACGAGTTGGATTCAAGGTTTGGAAGATATTTGAAAAGAAAACGAACAGCGCGGATGAAAACGTGCATAACTTTCAGCTCAATTGTTGAATTTTCACCCATGACTAAATTTCGCAAATGGCAAGACATTTTGTACAAGGTTGCACAAGCGTATGATCCCTTTAGGCTTGCGATCGCACAGAAACATGCTGAGAACAATTTGGCCAGAGTTTTATTTTTCTTCGAATTTCCTTATTTTGTTAAAATTTTAGTTTAGGTAAGACTCTTGTAATCTTACGTGATATTTTCGTTTTTCCATATTTTCCTAGGTTTAGTATAAATAGGAAACATTTTTTCATTGTATCAAAAAAACCTTTTTGACATTATGAATTAAATCAAATTTCTCTCTTTTTGTTATTGATTAAACATATATCGAACTTATCAAATGTTGTTATATTTGTGGCGTTCAAGCCTTGGAACTTATCAAAGGATGGGCACCCTTTTGACGTTCACAAATCGAGGTTCGTTGATTTTCTAATCAAGAGGTCATTCAAACTTTTTTTCTTTGGTTGCTTGATTCATTTAATTCTTGGTTCAAAGTTAAAATTGGGATCATCTTTTAGGCTTTCTTGGGATCTTCAATCTTGTTGTAGGTTGTGTAGTGTTCGTTGCTACGTGATTCTCATCAGTTGGGATGATATGATCCGAGATAGACAATTACTTGGTTGAGTTTTGGAGTCCAAATTGAAGAAGTTGACAAGCCAATGTTCAAGTTTCGTGAAGGGTTCGGGAGCCGAAACGAGTTGGATTCAAGGTTTCGAAGATATTTGGAAAGAAAACGAGCAGCGCGGATGAAAATGGGCATAACTTTCAGCTCGATTGTCTGTTTTTTATCCATAACTACATTCTAGAAATGCAACAAGATTCTGCACAAGGTCACAAGAGTGCATGATACTTTTGGGCTTGCGGTTTTATAGAAACATGCCGAGAACAAATTAATGAGAGTTTTAATTTTCTTCGAATTTTCTTATTTTGTTACAATTTTGGTTTAGGTAAGACCTTGTAATCTTTAAGTGATATTTTCATTTTTCCATATTTTCCTAGGTTTAGTATAAATATGAAACTTTATTTCATCGTAACAAAAGAACATTTTTGACATTATGATTTGAACGAGATTTCTCTCTTTTTGATCTTGATTGAACATGTACAGAACTTATCAAATATTGTTATATTTGTCGCGTTCAACCTTTAGAACTTATCAAACAATTAGGTACCCTTTGTGGCATTCGCAAATCGGGGTTCGTTGATTTTATAACTTCTTTTTTGTTTGGTCATTTAAACTTCTTTTTTGTTTGGTTACTTAATTCATTTAATTATTGGTTTAAACTCAAAATCGGGATTATCTTTTGGGCTTTCTTGGGATCTTCAAACTTGTTGTGGGTTGCCTAGTGTTCATTGCTACGTGATTCTCAGTTGGGATGAATGAACCGGGATAGGTAATCACTTAATCGAGTTTTGGAATCTAAATTGAAGAAGTTGACGAGCCAAGGTTCAAGTTTCGTAAAAGAGTTCGGGAGTCGAAACGAGTTGGATTCAAGGTTTGGAAGATATTTGGAAAGAAAACGAAAAGTGTGGATGAAAATGTACATAACTTTCAACTCGATTGTCGATTTTCCCCCATGAGTAAATTCCAGTAATGACACGAAATTTTGCACAAGGTTACACTAACGTATGATACTTTTGGGCTTGCGATCGTATAAAAACATGCTATAACAATTTGGCGAGAGTTTTAATTTTCTTCAAATTTCCTTATTTTGTTAGAATTTTAGTTTAGGTAAGATTTTTGTAATCTTTAAGTGATATTTTTCGTTTTTCCATATTTTCCTAGGTTTAGTATAAATAGAAAGATTTATTTCATCGTAACAAAAGACCCTTTTTGACATTATGAATTAAATGAGATTTTTCTATTTTTCTTCTTGGTTGAACATGTACCAAACTTATCAAATTTATTATATTTGTGACGTTCAACCCTTAGAACTTATCAAAGGATTAGACACCATTTGTGGTGTTCGTAAATTAAGCTTATTTGGTTTTGTAATCAAGAGGTTATTCAAACTTTATTTTTGTTTGGTTCAATAATTTACGGGTCGAGATTCTATCGTCTACAACCTGAGTTTGGGCTTTCCAAGTATTTTCAATTAATTCTACGATTTCTATGCTGATCGTGTTCTGGGGTTCACATTAGTCATTCTTCTCCATATGGTGGTTACTTTGCAGCAACCAAAATAGTAGCAAAAGTTTTACAATCAGGTTTTTATTACGTGTCTAAATGAGTTGAAGTTGTGGCATTTAGGGGTTGGCAAAAATCGACTGAACCCGATCGAACCGAACCAACCCGACCAGGTTGGGTCGGTTTTTTTTTTTTCAATTTTTTGGTAGGTTGGGTTTTTGACAATTCTAAGCGGGTCGATTTGGGTCGGATTATGGGTTAACCCATCCAACCCGACAAAACCACCCAACCCAACCCGCCAATTATATATATATACACACACACACACCCTACTTCAGTTTCCCATTTCTCCCCGTCTCCTCAATGGACAAAACAGTGCGGTTGTTGGGACTTGTTGTTGAGCAAGTCCCGTTAAAAGATTTTTTCGCACAATGACTATGGTAATTATCTACATTCTATATTACTTTATTCAATTTTTTTGTTTTTAAATTTAAAAAATTTATTTCCCTCAATGCTTATTTCAATTTTTCTTTTCTTTTTTGGGAGGGGTGGAGTTGTTTGTGGATAAGCATATTGATCTAAAGGTATTGTTGAGATCATTATCTAGCTGGACCAGTTTTTATCTTAATAGTTCTTATGCTATAAAGATAACGGTTCCTACCAAAACTTTAATCTATTGAAAAGCAAAGAGGGACGGGGTGAATCTCTCTTCTTGGTTTTGTCCTTTTAAGCCACACATTGAAGAAGCTGGAAATGTACCAATGATATGCCGATTTTTGTACCTGTGAAGCTGTACGAGAGTCTGGTACCTCTTCGAAGCAAATGGCACTTGGGGCTTTTCAGCTACTATTATTGTTGGGGGTTTCCTTTGGTGACAGTAAGGGATGATCTAAAGGAGTTTTGGAGGCATTGAGAAGAGTTGTCAGAAGGAGACAAGAAAAGATAACAAGAGGTTCTATTTTTCCAACAGGATCCTATAAAAAATTGCTTTGGGGAGTGTTATAACTTTGTGTGACAAGTTGTTCCGACCCGACCAACCCAACCCAGCCCGACCGACACATAATTGGGTTGGGTTGGATTTCAAACAAACCGATAATATTGGGTTGGGGCAAAAATCGACCCAACCTACGCCCACGCCCACGCCCACGCCCACCCCTAGTGGCATTACCAACAAATCATGAGTAAGTTTTGACTCAATTATTAAGAAATAACATCTTCTCGAGGTTTGGTACTGGGCATTCTATTATTAGTAATGGTGGGAAATGCTTTTGTAATCATCATTTCTCAGATTTATTGGCTAAATATAGGGTCAAACATTGGGGTTGCAATGCCTTATCATCCACAGACAAGTGGACAAGTTAAAATCTCCAACGAGGAGCTGAAGAAGATTCTAGAAGCAACAATCAATGCATTACGCACAGATTGGACAAAACTAGATGATGCACTTATTCATATGGAACTTAATAATTATGAGAACGAGATTTATCTTTTATATCATGAATAAATATTTGGATTCATACGATGAATGGGTTGAAAATAGTGGACCTTAGGTGCTTAACCTGAACAATTATTGTAATATACATCCTTAAACCAATTTTAGAATAGCCTGGGGTGATTGAGTTGTTATAAGGACACATTGAGGTAAACTTGGATTCAGTATGTGCTAAATTTTTGTGTGGATTTTGTGAAGCATACTGCAAGGATGACAATATACACGGTGTAAACTCCAGATTGTAAACCAATTAATAAAAGATATACTATAATGCCCTTAATAAAGCAACAAGACAAATTACAATACAATCTAGCACTATTAATATTAATATTTTTAACATGCTCAAAAAATTATTTTACTTGTGAGATTTGAGCCTTTAGATCACGCTCTAGAAAAAAGTGAAAAGAATAAAGTTTGTGGTGTGTATCTTATGAGTGAAGAAAGGAAATATTTGACCATCAAGGGTCATATATTGTTTCAGTTTATGACTGTGTGATATTTAACACGAGTCTTCACACGCACGTCGATTTTGCATGGAAAAGTAGAGATTAGTTTTAGAAATGTAATTTTGAAACGGCTTATAGTTTTGACACAAAAAACCCAATCCCGAGACTAACATCAGGTTATCTAACCAAGTTGTTTGTGAAAATTTTTGTTTAAGTTAAGCTTTATTTTGTTTGAGAACAAATAATTGTTCAAAGATTTGGGTGTTTGATAAGTTTATTTATACACTTATCTAGATTGTTAAACTAGATTAATTATAGTTAATTATGATGAATTGAGACTTAATTATACATAAATTACATTTGTTTGGAGGAGTTCGATGCAAACTAATGAAATTAGAGAAAAGGAGTAGAAAAATGGTTAAAAGAGAATAAATCAAAAGTTCGAAGGCTAAAATGCACAGATCCAAAAGATGATTTAGGCTGCAAGATGACAATTGGAGAGTTTTAGGATTCAATAGGACTCAATGAAAAACCAAAGGAATAAAAAAGATGGGAAAATGATTTAAAATGCACAAGTGAAAGAGTAGGAACCAAAAGTGCAAAATCATGAATTGCTTATGTGGCACGTGTGCGGGACTTGATGAAAACTAACTTGAGAGTAAAACACATGCAAGACGCAAGCAGGCTATGTAAGTTTTCGCTGGAACATACCAATTTTTCATTTCAATTCAAATTTCTTTAAATTTGAATATCTATCATCTATTTGACCTATCTGAGGCCATTTTGGACGATACTCTCATAATACATCATATTTACATCATTAAGAATCAGTCTAACACAAGAATCCAGACAATTAACATACGAAGGTTGAAGAGTCAAAGAATGATTTCATTATTCTTATTTCCGAGTGATGTCAAATCAATTCTTCTTGTGTAATCCATTTATGAATAAGCTAGGCTAAGTATTTCATGTATTGGATGAAGATAAAACCTATTTTATTAATTATTTTTAATTCAAGATGGCTAGTTTAGTTAAATTATTGCCTTTCTTGATTAATCTTGCATACTTCATTTCACTAATTGGTTGTTTGATCATCAATTGAATATATGATTGTTTGTTGTAGTGTTGGAAACTCACAATAGGTCTAGAACACTGTTTGATTAACATACGTGAAGTAGATGTTAGGAATGTGCAATCATTGAAATAATCGTGAAAGTTAATGCATTCCAATCATTCAAATTCGTACTAGGAATAGACTCGGATCATGATTAGAATAGACTTAATTTATCTTAAAGAAAAAAAAAAGATAAGTATCATAGTTTTATCGATTGTCAAGAACTAATGAATAATACTAGGTTACATAATTGAGAATTGAAATAGATAATAATATGTGGATTCGTAGTTCAATACACTCATTTAATATTCACACACACTAAATTTATAGCTTTTTAAAATTAATTTAGAATAATTACAACTCAAAATCTCTTATGTGTAGAATTTGTATAGAAACTAGTACACTTTGAATGAATTTTATTCATTGTGGGACGATACATATTACTTATTACGTATTACTTGTCAACGAGCTCGTAAACTTACAGGATCTTAACGATCACGATGCACTAAGATGATTAGTATTTTCAAGTGGAAATTTATTCAACTCGAAATTGCTCATTACGATTGTTGCTTTAAGAATCTATACACAAACAGCACTAAACAGTCTTAAAATGTCAGATTAGGGGAGTTAATTGAATAAAAAAATCCGAAATATAAAACCTATAATTTTTTGTTGTTTATTTATAGATTTGAGAAAGAAAACTTTGAGGAAATAGTAGTTGAAGTAGCCCTTTAATCTTGTTTGTGCTTAATTTATGCAAGGTTTACTCTTTTTTTCATCGATTTTCCTTAATTTCTCGAGCTTCGAGTGGTTGAAAGATTTCTTGCCGTTGTTTAGGTTTGTAGCATAAAACTTACGTTGCATATTAAGTATTTGACTTTTAACCTAAGTTTGTCATGATTTTTCAAAATGACTCCAAAAGTAAGGATATTTGCGTAAGTACCTCATTGCATAACAGAGTTTGGACCAGCTCGTCGCCCACAAAACCAGCTCGAATCACAGCCCTCACAATAATTATAAATGTGATTTTCAAGTGAGGAATTCTTTTCCGACGAGGTTCTTTAACCAGGGGCGGAGCCCAATAAGGTCCAGTGCAGACATAGGCATGCACTGAACTTTTGAGCCCAACTCGATCACTTTCATGTTTTATTTTATTTTTTTGAGAATTGGCTATTTGACTTTCCAATTTACCAGCCCAATAGGAAAAAAAATTGAAACAAAAAATAGGGAAAATTAAGTGCAGTACCCTAAAAAGTTAAATATTTGATTAATACCTTGAAACTAATTAAAACTATTATTACCGTATTCATTACATTCACAAAAAAACAAAAACCCAAATCTGAAACCCCTGAATCTGAAAACCTAGAGATATCTGTGTTGAAAACTCCGACTTCGGTGTTCTTGTACAGAGAAAGCCTTACCCACCACGTGAATGAGCCATTTCAACCAACGAATGTGGAGACTCCGAGATTGAAAAAGACTATTACCACTTCAAAAACCTACAAACCGAAGAGCCTTGAGCGGGGTTGAGGCCGAGCGCTTGAAGCTTGTTAATGGGTACAATGAGATCAAGGCCATATGCAAAAATCGAGTTCAAAAGGTCCATCATTTCTCCAGTCTATGTTTTCTCATAAAATCGAAAGATCTGTGTTCTTTGGCCTCTAGTAGAGGCACCATGGAAGTATTATTGACATGGCCTTAATGTTATTCTTCTTTCATTCCGGGTATTTTTTGTAGATAAATTAAGATGAAAATGAATTGCAATGTGGATATATGTTTCAATTTTTTTTATTTGTTTATGGATATTTTAGAGAGAAATGTAAAGATTCTATCAAGTATCGCCTAGTTTTGAATGAGCTAAACAATGAAATCTAAATATATGTAAATGTGAAGGCTTTTTGCAAAAGTGTCTATTCTCCAAGTTTTTGCAATCCATAAAATGAAATTGCAAGTGGAGGTAAAATTTTGGAGCATTTCTTGTTGCTTTTGTCCAAAAATTATTGGTATTCCTGCATTGATATTTGTTCCATTTGATAGGATTTTGTCGAGTGATTTAAGATGTATGTGGTGGTGGAGAGTTAGGAGGACGTCAAGGCACATGGCCTACGATTTTGATAATCTTGGAGAGGCTTGGTCGGATTCACCCTTGATCAGATTCAGCATTTCACAATTGGAATGAACTAACATTTCCTCCGAGACAACGAATTAATTTGATAATTTGTGATTGTTGTGACTCATAAAATTTGTGATTTACAAAATATTTTATACTTTTATTTTGTAGCTTCCTTGAAATTTCTATCACTTTTTAATTAAAGTGAGAAATTATACTTTAAAAGTGACTTAATTTTACACAATATTTTTTACTTTCAAAATATTTTTCATATGATTTTTCAAAAGACCATTAATTTTAGAGATATTTTTGTAATTTGCCCAAATATATATAACCTGGCCCAAATCCAATATCTAAATCTATTTAATCAAATATCATCTCTCAGTATTGAAGGAGATCCTAAATCGACAAATCCAAACCTAAATGTTGAAACCACAGAATCTAGGACTAGAGTTCTCTCAACATCTCACTCTCGTCTTTGAGTCTCTCGCCTCAATGCCTTCCATCCGCAGAAGAAGAAGGTGAAGAAGGTCTCTCAACCTCTCATCTCTCAACCTCTCATATGTCGCCATCCACGCCTTCTATCAAATTCAATTTCTGTAACTGTAACGAAAGAGTACAAAGTACTTATTTTCTTTTATTTTTATTTGCAATTTTGATTTGTTTAATGTTTTAATATGGTGATTTTGATTTTAATTAAGTCTGATGTCTGCCAAATGCTTGTTATTATGTGTGTTCGAGTAATGTGAATGTATGGAGTCTGATTTGGCCTTAACTTGACACTGATTAGTGTAGTTGAGGGCAGATAGAATTGAGAGTAGATTTTGTTTGATTTTACTTGATAGGCTGATTTGGGCTTAATTTGATTTTGCTTTCAATAACTTGAAATGCATATATGCTCGTTGTCCCTTTCCACAAACAAGTAGTCCTGGTGGACGCATGGGCGGAGGTAGTGGGGGGCTAGGCTGGGCTATAGCCCAGCACTACCCCCAGCCATATGGAAAATTTAGAATAAATTGTTCAATTTTGGCCCAAATATTTGTGTTAGCCCAGCTCTACTTTGAATTGTATCTCAAGTCCAATTCTCATTTATTCAAATTTTGTTAAAGAGACTACAATTATTAAATATTCTTTTCACAATATTCATGAAATATGAATATCTTATTGCCGATTTAAGCATTTTATTTAATGCATGTTTGACTAAATTTACTTATGATAATTAAGTAAATTTTATAATTGATAATAAAAATAAATTACTTATTTTAATAGTTAGAGACACTATATGTTTTGCTAAGCTTAAAAGTAATTTTTAATTCTACGTATGTTTTGATCATGAAATAGACGTTATGATCAAAATAAATAACTTGCTCTAAATTCTATCTTGTCAATAAAAGAATATTTGTTAAAGTTTGTTTATATATATATATATATAAATATATTCTTGAAACTAAGTCAAACATTGTTATGAATTAAATCTAATTTCCTTGGACCCTCATAATTCTTAATCAATTTTTCTCATTTTGTATGTGATTCTTCACTTATTATGAAATGAAGTGATGTAGAAGAATACGTCCACACCAAATAATATTTTGAGACAATAATATATAGTGATGTATTATTGATTGCGTGTTTCGACCAAAGCTTTCAATTGTTTGGAAAAACTTATCGTCAAAGTTTTTTAGAATAGTATTCATTAAATAATTTCTTAGTTTTTTTATTAGTGGATATGTATTATTTGCTTATTTCGATCATAATTTGGTCAATTTATATTTTTAACCCATGCGTTGATTTTCTATTGGTAAGAAAATATAAAAAGATTGAGTGGGACATTTTAGAATGAAACATCTAGAATTCTTTTATTTCAGTGAGTGTCGTACACTCTCTCTCATGAGTTAAAGTTGCATTTATCATAAACACAAATTCTCAAAGCACCAATATTCAGACCAGGGCTCGAATTTTACATTCTCCACCTTGCTGCCAGAATTTGGGACTATAGTGCAACCAAGAGCATAACCACAATTTCGCTTTTCATTGGCCCTAAATACTTGTACATGCATTACAAAGAATCAACAAATGGAAGTTTCAAGCAGTTAACAAATTTATTTAAAGATATCACTTTTGTACCTATATCAAATGGATTAAATTGAGTTGTAACTTTACCAATTCTAAAAATTCCTTGTGAAATAACATGTCTTATAAAATGATATTTAACATCAATATGTTTTGTTCTATCATGAAAGACTTTTTGCGCACTTTGATTATTAGAAAACAGTATAGCATGATTATCAACAAAGACAAGTTCAGATAATAAACCATTTAACCACATTTCCTCTTTTATAGCATCAATAGGAGCAATATATTCTGCTTATGTAGAATATAGAGCAACAACTTTTTGAAGTTGTGATTTCCATCTAACAACTGTTCCACATAAGGAATAAAAATAGGATGAAGTTGATCTCATATTATCTCTATCTTCAGGAAAATTGGCATTTGTATATCCCTTTAAAGTTACACCATATTTACTTGATTTAAACATTAAACCTAAGTTAGGTGTACCTTTAAGATATCTTAATAACCATTTTAAAGCATTCATGTATTCTTCCCCAGGGTTGCTCATAAATCTAATTAAGAAGATGTTTGGTCTTAATAACCATTTTAAAGCATTCATGTATTCTTCCCCAGGGTTGCTCATAAATCTAATTAAGAAGATGTTTGGTACAGATTAAAATGGGATTAAAATTGAAAAACTGGTCGTTATTGTTGACTTTTATTAGACGAGTGGGACCCAACAACGGCCATATTTTCAATTTTAATCTAATTAGTAGCCATACCAAACAGGCTCTAATATGCTAATACTAAGTGCAAGATCGAGTCTCGTACAAATCATCAAATACATGACAAAACAAATAGCATTTGCATAAGAAAACATAGACATTCTAGCATATTCATCTTCGGATTTAGGACAATATTCAGAAAATAGCTTAAAATGATCAGCAAGAGGTAATGTTACAGGTTTACAATCTTGCATGTTAAATTTTTTTTATTTTTTTATTTTTTTATTTTGACACCACAATCATGTTGATTCAAAAGTAGCAAGTCCCTTTCTTTATTTCTCTAAATCCGCATGCCTAATATCTTTTTAGCAAAACCAAGATCCTTCATATAAAATTCAGATTTCAATTTCAATTTCAATTCAATATTATCAATTTTAGACTTATCACAACTGGCAAGTAGTATATCATCTACATAAAGAATTAGATACAGAGAATTTTTACCTCCATCACCTTTACAGTATAAATAGGTGTCATATTGACTTCTTTTGAAACCGAGTTTTAGAACAAATGTATCAAATCTTTTGTACCACTATCTAGGTGCTTGTTTTAAACCATATACAGATCTCTTTAATAGACAAACAATATTATTAGGATCTCCTTTTTCAAAACCAACATGTTGTCTCATATAAATTATTCCATCTAACTCAACGTACAAGAAAGCAGTTTTAACATATAGTTGATCAAGTTCCCATTTAGATTGAGCAATGACAAGTGTGTTTTTTTGCACACTTATTTAATACCTAAATATGCGTATTATTGATAAAAAAAAATGTGTGAATTTCTACTCACAATTATGTAATTATTGCTTTCGTAGGTTTTAAGTGTGAAATCCGGGACGTCTTCTACCGTTTTTTTCTTTTCTATTTTTCTTTTCATTTTGATTTCTTTCTTCTATCTTCTTCCATTTTTCTTTCCATTTTTTCTTGGTATTTTTTAGGCAAGATTAAGAGCACAAGGAGAATACATCTAAGAATTTGGAGAAATATTAAGGGAAATCAAAGCCAAGCTTAAAAAAAAGGGTTTTATCCATAGCTTTGTATTTTCTTAATTACTTTGTCATATTTGTAATGTATTGTATAAATTATTCTCCTTTTTATCATTTATATAACATGGGCTAAGTATTTTTGTTGGGATTTATGGTTGAAATTTAACCTAACTTTAATTATTTTAATATTTGCCTTTTTAATGCCAAAATGCTTATTTTCATGTATATTTATTATTATGTTGAATGCTTTTCATTTATTTAGCCATTAAATGATTGAGTTTAGTAATTTGTACATTGTTCGAGAGAAGAATGTATATTTTAGACCAATTAGTAAACGCTCTAAGTTTGTGTAAGGGATAGAGATATACCCATAACCCTAGATGATCAATTGAGTTATTTTACAAAAAGTTAATGCGGTTGTTTTGTTATAATCAAAATAGAGATATACTAGGTTAAATAATCAATTATGGTTAATTTCGCTCAAGAGATGTAATTAACTAAACTTGACAAATCAGGTCTAACATAGTAAATGAGTAATTTATTAATTGGCTTGTGGAGAAATTAATTAGGTGATTGTTAAGCAAAACCTTGAATCCCAACCATGTTGTCCTCCAAAATTTTCGAGTATTTATGTTTTCTTGTTTTGTAGATTTTAGTTTATTTTCCTTATTTTCCAAAATCAAATTTTATTGTGTTTATTTTTATTGTTAAAATTAAATTGACTAAAGATCTGTAATCGAAAGTAAACATTCTTCGAGGAAGATATGCTATTTAGGGACTTCATGAACCCACCTCTGGTAGAGAATGAATCAAGTATTGTCTACGTTTCATATGAGCATTCAAACTTTCAACTTCGACCGGATGTCATTAGTTTGTTTTCCAATACCATTCCATTATATGGGAGGACAGATGAGAATCCACTCTCTCATGTTGCACGATTTGTGGATAATGTTGGCAAGTTTAAATATGAAGGCGTGCGTGTGGAGGCGATCCGGGTGAGATTATTTGTTCATACATTGAAGGATAAGCGAGGGAGTGGCTCGAAACTTTACCACCCAAAAGCATAAATAGTCGGGCGGAATTTGTTCAAAAATTTACAACCAAATTTTTTCCACTTGCACAGTTGCCAAACTCAAGCATGACATAACAACCTTCCAACAATTTGAATTGGAGAGCTTTCATGACACTTGGGAGAGGTTTAAAGATATGCTTCATAAATGTCCAAATCATGGAATCACAATGGGGCAACAAGTAAAGTATTTTTATGCCAGGTTGACTCCTTGCCGTTCAAATGTAGATTCATCTTCTAATGGGTCAATCAAGAAAAAGAGTATTCGGGAAGCATATGATCTATTCGAGGTCAGAAGAGTGAGCAAAGTGCTATGTTTCCAATAGGGGTTCACAAAGAGGAGTTGGTGGAGTTCGAGATGGTGAAGCCTTTTCAATGGTTCTAGCAAAGATTGACTCCTTAGCAAAGAAGGTAGAATGACTTTCTACATCTACCTCTAGCTCTCATTCCGCCCATATGATACAATCTCCACCTATTTGGGATATTTGGGGAGCAAATCACCCAAGTCCGAGTTGTCCATTGATATGTAATAGTTTGGCATTCACCGAGCAAGTGCCATATACTCAAAACTTCCAACGCCAAAGGTATAATCCTTACTCTCAAACTTATAATCCAGGTTGGTGAAATCATCCAAACTTCTTTTATGGGAACGATCAAAATGTGCTAAACCCGAGTCCACGGGAAAAGAAAGAAGGATGGGAAGAGCCCATTGCTAAATGGCGAACCATCAATTGCAATATCAAGAATGCAATGATGCCTCTATAAAAAAAATTGGTGCATCAAGTGGGCCAAATAGCTAAGCTTCTCCGAACGGCAACAAAGAGCATTGCCTAACAATACCGAAACAAATCCAAGAGAGAATGTACAAGCTATTACCACTAGAAGTGGGTGCAATTACCCGAAATTGCGGTAACATGAGCAATAGTTCAATCCAACAAAGCACCCATGGAGGAAGATGTGCTGGTTCAAGAGCCTAGTATTAGTGTTGAAGTAGCCAAGGAAAGTGAACGGGAGCCATCAACATCAAAGGCTCCATAATCGGTTAAGGCATATGTACCTCCTATTCCCTTTCCATAGAGAATTCAAAAGCATAAGCTCGATGCTCAATTCGACAAATTTTTGGAAGTGTTCAACAAGCTACACATCAACATCCTATTTGTCGATGCCTTAGCTTAAAATGCCAAGTTATGCTAAGTTCATGAAGGACATTCTTTCCAACAAAATAAAGCTTGAAGAGCATGAGACGGTGATACTAATGGAAGAGTGTAGTGTTATTTTACAAAACAAATTGCCTCCAAAAATCAATGATCCAAGGATTTTTACTATTCTATGCACAATTAGTGATTTAAACTTTATTAAAGCTTTATGTGATCTTGGTACTAACATTAATTTGATGCATTTGTCAATTTTCAGGAAATTGGACTTGGGAGAGGCCAAAGCAACCATTGTGTCCTTACAATTGGCCGATAGATCTATCAAGTATCCAAGGGGTGTCATTGAGCATATCCTAGTCAAAGTGGACAAGTTCATCTTCCTGGCCGATTTTATAATTCTTGATATAGAGAAAGATCATGACTTCCCTATTATCTTGAGACGGCCATTTCTTGCTACCAGTCGAGCTTTGATTAACGTGCAAGAGGGGCAACTCATCTTAAGGGTTCAAGACAAACATGTTACATTCAATATCTTGAAGGCCGTCAAGTACCCATCCAAATTCGATTCATGCCTTCGAGTGAATGTTGTTGATCATGTGGTAGCCGATTCTCTATATGGGCTTTTTAAGGATCCACTTGAAACATGTCTTACACGTTCTTCAACTACCAAGGATGGGGATCCTAAAGTTGAGCGCTTGGCACATTATTTGGGGGCTACACCATCTTGCTCATACAAGAGAGCAACATACTTTGAGGATTTGAAAAAGAACTCTTCACCACCACTACCATATCTCCAACGAGCACCTACACCTAGAATTAAACTCTCTTCCATGATTCCATCTCATTTGAGGCATGCCTATTTTGGAGATGCATCTACAATTCCAATTTTCATTTCCAATTCCTCGAGTCGGAGTAAGAAAAGTTGTACTATTGCAGATATTTGAGGAATTAACCCTTCATTATGCATGCACAAAATCCGAGGGTTTTACTCCAATTTAAACTAGCGAAGTCTACTCAAATTTTAGCTTTAGTGTCTAATAATCACTTCATATAAACGATTTTTTACAATACAAATGATAATGCCAACGGTAAAGAGTGCATACGGAAAAGTTCTTGCGTAAAGATAATTCCAAGCTCATGAGTTATCAAAATTGCATGGTTTAATAAATACTATGTTGTGGACTGATGTAAACCAAGATAACAGTTACTGCACCACATTTTTCCTAATGTAATCAATTTTAATTTTATGTTGGTATTTTAATGGCACCACTTACTAGCCTCCTCCCAACCAAAGACTTATTTAACCTACTTAGCAGAGTTTTATGGACCATTTGAAAGTAATCTCTATCAAGTCTCAATTAATATTCTGGTCCGTCCCTGCAGACAATAAAGGAATTATTACACAAGTTCTAACAATCTTCTTAAAATATTGGACTCAAGTTTTTGGTAAGAAAAACCTTAATACATCCAAAAGATAGGCACAACCTTGCCAACTTGATGGGTACACGCAGAATGATTTTATGCATTGCTTTGAAAGTATGTTTCACAAGTCTCTTAAAAGAGATGGATACAGTGTGGAGGCAAGGATCTTCGACAAACTATTTAAGGTAAATCTAAATTTGAATGGAATCTTGAAAAATACAGACCAGAGGGAGGGAAAGGAAAACAAAAACAAAAAAAACAAAAAAAAAAAACAAAAAGATGAAGAAGAATTCACAAGCTTGATGTTTCATTAGGAAGCCCAGACCGAGTATTTAACAGAGGCTGGAGTGCTTTTACTACGATGCTCATGTTAGGACGGAAATCAGCTTCATATTGCACACACAAGGCAGCAACTGCAGCCATCTGTCATACCATGGACTGAACATTAACCAGTGCAACATGATAATAGAAATAGATAAACAATTTACAAGTTCTCATCAGCTAGATAGTCATTACAAGATTGGATAAATGTAACTGGTGAAAAATTCACATAGAAACCAATCGTGAAAGTACTTCATAATCATTCAGTTCAATACAAGTGTGGAAAGTTGCATGTTTTGTTGACACGAGGATAAGGGAATTATGAAGTTCAGCACTAGCTTTAATTTGAATTCTCCTTATTTTGATTTCCATTTATTGCCTATATGATTCTTGGCAAGTGTAAAATCTCCTAGCTCAATTTGTCTCATTACTCGAATAAGAAAAAAAAAATCGAGGAAAATTTTTGTTGTGACTACTGCAAGAAGCATCGAAACACCACATAAAAGCACTGGAAATAAAAAGGGAAGCATCAAATCTGAATAATAACGTAATTTTGAAGAAAGACCGGTCTTCGGGCTGTTTGTGGAAAATCTAATATTGGTGATTCTCAACCCTTCATGAAGGAACAGCTAGAGCTAAATTTAAGTTTATAAACTAGTATAAACTGAAAAACCTACACTCTGATTCTTTTAACCCAAAAAGGTAACTTCTAGATGGCCTTGAGTGTATCATCCAAAAAGGAGCTTCCTGGATCATGGATTAGAGAGCCACGTATCACAAGACTGTTCTTCCAAATCTAATTTCTTCCTAAAACCCATGTTATAGTAGCCAAAAAGTATATATTACTGATGGTTCCAGACCTTTGGTAGCAGGGAAAGGTTCTAATTGTATACAAAAAAAATTGAGTCTAAATTAACTTCTTCATGTTCCATACATATCCAGTAATCTCTTTTCCATTAGTAAATTTACCAAAACAAATAATGATTATGGTGTGGCTAAGTTTTCCTTCTCATTGAGAGTTTCAAGACTTGGTTTCAGGGAGGATGAATGAGAGTGCTAAGAAAGTACATAAACGAGCTCTAGTAGCTGACGTTGTAGATAGGGACATCCTAGTTTCCTTATCTAAAGATTTGTGTCCATTGTTATTAAGAAATGAAATCCTTCTTTCTAATGTTAGATTTGCAAATTATCGAAGTAACGTCAACATATTTTCCTTTAGGAATTCGCTCCATTTTCCGCGAGGACACTCATTTTTAGTCAGTTTTGGACACCATGTGGTTCATAATGCTCATTTGTGATCATATCATCTTCAAAAATTCAAGCCTAATTTCAGGCAAGAATTCGTATCCTTAGAACAAATCTCGTATTGAGACTGCTGATACCCCTCAACAGAACAATAATGCTAATGAGAAAATAGGCATTTACTCAACATGGCTCAATATCTTATGTCCACAGCTAGAGTTCCACAAATTTTGTTGACAAGTTGTTCTCGCTGCTACATAGGATTATGTGGGGCATTCAATTCAGGATTCTCATGGATATCTTCAATGAATGTCGAATGATATTCGCAATCCAAGATCCCCATATCTCCTCCTCCAAAAAGTTTTTGGCTACATAAATTGCATTGTCTTTGTTCAAGAATCATGACAGCAGCAAGACCCTAGAGATATCAAATGTTTTTTAGGGGTTACCTATAGAAAGCAAGTTGAAATATATATATTGTTAGGGACTAAGATGTAAAATTTCCTTTTCCAATCCTTGTGGTAAAATATCAATCAAATATCCACTATTTTCTCCCAACATCACGACTTGGTATCAGAGCGCCAGACGGAAACCCTAACTGCCAACAACATCTTTTGTGCTTATGCTTGAGATTAGGGCTCATCTTGGCTATATTTGTCAATTGCACCTTTTGTGCTTATGCTTTCTTCGGCATCAAACTTGAACTGAACCACCTCCAGCAACAACAAAATTCTAACCATCACTGCTAGGTAGATTCCCGCCACCATAACTAGTATTGCTTGCATAGCTACCGCCACTACCACCTACTGCGCCACCACCCGTGTAGCCATCTTCACCACCTACAGCATTGTCGAAATTCCCCCTGTATTTTATCAATCACGTGACCTTATTTTTTTCTTGAAGTTTTTCTAGGTTCATTGGTTGAAGATTGAATTTGAATTGTCTGCATTTGGTGGTTCCCGTGCTCTCCAATCCTTTTTTTCAGCAAACTGTTCTTGAAATAATGGCCGATAACAAAGTGATTACATCGTTAATTCACGAGACATCATCTCCGATTCACATTAAGTTAGATGGCACTAATTATCGTGTGTGGTCAAAATTACTGGAAATGTACATTACTGGCCGGAAGAAAAGAACCCACATTTTTGGTAAACTAACTGTACCGAAAGAGAATGATAGTAGCTATGGTGAATGGGTGGCAGAAGATGCTATCGTTAAGTCTTGGCTTATCAATTCTATAACAGATGCTCTTGTGGCTCACTTTGTTCAGTTTGACACGGCCAAAGATGTATGGGATGCGGTTAAGAGAAGTTATCTTGATGTCTCTAATTCGTCACAAATGTATGAACTTATGAAAAAATTCTTTCAGCCACGGCAAGAAAGGCGGCCTCTTGTCACGTACTACACTAAAATGAAGTCCATTTTCTTGGAGCTTGACTATCGCAGACCCAATCCTATGAAGTGTGTTGTGGATGTTGATGCGTTAAAAGAAAGGTGTGTTGAAGACAGGATTTATATTTTTTTGGCGGGACTAGATCATAGCTTGGATCAAGTGTGTAGTCGTATTTTGGCTACACCCCTTCCAGGCTTGGAAGATGTGTTCTCGATTGTTCGTCATGAGGAACAAAGACAACTCACCATAGGGACCAAAAGCCATTCCGAGACATCTGTATTGGTGGAAAAAGGGTTAAATCCTCGATCACGAGCCCCTATTCAGTCTACTGAAGCTTGTTCATTCTGTCACCTTAAAGGGCATACTGCTGACAAATGTTTCAAGAAAAATGGCTACCTAGACTGGTATTTAGCAAAGAGGACAGAAAGGAAAGGTGGAAGATACTATCAGACTACGCATTCATCCGTTGCTTCTGCTCATGCACCTCTACACCTACTGCTTTCCATGTTGCTCGTTCATCTCCCGAGGAAAGTACTTTTGGGTTGCTATCTACTTCTACCGTATCTAATTTTTAGGTTATAGATTCTGGAGCTATCGATCATTTTACCTGTAGCTAGGGTTTTATGTTTTACTATGTGTGTTCCAATACGCTTTTGGGCTGGGGCGGTGACAACTCCTGTCTTTCTCATAACCCTCCGGTTGATACTACAATGTCATGATTCTTCAGAGATTGAAAATGAGGTACCTACTCTGCTTACCCCCTTCTACTCCTATCTCTATTTCTAATTCTAATCCTGCAGCTTTAGATATTGTTGATACTCAGGACATGAGATATCCCCTTCAAGTCCATAATAAGTTTGATAGGTTTGGTTTTTCGAAATCTTCTTCCAATGCTATCTTTCCCATCTCTGATTATATCTTGTACCACCGTTTATCTAAGACTCACCTGACGTTCGCCCTCCAACTTTCTTTTATGTCTATCCCTAATCACTTTTAGGAGACTCTTGATCAACCTAAGTAGAAATCTGCTATGGTAAAAGAGAGGAATGCTCTCTAAAAGAACTCTACTTGGGAAATGGTCTTATTACCGCCAGGGAAAAAGACCGTGGGGTGCAAGTGGGTGTACTCATTAAAATACAGGTAAGATGGAACTATGGATAGGTATAAAGCTTGATTGGTTGCCAAAGGGTACACACAGACTTATGGGATTGACTACCAGGAAACTTTTGCTCCAGTAGCTAAGATGAATACCGTTAGAGTCATCCTATCTCTAACAGTCAATCTTGGTTGGCCATTAAGGCAATTTGATGTTAAAAATGCATTCCTTCACGGTGATCTGAGGAAGTGTATATGGATCCTCCTCCCAGTTTTACTCCTCCAGGGGGTAATGTGTGCAAGCTGAAGAAACCTTGTATGGGCTAAAACAATCACCAAGGGCGTGGTTTGGAAGACTGAGTTGTTCAATGAAAAAGTATGGTTTTAAACAGGCCTCGACTGATTATACTTTATTTTATGAGAGAGATGGTCATAATATTACTATGTTTATTGTGTATGTAGATTATATGATTATTACTGGCAGCAATCCCAGTGAGATTGAGAAACTCCGAAGCCATTTGATAAAAGAGTTCGAAATGAAGGACTTTGGTACTTTGAAGTATTTCTTGGGCATTGAGGTATCACAGTCCCAGCAAAGACTTATCTTATCTCAATGCAAGTACGTCCTTGACCTTCTAGAAGAAACTAGTATGTCGGCTCGTGTCCTTGTTGACACACTCATTGAGGTAAACCATGGCCTCTCTATTTATCCTGATCAAATTTCCACAAAGAGAGATACTAGAGATTGGTGGGAAAGTTGATCTATGTAACCCACACGAGACCTAATTTGTCATATGCAGTTAGTGTTGTGAGTCAATTCATGCATAATCCCAATGAGCAGCATATGAGTGTAGTTAATCGAATATTGGCATATCTGAAGTCCACTCCAAGTAAGGGCATTATGTATTCAAAGAGGGGCCATTTAGATATTATGGGCTATACGGATTCTGATTTTGCTGGATCAAGATTGGACAGAAAATCCACATCAGGATATGTATGTATCGTTAGTTGGGGGCAATCTTGTGACTTGGAGTAAGAAACAGAATGTGGTCTCACTATCCCATGCTAGGGCGGAATATCGTACATTGCATCATGCAACTACTGATAGGACTGGGCAAAATGTCCGAACCGAACCGGAACCGAGCTGAACGGCTTTTCTTAAATTAAAAACCCGAACGGGTATCCGAATCGAGAACCGACGGGTTTGGTTCGGTTCTCGGTTCTAGACCAAGAACCAAAGAACCGAATAAGAACCGAATTTTTTTTTTGACAATTGAGCATTTGGGCTTCAAGTATATTGAATATAACCCAAACCGACCAACATAAAAAAAATTGAAAAAAAAAACTACTAAATATAAAGGGACAGAGCACTAGAATTTTCGGTCTTCTCTTCTTCAAAACCGACCAACATAAAAAAAAATTGCAAAAAAAAAAGCCACTAAATATAAAAGGGAAAGAGCCCTAGAATTTTCGGTATTCTCTTCTTCTCTCTCCAGTTCATTCCTACCGCACAACATGTTTCTCATCCAGTCATGAGTCATTTTCTCTCAGCTTGAAGAAGTCCTCCTCCTTCAAAAAAGGGAGCTAGTGGAAGTGGGGGCGATGAATCTAATGATGGAGTCACTTAATTGTGTTTTATTTTTCATTTTTTTCTTGTAGAGTTTCCTAGTAACTAGTATGGCAAGTCAAGCAACCAATGATTACATTACATAGTTGGTAAGTATTTTAATACTTTAAAATATTACGTTCATTTGTAAAAGCTAAGATTGAACTGGTCAATATTCACACACAGATTCACTCAGTGAAAGTACTGAGCACGCTGGGATTGCCTCAATTCTCACAATATTTTCAGAAAACAGGAATGATTTTGGTACCACTTCTCAAAATGGAGAACATAGTTAGATGCTTTTATATGTTACCTTTTGGTGGGTAAGCAGTGGAGCAGTAACTGTTTGAGGGAAGTAGCAAAAAAAATTGTGATCTATATTGTCTAGTACTAAAGTGTTAGCATTTTGTGAAAAACTCTCTAACATGTTATGGATTAATTATTCAAAACGCACCGACAAAGTTTTCTAAATGTATTTATATATTGTTATTATAAATGTTAAAAAAAATTACTTATAGTAGGAACCGAACGGAACGGAACCGAACCAAACCCGAACGGTTCCAGAATTATATCTGGAACCGACGTTTCCATTTACTAAATACCAAAAATTTCTGGAACCGAAAAAAACCGAACCGAACCGACCCGCGCCCACCCCTAACTACTGAGCTTACATAGCTAAAACTTCTCCTTAGTGAACTTAGCTTTGGTCTGAACAAGCTTATGTTACTCTTATGTGATAACACTGCTGCCATTAAAATTGCAAACAACCCCGTGCAACATGATAGAACAAAGCATATTGAACTTAATAGGAACTACATCAAAGATAATCTCGACTCCAAAAATATAGATGTTCCATACATCAAGAGGGCAGAACAAATGGATAATATAACGACACATGGAGTTGCTAGTGGTTCATTCTATACAATGCTATCGAAGTTGGGCATACGTAATATCTATGCACCAACTTAAGGGGGGAGAGTTGAAATATATATATATATATACCAACTTGTAGTCTTTGTAATTGTTAGGGACTAAGATGTAAAAATTTACTTTTCCAATGCTTGTATATAACTTAGTAAAATATCAATCAAATATCCATTATTTTCTCCCGACATCACGAATAAGAGTACAAATGCTATGATCCGGTGTCTAGAAGGTTTTTCATGATAATGGATATTACATTGTTCAAAAAAAAAATACTATTTACCAAACTCCTCTATCAAAGGAGAATTTCATACAAGATCAGTCTCGGGGATAAATTCCTTTGCCTGCTCCATCTTTTTTGCACCCAAATGTCTTACCAAGTACTCTTAGTCATTCTTTTTATTGTGCTCCTGGCGATTCCTTCTCTTTACAAGTGCTCTTATTTGTGTTCCAGAAGATATTATTGTTCACGCTTCAAAATCCACTAGGATACCATCAACTAAAGTAGGAAACAAATGATAGAAGCGCAAACTCAAAAGCCTAATCTTTGTCTACTCTAAAGCACAGTCAAATCGAAGAGTCATAACATAGACGACTGTTGATCCTCAAACAAAATATTGTGTGTTGAAACTTATGAGTAATTATGATTCTAGTCCCCATACAATTTGAGCCTCAATTTTGGAGTTTAGAAATGATCCCAACCTCCCAATTAGGGGTGGGCGCGAGTCGGTTCGGTTCCAGAAATTTTCGGGTATTTAGTAAATGGAACCGTCGATTCCAGATATAATTTTGGAACCGTTCGGGTTCGGTTCGGTTCTATTCGGTTCCGTACTATAATTAATTTTTTTAACATTTAAAATAATACTACATAAATACACATGAAAGTAAATACTAATAATAATAACAAAAAGTAGAAACAAATACCAAGCAAGGTGCTTAACATAAACTAAGCACGGTGCTTCGGTTCGGACATTTTGCCCAACCCTACTCCCAATTAACCTTCTGAAAGGAACTAGATCGTGTACAGAACACCCTATTTCTAAAAATATCTTCTATCGCCAACTGTCAACCTGTTTTAAAGGTCTTACCTCAAACCTTCTTGTGCAGAGATTTCTAAACATGTTATACGTTTAAAGTACCACAACTGAAAAATGCAATCCTAGAGGAAATGAGAGTTTGGTGAAGAATGAGTAGATACTTGTACGTTTACCAAAAGGGAGAATTCAATAGCTTTGAGTCAATATTCACTTTAAAATACTAGTTTGAGAAAAAACTGAAAGGTATATAGCTAGGCTCATGATAGTAATGATTACAAGATCATTTTTATTGTAGTAAAGATAAATATAATCACATTACTCTCCTCTAGCAGCAAACTTAGAATTGTTACTCTATTATTTAGTTGTTCAAAATGTACAGTGAGCTTAGATAAGAGCTCGATGTGAATTTATCATGTAGAAAAGGGTTGCTGTTCAAGAAATGTGATCAGTCATTGACAATACAAGGTCAACTTCTGGTTTATAAACGTTTATTGGAGATACTAATGACTTGCCAAAGAAAGATAAAAGTCGGTTGTAGTTAGTAGTGCTAAGACAGAATTTACAGTCATTGCTCAAGGCATATACAAACTATTATGGTTGAAGAAGCTCCTTGAAGAGCTAAAGGTGAGTTTTGATAATCCCGTGAGGTTGTCCATCAATATTGCTCATAATCAATTACAACACAACACTAAACATATTGAGCTGGATTAAAATTTTACTATGGCAAAGGTTGGAAAGGGGCTAATCTTGTATGTCATTCATCCAAACAGTGAAGCAACTGCACAACTAGTCGATATTCTTAATAACGGTCTGCATAAGTTAGTATTTGAACAGTTGATAAACAAGCTAAAATAGTTGATATCTTGAAACCAGCTTCTGGGGTAGTGTCGAAGTTACATTTGTGTGTTAAGATAAGGAGGAGTATGGAAGTTCAATTATACATATTGTCCTTTTTGAAGGACCTCTGCCCATGTGCCCAATTGGTAACATGCTTAAATCTCTCATAAGACAAAGGTCAAGGGCTCAATTTCTAGAGGACGTGAGATAAATCCGTGAGGGATAAAATGAGCACATGCTCTCCCAAAGTATAAGTTAACGGCTTGGGCACAAAAGCCCGGGCCGTTACATATTAGGATTGTGAGATAATAAATGATCTGAATCATTCTGTATTTGGACTTCAGATTACTTGTTTCTTTAGCATTCCTGATAAGTGTGAAATCTCACTTTTCCTATACGTGATTTCAACATGAATAATTTAGAATCAGAATGAAGTTACCTTTGCAACTGCCTTAGGAGAGTACTCTCCATTTAGTCTAGCATCAACACACTGCTTCACCTTATCTTCACTGAGCTTTGGTGTTGCCTGATTCCATTTTTCATTTAAATCAATCGTTATGGGAAACAATACAATAGTGAACATTATATATAGATCTTTGCTAAATAAATGATTGCTAGCCACAACAAAGAATGGAATACCCATGTCACAAGACTCTGCTGTCCCCTGGGCAATGTATGATCAACAGGCTTACGGCCAGTCAAGAGTTCTAGAAGTACCACACCAAAGCTGTAAACATCACTCTTTGAACTTAACTGGCCAGTCATTGCATACCTACCAACCAGAATCAAGCATTTTAGGCTCATGGGAAGAAATAATCTGAGAGTCGAAATGTTAAACAGATTTTTAAGTAAATAAGTTATTATCGTTAAAATCTAATTTTAAGCTGTCTTCATTGCTTTAGAAAGTTCAGAAAACAGCATACTCAGGGGCATGATAACCAAAAGTCCCAAGAACGCGGGTAGAATGAAGACGAGCTGCCGCATCAGGGGCTTGATTTGACAAATCAAAGTCGGCAATCTTGGCAACATCATCATCAAACAGCAAAACATTGCTGGACTTAATGTCACGATGGATGATGTGAGGAGTTGCCTTTTCATGCAAGTATTCTAGTCCTTTTGCAGCACCCACGGCAATCTTAACTCTTTGGACCCATGTCAGCACAGGACCTGGTTGTGCACCTTTGACACCTTTTCGTCCTTCATTAAGAAATCAAAAAATTATTTGTAAGACAAAGAAGATAAAAAGTACCTGCACTCAGAATTGAATATCATAAGAGCTCAATACTTGATCCATTAGAATAAGAACCTTCTATGTGCAAAGACAACTTGATGAGAGTAAAGTTGTTAATATAAATTGTGGCAATGTCCATTTTGGGCTATAATTTAAGGATAACAGTCTGAGGATCACATGATGTGCACGCACACATAGAAACAACTTCAAAACACCAACAAATTATTCATAATCACTACAAAAGAGTTATGTAGTATAGATTATATCAAATATTCTTTTATCGGTGGCAATGGCAAGAAGTGATGTCACCAAAATAATCTGAAGTGACTGACCATGAAGAATGTCATGTAGAGATCCATTTGCAGCATACTCATAAGCCAGGACACGAAGACCGCCATCCACACAGTAACCAAGTAGCTCAACCGCATTTTCATTCTTTAGTCTTGAAACAACAGAAACCTGCAAGACCATGCATTAAGTAATAAAGTCTTACAATGGAAATAATAAAGTCTTACAATGGAAAGATATGAGACATGGAGCTTATACATGGTACACTTTGATTAGCCTCAAGCCCTAACCTGTGCTAAAAATTCTTGGTCTGGCTGCTTGCTGGAGTCTAATTTTTTAATTGCAGCAGCATGTCCACTTCTCAAGACTCCATAGTATACCCTTCCGTATGATCCCTCGCCGATCAAAGACTTTGAACCAAAATTATCTGTGATGTCCCTCAATTCATCAACTGGAATGGTAGGGACAGCAATCGGCAGGACAGTAATAGTCTGTTTATCCTTTTGTGCTGTTTCTGTGGCATGATAACCCGCAGGGTTCCCTGCAGAACAATCTTGGTTGAGTTTCATTATGATAAAATCAGAAGCGTGTAGAGATCTTTTTTTCCTTTCTTAGAAAAAACAACTTCATCGTGAATGATGAAGACGGCCAGTCATTAAAGGGGCAAAATGGTGATATTTAAAAGAAAATATGAAATGAATGAGACTTTTTATGACCAATTTAAAAGAAAACTGTGAAATAGCAGAAAAGATGGTATTTTTTTTCTTCTCTCCTTTCGGAAGCTTGCATCTGCAATGAAGCATTAGGTGATAAACCAAAAGATTCAGCCCCTTTTAATCTAAGCCCTTGTTTGAGCCTCATTTTTTGGGGTTAATAGATTTTGAAATAGTTTTTTTTTTTTTTTTTTTTTTTTGGGAGAATGTATGGTTAAAAAGTAGGAAAAGTTTTGGATTCATAAACAGAACATTTCATCGTGTAAATGTATGGTTGAAAATGAGTTTTGGAAAAATAGGGATCAAACAAGGGCTAAACTTGGTTTTTATAGGAAACATCTGTTTATGATGAAGTGTCCACAAGTAAACTCAACAAAGTAGTCCACTAGAGTCCAATGATGAAATTTTATCCCATTTAAGAATGGAAATTGGTAATTTATAATAACTAAAGACTAGACGAGTATAAACCTCACCAGCTGAGTGACTTGTCATGTAAGGTCCATTATCAGCAGCCTTTTGCATGTAATCATCCTCACAACAACCAAAGCAGCCCATGGTTTTTATTCCCCGCAAAGATCTAGAGAAAAAGCCATTAGAAGCCAATGAGAAATACAGTTGCCTCCATGAAATTTCAGCAGCAACAAGTAGGTTATGCGGCAAAGGGGAACCGAATATGTTTAGAATTAAGAAGCGCCCAAATTTTGCCAATTGCTTAAATAGTCTTTCATTGTGGAGTATATGTTTAGTGTTGATCCTCAGTATGATATGTAAGCATAAAGAGCTTCAATAACACAATAGCAGCAATTGGACTCAAGCCAACAAGGCAACAAACTGTGTGCCAAACATATGTTAAAATTGCAACGGACAAATTGTATAAAACTACCAAAAAACTCAATGCACTTCAATATGGAAAACATAGATAAAATGATTGAATCACAAAGAAGCTTCCCCAAGGCATTTCATCGACAACAGAATTTTCGGCTTTAGTTATAATTCCATTCATCTTTCACCTCTCTGGATTAGTGTAATATAAGGAGTAGATTTATTTGCCACGAAGGACATATTAACAGATGCAATTTGCAGCTTACCAATTTTTCAAACAAATGACACCAAATCAAACGAAGTATCTGTTGGTTTAATGTTCAGGTTTCTCAGCCCCCTAGATTGACAAATATCAACTTTGCACCGAGTTAAACTTGGTAAATTGAAGTTGTGCTGACTCTAGACTCTAGTACGAACTCAGCACAATTTTTTTTCCATTTATAGCAAATAAATCAAATTTAGGAAGAACTCCACGAAGCAGACAATCATCAGAAAAATACAATAACAGGATATTATTACCATAACCAGTCTAAATGAGAATCTACTTGATCCACCAGAATCCATGAATAATTACAGCACAATAAGATTAATATAAGAAAAGTAGATAATCCCACAAACACCAAGAAGTCGCATAAAAAAAGCGATTCCCAGAAGACGAGCAGAAATCAAGAAACCGAATTTTCAACAGAAAAAATCCATCTA
The DNA here is from genome assembly GCA_019097785.1 of Fraxinus excelsior. Taxonomy (NCBI): domain Eukaryota; kingdom Viridiplantae; phylum Streptophyta; class Magnoliopsida; order Lamiales; family Oleaceae; genus Fraxinus; species Fraxinus excelsior. Next base: position 33,862,343 of record CM032634.1, on the reverse strand, counting down.
TCAAGGAGGAAAAGCTTCAGTCTTTCGCACCGAATTATCCTATAAAGACAAACGAGAAAACCAGAACAACAAATGATGAAATAAACAAAGCAAACAGAAAAAGAATCCAGAAATTTCAAAAGGGTAGTTAGATTGTTGACCTAAAAACAAATAAATATAAGAAAAAAAAGCAAGAACTAAGATTGATCTGCAATTCTGGGCAAGAAACTTTGTGACCTTATTTCTTGTGTATAAATATGCGACAGTTACAGATGCTTGAAAACCCCTAGTCTTCTCTTTTATTAAAGCAGCAACTGATCCTTTGCGAGGAATAAGATGAATATATGCGGGGTGTGAAGAGCAAATTGACAAAACGCGTGGGCTTAGACTAGAATTGTTCGGTTACTGCCATCCAAAAATGACGAGAATTTACAAGTCTTGTCTAGTTGCTGTGTCTCTTTCGTTTTGACTAGTAAGCAGCTGTAGCGGGTTGTCAATGCTTCTTTAAATCTCTCTTATAATGGGGAGAATTGCATTGCCGGTCTCCTATTTTCCTAAAGGAATAAGTTGGCCTTTAACATTTTGTTATAGTCGAATAACCGGTGCATGACCATCTAATTGGCCATATATTATTTTCTAGCTTTCTTGAAATCATATCTCACTATAAATTTGTAGACACAATCCAAGTTAAGAAGAGTTTTATGAAAATTGACATAAATGACAAAAAAATAAGTTGCTTCAACTAGAAAACTCATAATCAAAAATCATAAAATTAGGACCCGCTAAAATAATTTAAAAATCATCCATTTCTACTTCAAAGTTGAAATTAGCCATTTTTTTTGGTAACACTTCACAGCTAAAATTGTACGGATCAAACCAAAATTTACTATTTTTTTATTTATTTAATATTTATAATCACTTATTGTACTTCTCTCGATACTTTAGCTCTTATACATGTACTCCAAAACTAATTTTTAAAATGCTGATTGGCACAACAAAACCATCCTTATAGGCATGTATGCGAGTCAAATTTGCATTAGAGAATTTTCATGACCTCGCATAGTTTACAACTATTTTGCGTGACAATTTATATTTGTTTGTATCAAAGCTGAAAAAGTAGATACATAAGTTAAAAAGTAAAATTATTTCTCTCTATATTTCTTCATTATTAATTATATTATTTCTCTCTATATTTCTTCATTATTAATTATATTTTATAAATTTTAATCTAAATCAAAGTTAATAATTAATTTTAATTACATATTTTGTGGGTTCCACAATTTTTTAACCACAAATTTCATCAATTTTTATCAAAATCTACAAAAAAATCTGATTTTTAATCTTCATATTTGTGGGTGCTTTTAGCCGTTAACAACTGTACCTTTGGTGTACAATTAGAATAGGACCTTCTTTCTCGTATGCGTGTTAATCTTTGATAAGTTTAATTATTGCATAATAATTAAAAAAGTTTATTGTATATTCCTGAAATGTGGAGTCATTGAAACATATAAGCACTCATCTCGATGACAACAAATATCATTTGAGGATAACGATTCTATATTCTACAAGCTATTTGTTATTGAAGCCTTTAAGCAAGCTTTTAAGGTTTGTTTACTCATACAAACAATTTATCAATATTAGGACAAGTACGTGAATTGCAAGTCATTTTCAATAGGATGGAGGTTGTTATAAAATTGGTACAATCATTACAAAGTTGCACTCATTACAAAATTGGTCTTTACGAAACTTTATAGGTTGGTGCAATCATTACAAAATTGTCATCTTCATGGAATGGTTATAGGAAGAAAATTCTTCACATGAGCATTATTCTTTGGAAGGAATTCAAAAATGTCTTTGTATTCAATAAGAGTTAAGGGCACGAGATGAGAATAAATATTCTTTTGAGAACACTTTCAGAGCCCATGCCTTTGATCAAGTCAAATAATTCAATAATGATTTCGAGAAGAAAAAATCATCAAACTTCAACAAAGACAACAAAGATAACAAAAACAAGAAGAAAAGAATTGTCGGCATCACAAACAATCAAAATAAGAAGGCAAATTAAACTATGTTGACAACATAGTTACTACTGTGAGTATTGTCAATTCGGTCAAAGGAAGAATTCTTGATGGCGATATGGAACTTGTGCTAACGTACATGTTTTCTATGATAGATATCTTATCAAAACCTATCAAAAGAAGGATGGTGAACACATTCAAATGGGTAATAGGTTTAGTCCAAGGTTGTTCGCAAATGAAGTGTAGATTTACAATTCAAATCTAACAAGAAATCACATTAATAAATGTTCTATATGTACCGGATATGAATGGAAATCTTGTAAGTGGGGATTTGTTGGAAATATCGAGAATTAAGTCCACGTATATGAGTCGACAAACTTGTACTTTCCTAGAATTGTATATTTGTTGACAGAGATTATTATAGTAATGGAATGGTTAAACTTTGTACTATTGACAATAATATTAATAAATCTATAAACTTTGAATATGTTGTAGAGTATATTTCATTATGGCACGATAGACTAGGATTTATATGTTACTCTTCTTTAAAAAGAATAAAAAAAAACTGAATGAATTCATGTGAAAAGTTAGAACATATAATAAATGTGAGTTATGTGTTAGATTTAAAATGATTAAGAAACATTTTTCATAGTATTGAAAGGACATCTAATTTATTAAACTTGGTTCATTCCAATATATGTGAATTAAATGGAATCTTAATTAGACGAGGTAATAAATATCGCATAGCACTTATAAATGGTCATTCTAGGTTTTGTTATATCTACTAGATAAAAAATAAGAATAAAGCTTTTAGTATGTTCAAGATATATGAAGTCGAAGCAGAAAATCAATCAAGTAGAAAGATTAAAATTCTTAGAATGATATGAAAAGTGAACACTTCTCTAATAAATTTAATCTTTTTTTTGAACAATATGGCATAATACATCAATATAGTGCACCTAGAACATTCAAACAAAATGACTTAACTAAGAAAAAGAATAGGACGCTAGTAGAGATAATAAATGTTATGATATTAAGTGCCAAGTTACCATTTAATTTATGAGGTAAAGCTTTGTCAAATGCGAGTTACATAGTTAATATCACTACAACAAAAATCACCATTTGCAACATGTAAAAGGCAACATTCGGTAATTGAGTGTTGCTAAATGTGTCTATCATAACATTCTAATAAGTGAATGTTGTAATTGGTTAACATAATTGAGATTTGGCAACATTTTTTAAATGAATATTGTTAATGTTGCATTTTGCAACTTTTATTGAGTTTTGTCAAAAGTTTTTTTTATTACAATGTTTAACGGGTGTTACTAAAAAGTCCTTATATGGCAACGTTTATTGACCTTTGCTGATATTTAGATATATAATCTTTCGCAATGTTCTTTTAATGTTGTGAAAAAGTTCTATTTTTGCATCATTTTATAAATGTTGTAAAAAGTTAAACTTATCGCAACGTTTATTAAACGTTGTTAATATAATTTTGTAGACTAACTTTTCGCAACATTTTTTAAGTGTTCTTAATATAGAATTTTCGCAACACTTTTTAAAGTGAAAATTACATTCACCCTGATTTTTTAAGATTTGATTTCAAATATCAGATATTATTTTTATTATTTCAAATGTCAAATATATACATAAATAATAAAGAAATATAAGGTATGTATATATTTACCATATATTGAGTCATGTGTATTTTCGAAACATAGAGAAATCACGTTAAACCTCCATCCCCCCTCCCCACGCCCCTAAACCCACGAAAACCCACTCTATTCGTCCATTTCACCCACAAACGGTTTTCACTTTCAAAAAAACACCCGATATTGAACCCACAACACCCACTATTTTCTTCTATTTCACCTACAAACCGAATAGCAATTTTCACAATACACTTGACATTAAGTGGTTTTCACCATTCTTTTCAAAAAAAACACCAGACATTGAAACCACTATCTTCTTCCATTTCACCACAAACTGAGACATTGAAAATGGTTTTCACAAGGAGCAATGATTCCAAAAATCGAGTTAAGATGGGTGAGAAATCTAGAACAAAAGCAGAGAAAAGAAAATGGATGAAAGGAACTAAAGATTCGAAACCTGAAACTCGCAGAACGCCACTAAAATTGCGAAAGGTAAATTAATCTTAATCTGATTTTGTTATTTAGAAATGCATATTTAACATATGTTGGGTGTGAATGGTTTGGGTATTCACACACTGTTATAATTTATGACCTCATTTTGTGAAACATTGGTTGGAGCATATTCTGTTGTAAATTTATTTGAAAAGTTAAAATCATTTGTTTATCTGATTCAGGTAATTGGAAATTTGTATTTGTAATGGTGTTTATGGTTTGGGTAGTCACACATACTTTTGACGTTGTGACCTTATTGTGACAGTATTTTTAATGTTATTTGCAATCCATTATGTGCTTGTGAAATGTTTATAGTTCTATGATAAATCTCGAGGTTTTAATAAACATATATTTATGTATAATCTGTGACATTAGTTATATGTGACCTAAGTAGTGTATGTGATAAACTAATTGCATGCTTCTTCTATGATTAGAATGGGAGTATACTGATGTAGGCTTTTTATGTTTGTCATATGTTGTAGGAATTGAAGTATACAATACCGAAGACTATATGGTTTCCTGGTAAAATTACCACGAATACAACCAAGCACATGCTGTCAAAATTTACGTCGAAGTTCAACAATGAACAAAAACATATTCTAGCTAATACTCATTTCTCATATTTCTTGGATTGTAGTGAGATAGTTGTTCAATCTCAACCGATCCATTATTTTCTTCTGCGGGAGGTGAAGTGTTCACGAAAATATTTGTTCGTTCTAAAACCACCGCAAGTGTACGGTTCGTTACAAGTAATAAATTGAACTTTTTGAGTCTGAATATCGTTCCCACAAGGATTTATTAGTTCTACTTCTAATTATTTTGACCTTAACCGAAACAAATAGAGGAAAGTGTTTGTATTAATGAAATAAATAACTTAATGATAAGTATGCAAGTTTGAATGAATTAACTAACTAAATGCAAATTGGATATGCATATGATTTGAAGTGTTTTCTAATATGTGATGAATGTGCTAGGATCACGAATTCTTAAGTAATAATTTTTTTAACCCTAGTTTTGCACATTGATACACGATTGCAATATTGACGAATCAATGTTCCTAAATTATTCAACAATCTCTCTCGAGCAATGTTAAATCTATTCCCATTATGTCCCAACTATATTTCTATGATGGATACGAACATACGAAAATGCATGAGTTTGTATGAATACTTAAAGATTTACATAAGGCATAGCGATATATTTCTATCCCCTATCAGACCCTATGATGATTTATATATGTTGAATTTATTTCTCTTCTTTCGAATGCACGAAATAAATCACCGAACTCACACAATTATCGTACACTATAATTATGGAGAAAATAAGATCATCTAAATCATTCAAATATTCCAAAACGTGTTTTGATGTCAAGAATGTAAAACTAAGAATTAAAAATCATAGTACAAAGTTCATCATTCCCTAACACAAATTAATCTATCCTAGCATGATGGAGATAAGAAAATTAGAAAAATAGATGAAGAATGAAATCACCCCGATTAATCTTCAATTGAATCTTCGTGTTCTTGGAGTTGATCTTCACGTTCTTGCCTCTTTTCTCTCTGAAAATCTTGATAAAAACTCTATTCCCCTTTTGGACGGTCCCTGGGTTTTAAAAGACTTCTCAAGATTCGTTTTCATAAGAGTTCTATTGAAATAAGGAAACCATAAAATCTCACGTCGGAATAGCCTGGGAGCCCTCCTAGTACAAAATGGGGCAGTCGTACAGGCTTAATTTTGTGCTTATGTTGGTTGTTTTGAAGGTTGGCCGACCTCCCACAAATATAACTGGGCGACCTAAAAGGTTGCCCATGCTAAATTCTCCACTTTTCTTTTCCGTCTTTTTCTCCGTTCTTTCTTCCATCTTGGTCATTCTCATCAAATTACTTTAATTGTAGTGCTTCAACTTTTATCCAAATGCATGTTAGTTCCCAAAATTTCATCAATTAGCCAATTTATCCTTTTTTTTCTTTTTCAATTGCTTAGAAACATGTTTAAAATTGAAAGAAGATAAAAATAACTTAAGTTAAGTAAAATGCAATAATAAAATGATACAAAAGGTTAGTAATATAGCCCCGAATAAGTGCACAAAAATGCACTTATCAAACACCTCCAAACTAAAACTTGTGTTCGTCCTCGAACAAAACTAAAACTTAATTCCACATAAAACATGGGTCAACAACATGCCAACTAAAACTTGTGTTCGTCCTCGAACAAAACTAAAACTTAATTCCACATAAAACATGGGTCAACAACATGCCATGTCTCAAGATTGGACTCAGTACTAAACAAAATGAACAACTACAACAATGCAAAATCAAATCAATCTCCACATATTGTATGCATAACTTGACGTGTATGTGTGTGAAAACTCATGATAACATATTAAGATCATGATTAGCTCAACCCCTGACCTAAAGTAGTCAAATATTTCTTTACTTTGTTCGAGAGATACATATACCCCCAAACTTATTTTTTTCACTCAATTATTCCGGGATGTGCTCTGAAGTTGAACTCATTTCATCTACTCCTTACCCTCTCTTAGTTCGGATGTATCGGACTATCACAATTTCACACTTTAATAAGCAAAGGTTCTCCTATTTTTTATTTCTTCAACCATTGAGATTAAACTGAGCTAGTTGCCTCGCATTAGAGATATAATCTTATCAACCGAGTGTCTAGGGCTAATCAATGCATTTCATACATAAGAGTATGTATGTAATTTATCAATAGGTAGATACCATTTTGTTTCCATTTCTTTAATATAACATCTTTCCTTTGCTTTCTATATAACCCCCGTATCAAGCTTTAGGCCGATGACTCCCAAATTAGATGACCATAGGGAACCGGGTTTTAAACCCTTGCATGCTTAATCACTCGAGTTATATAGGCTCGAACATATGTTTTTCCTTATTCAATGTTAGTGCAATGCCCATTTTCTTTTAGACACCAAGTTTCTAAAACTACACCCTAACTTGAAGCTTTCACTTTGTTTTCATCTCATTGGTTTTAGACAATCCACATATAACATATCATGAACGGAACCCCTACTCATCTCAATGTTCCCTTGCAACAGTTCAACTACCTCCAAACTATTCTAAAAATTGGACATAGTTTAACACAAGAGGTTATTCGAGTTTATTCAATATGTTCAACTATTTCTAAGTAATGAACAAAATCACCAACCAAATATGTCGACATGAGTATTGTGCAATAAAAATGTCAAGTTTAGCATAAACAAGCTTTAACTAATCTAACAGTGCACTATTTTCACCATTCACAGTTTATACCTAGTCCAATATTCACATCATGGTCGGTGAAGTTATCAAACCCACATAAGCACACAAAATTCTAAATTAATGCTTGAAAATAAACAACTAAAAACTGAAAGTAACTAATGAAAAATTGTACATAAGACTAATTATTTTTGTCATTTTCATTTTTTTTTCACACAATCACATAAAAATTGCAATAATATGATGAATGAAATATTTTCACCCCCAAACTAATATAGAACATTGTCATCAATGTTTAAAGAATGAAAAAATGCAACTTAACCACATATAACACTAAGGATAATTTCACAAAAGATAAAGAACAATTGACTAGGGATACTTCCCTAACCAATGTAGATGTGAATTTGAAGATGATAGAGTAAAAGAAGTGTGGACCATGCATAGACTCCCTATGTCCTGTAAAGACGATGAATAACCAATATTATGAAAAATTATAAAACTCGAAAAAGAAATTTCTAAACTAATGCATAAAATAAGATAGATAAGAAAGAAAGAATTGTTGGGTTGCCTCCCAACCAGCGCTAAGTTATAGTCTATAGCTTGACTTTACTTCGGCTGTCACGGGCACCTAAAGAAGACTTTTGATGCCCTGTTCATTTTTCTTCTTTTGGCTTTGATCCACTTTTCATTTGATATCCACACCTTTTCCTTGCCATTTTCAACATAATAGGACTTATCTATTCCATCTGACTCGACTTCAACTATGTAGATTTGTATCTCCTCGTCGGATTTAATCACAAAATCAATTTTCGGACAATCAATAAAGTCAAAAAAATGTGAGTGGATTTCATCCTTATTGATCGCCCCATTCTTGTTTAGCTCCAGTGTGATTAAATTTTCACTCGTTTTTGCTCTTTTTCGATTGTTGAACTTTCATTGTGTGGAATGATTGGTCCGTAATCTAAATCCATGGGCAATAAGAAGTCGGTCCCGATGACCCTTTCAAGTGGATTGTACCCCCAATGTTGAAATTCTTTCCAGTATATGAAATCTCCTAAAAGCATCTCGCTTTCATCCAACTTGACCAATTTTTCGAAATACTTTGGAATTACCTTGTCTTCTAATAGAGGAGGATCATCTCCTACAAGTTTGATGTCATCATCCCAATTGTAAGGTATAAAATCTCCAACAAGCATATACCCTTCATCATTTTTGTCAATTGCTAGCTTTCGATACCTTAAATATTCTCTAAACCTCAAAAGTTTCGAAGTGTGAAAACCAGTACGAGAACAAACATTGCCCAGTACAATGCATCGCGTAGCAATGATTACAACTCGGGTATCCTCCAAACATATCTTCATAATATATGTAGAGATTATCCATTGCAAAAAATTAATTGCCTTGCCAAGTTAGAATCATGCAATTATCTGAAAAAGTATAGGGAAAGAGTGCGAACAAGAGATATATTAATAGTAGGGATTAGACAAAAATAAAAGCAATAAAAAAAATAAAAGAAAGTAATAAAAGATAAGAAAAGCTCGAATTAGTGTCAAAATAAATAAAATTAAGCTAAATCCAATTCCTGGCAGCAGCGCCAAAAACTTGTTCACGAAAATATTTGTTCGTTCTAAAATCACCGCAAGTGTACGGTTCGTTACAAGTAATAAAGTAGACTTTTTGAGTCTGAATATCGTTCCCACAATGATTGATTAGTTCTAATTCTAATTATTTTGACTTTAACCGAAACAAATAAAGGAAAGTGTTTGTGTTGATGAAATTATAAATGAATTAATAATAAGTATGCAAGTATGAATGAATTAACCAACTAAATGCAAATTGGATATGAATATGATTTGAAGTGTTTTCTAATATGTGATGAATATGCTGGATCACGAACTCCAAAGTAATAATCTTTTTAACCCTAGTTTTGTACCTTGACACACGATTACAATATTAACAAATCAATGTTCCTAAATTATTCAACAATCTCTCTCGAGCAATGTTAAATCTATTCCCATTATGTCCCAACTATATTTCTATGATGGATACGAACATACGAAAATGCATGAGTTTGTATGAATACTTAAAGATTTACATAAGGCATAGCGATATATTTCTATCCCCTATCAGACCCTATGATGATTTATATATGTTGAATTTATTTCTCTTCTTTCGAATGCACGAAATAAATCACCGAACTCACACAATTATCGTACACTATAATTATGGAGAAAATAAGATCATATAAATCATTCAAATATTCCAAAACGTGTTTTTGATGTCAAGAATGTAAAACTAAGAATTAAAAATCATAATACAAAGATCATCGTTCCCTAACACAAATTAATCTAGCCTAGTATTGTGGAGATAAGAAAATTAGAAAAATAGATGAACGACATCACCCCGATTAATCTTCATGTTCTTGGAGTTGATCTTCACGTTCTTGCCTCTTTTCTCTCTGAAAATCTTGATAAAAACACTCTCTCCCTTTTGGACGGCCCTAGGGTTTTAAAAGACACAAGATTCGTTTCCATAAGAGTTCTTCTGAAATAAGGAAACCAGAAAATTTCACATCGGAATGGCCTGGGAGCCCTCCCAGTACAAAACGGGGCGGTCGCCCAGGCTTAATTTTTTGCTTTTGTTGGTCTACTTTTCTTTTCCGTCTCTTTCTTCATTCTTTCATCCGTCTTAGTCCTCCTCATAAAATTACTTCAATTGTTGTGCTTCAACTTTTACCGAAATGCATGTTAGTCCCCAAAATTCCATCAATTAACCAATTTATCCTTCTTTCTTTTCTAGTTGTTTAGAAACATGTCCAAAACTGAAAGAAAATAAAAATAACTTAAGTTAAGTAAAATGCAATAATAAAACGATACAAAATTCTAGTAATATAGCCCCGAATAAGTGTACAAAAATGCACTTATCATGAAGCAACCGAACAAAAAGGAGATGTGGTTTATGGTTACTGGTAAGTATCTGCGATTTTCTTTGCCTAAGTTCTATCTGGTCACGGGACTTAGGTACCAGGGATAGGATGTAAGGAGAAGCCTTCAAAATGCACAGTCCAAGATTAATGATAAATATTTTGGACACTTTAATTTAGTGACAAATGAAGTTAGAGACATCTTCCTTGGTTTAACGAATGAAGACAATCATGATGTGGTTAGGATTGGGATTCTTTATTTGATAACATCATACTTGTTCTCAACCTCATACAAGAAGGTTGTTGAGAACTATTTGTTTCTTCTTGTTGAAAATTTTGATGCTACGAACATGTTTCTATGGGCGAAAGATTTGTTCGATATTTCCATAAACTCGCTGAAAGATGGTTTGAGTCATAAAAACTCTCACTACAGACTCAAAGAATTTCTAGTTACCTTCCAAGTTTAAATTTATGAGTCTATTCTACGGCTAAATAAGACTATAACTTCTAGGATTTGGAGGAGCTGCCCATATATCTTGAATTGGAGATCATATACACTGCCATCTGGTGCTAAACTTGAAGAAAAGGTGTTCTTTGACCTGGTTGTCAGTTTTCGTTTTATTTGTGTATTACGTAGACAAGTCACAAATGAGTCACAGTTAACCTAATAGAGTCACATGTCATATTTCATGTTACACAGTCGAAGGGAAAATCATATTTCATAGTACTAATTGATTTTTCAAACATGCAACAGATCACGTTGCATAGTCACATGTTATATTTTCTGTTCCATAGGCATAATGCACAAGTCACAAGTCACATTAAATAGTCATAGGCCACAGGTCAAAGTAAATGGGTTTCATGACAACTGTTTTTGTTTATGTACAGCTACAAGTACAAGACATCAATTCGTCTGAAATGGAGATGATACAACCATACATGGAAGGTGTTTCATATAACACACCACAACAGAAGTTCAATGTTCCATCCCTATCACGTGCTAGCAGAAGTTCAAAGATCCACTAACCAAAAAACAAGTCCAAACCAAACATTCTTATGATTACTAATGGATGGTTGGACCATTCCAGCAATATCGAGGATAAGGACGATGACTTTGTTGATTCACATCCGAGAAGACAGAGGGCATCATTTTTTTTATACTTTAATGGATCCTCCGACCGAGCCACACATCACACACATTCACTCACCGTTGGATGAGGGTTCATCTGCTCATATGTCTCCACCTCTAGCAACACATGTACATGGATCCAATGTATGCGGATGATGCTGATGTTGCAGCATTTAATAGTTGGTTTCATAGATGTTACAAACTAACAAACAAGTAAGTATGACATTATTTTGTGAACTACAACATAAACTAATTGCAAATAAGGATAACTAATTTATTATTTGATTCTTTTTATAGGAAAAAGATTCAAAGATGCTGATGATGTTATGAAGCCCCCCGTTTTACATTGGCACAATAGCCGTAGGCAACAAAACATGGTGGCATGAACTCATTTCCCCATAAGCGTCGTTGACCAACTCGGTATGTAAAGATGACATATCATTCTATATATGTATCATAGCATTCATTAGTCACAAATCATATACCATAGGTCACAAACCATATATACAAGTCACACGAATTATGGTCAGGTCATATTAATTACATTTAGGTCACAGAACATATGGACAGGTCACAGATCATATATAAAATCATTGTTCGTATAGATCCTGACAACTAATTAGTGCTTATTATTTTCTATGGTGATAGCAAATGGATGATGTTTCTACTACATTCGTTAACTAGCACGTTATGGTGAGAATGTCAAGTTAAAGGATACCACAATAGACTTGTACTTTCAGCCCATGATCAAGAACTTATATCCCAAATTCATAAAGGATTCAAATGTTCTACTTACAGATACAAGGCTGATGAATGATATCACCGGAGTCAGAATACTGTTGAGTAGTCCAGGACTAAAGTGGACTAAGTCATAATGCCCATTTTGCCTACAAACAAGGCTCATTGGATCTTGGAGTTGCTTGATATTAAGGCTCGAGCATTGATTATATTCAATTCAGCTAGGAGAACTTTCACGGATGCAAGTGTGAAACATGGAATCGAACCATATTTGAAAATCATCCCTAATTTGATGAATGCAACTGGAATATGGAATATAAATTCAGACGATTATTCTATGGAGTTGAGGCTTGCATTAGGTTTTGAGGGGTCACAACGGCAAAATGGGTATGTTTACGACAATTATTTTAACATGTTATTTGACTAAAGAAATATTTGTTTTGTGACCACAATTTCAACGTAAAACTAATAAACTGACTGTCTTGTTTTACAGCTATGATTGCGGCATATTTGTGATCAAATATGCTGAATACCTTCTTTAAAATGAATTTGCATCCATTCCAAAGGATTTTGATGCTGCTACAACACGACTAGATATAGCTGCACTGCTTTATAAGCACCGTGAAATGAAGAAGTCCACTAAGGTGTTAAAAGGAAAGGCTGGGGAACATGTAGTTATCATTTTGTAACAATGATTACATTTGAAGTTTATGAATGTTCATGATGTTATGAAATCTTATTTCACTAGTTATGTCTATTACATTTCGTGATTTTAGAGTCGATTTCACAAAATAAATTTCAACAGGTTAGGGATCAATATTATAAATGTTTATAGTCAATAGGTCACATATCACTATTATAAGTGTTTACATGTCACGATTTAGTAATGTGTGCAGGTTACAAATTATTTCCTTGATGTAACATATTGTTTACAAGTCACATGTTACTGACAATAGGTCACAAACAGGTCTAAGTCACAATTACATGAATATTATAAATGTTTACTGTCAACATGTCACAGATCACTATTATAAGTGTTTAAATATCATAGTTTAGTAATGTGTGCATGTTACAAATTATTTCCTTGATGTAACACATTGTTTACAAGTCACATGTTACTAGCAATAGGTCACAAACAGGTTTAAGTCACAATTACATGAATATCATGTCACAAAATCATACTCAACCCTACAAAACTCACATTAGTTCTCAAATGTCAAATGTTATTCAATCTAAATGAATATTTTTTGAATGGATAACATAAATTTACATGATATACCTAACACTATCTACAGCTATAACTACGATCTTGAATGCTATAACTACTATCAATGTGTAGGATAAGTTGACATCTTATTGGTCGCATGAAACTATAAACTTTTTTTACTTAATGGAACCAAGTTGCTGCACGACCTACGGTTGTGACCATTTTAACCACAACGTCCACATTTAACAGCTACTTTCCCTTCACATGATGATCTCTTCTTCTTTTGTGTGGGTCTTTCTAAACTTCTTTTCTGGTTGGGTGTTAAAACAATTATGTCTTTCACTTCATCAGGCACTCTCCAGTCACCTAGATTTCCAATTGAAAATATAGTGTCATGGTACGCATTAATGTATGCCTCTCTTGAGAAATAGTACAATAATCATATGGGTCCATCTTCATTATTGTAATAACAGCCAATGCCTATGGACATGGTAACTAATCTACCTGAAACAACCTGCACGTACATGTATGTTTTTTATATCAACGATGAAAGATGAGAATTCACCACTTACAGAAAACATGGTGTGATTTGCAGAAGACACATGCAAATAATGACTGCTAATTCACTTATATTAATGAGGTCACAAATATGAGATTCAAGTCACATATATCAATCTTACCCTTAGATACCTCAGATCAGTGCTCATTTCTCGAAGGGTTGTTTCGTATTTGCTTGACAACTTTGTAAAAGTGCCATGCATTGTGTCCCTATATTTGTAGAACTAAGATTGTATAGTTTGTCGCAATGGCTCTAATAAAGCTACAATAGGGTAGTTCTTAGCTGCATTTGTGACCACATTCACTAGCTCTACTATATTTGATATCATTGTTGAATATCTGTTAGCTGGCATATGGAATCGTGACCACTTTTTAGGTCCTACTTCAGCCTACAAAGAAGCTCAATTTTAGAATTTCCTTATCACAGAAAATTTTTCCGTTTTCTATTTGCATACTATTAGGAACAGAGACAACTGTGACTTCATCTCTGACATTGTGACCTAGAAGTTTATCTGTTGCATTGCATATGTCTGACGACATATCCATTAATGAAAACATAACACAGCTGGACTGCACATCAGCTCGAACCATCCATGAATTCTCTCCACTTTACAAAGTTATGACCTCAACATTTATCGGATATTTGGAAGGATCACGATCCATGCACTTCAACATTAGGTTGGAGAACACATTGTTATCACTATTTATTCTAATTGAAGGCAACTCATTGTTCAATGTATATGTCATTGTGGCTGCAACCTTCATTTGATCCAACCTGCATGCAGATATAATAATATTTACTAGGTCTCTAAAACTACAATTCTGATCAACCAATACCAGTGATACATATAAAACTACTTTAAAAACCCATCACAACATGAAATTAGACAGGTCACTAATCTGATTGTAAGTCACATAAATAAAACCACTAGTCACAATCATTTTGTAAATAATTTTCAATATAATGTTTCAACTACAATTCACATTTCAGATAAATTGAATCATGTCACATAAAATATTGTTCACATCATGTGATTGTGACCAATTACATGACTTACAGTCACAATTACAAATACCATTCACAACGAATCAAAGTCACATACATTAATTTTCGAAAAGAAAGCATGACTTACAAATTCAATTTTGAAAATCAGCTATATTCACTACCGATGCGTAATTGTCTCTATGAGTAATTGTGAAAATTTGAGTCGTCCGATTCTAATGTGTAATCATCCACCAATTGCGATACGACGCCGATCAGAACCCAAATTGAATGATCCGGCTACTCAATACATCAGAACAGAAATGTTGATGCAACTATTATTAATTACTGATATGTAACGATAATTCTGCAATTTGTGACGTTAAATCTCTAAATGTTATCATTAACGGAAATATAGACGACTATAAATAGTTAATTTTGTGATGAATTTGGCGTTTAGGGATGGATAGATGTATTTTGAGGAGTTCGGTAGTCTCAAAGCTTGATTTCAAGTATTTATGGAATCTCAAATTTTGATTTGAATTAACGAAATATTATATATATATATATATATACACATATATAAAAGATTATCTAAGAGTGTGTTTGAATCGCATTATTTTGGAAGAATATATTATGGAATAGTAGATTGATGGAGAATGTGTGGTTGAAAAAAAAAGTTATTGATGTGATGGAAAATATTATTTTATTGAAAAATGTATGGTTGAAAATGAGTAGAATAATGAGAATGAAAAATTTTAATATGCACCAAGCATGGGCTAAGATTTGAAATTTAAAACTTAATATCTTGAAATGAAGCAACCTAAAGTTTCGAATTTCCCCTTTTTTAAACGTTGTTAATAAGGATAATTTTCCAACCCCCAATCCAATAAAACCTCATAATAACTAGTAGAGGTGTCAATGGGCTGGCCGAGCCTCGGCCCAAACCCGCACTAGCCGAGCTCGTGGCTCTAAGCTCGGCTCGTTGGTTTTTGGGCGAGCCGAGCTCGCTGGCTCGTCCATTTTTTATTATTTTTTTTAGATATAATAAGTATAATTCATAAACTACTAAATTACTATATATATATATATTTCAAAAAAAAATTAATTTTTAAAATAACAAGAATAAAATTTTAGTTGTTGAGAAATGATAAACCCCATCCTTTATCCGGGTTTGGGACCGGCTACTTCCTTTAATCGAGTAGGCGGAGTTAAAAATTGTACACGAACAATTTGTTACGTGTACAATTTTTTTAAAAAAAATTATAAAGGTATGAAAATAAAATATTGTAATGAATATGATGAAATTAAATATCACTTACTTGGTTACATGCAATTTCGACATATTTATCTTGAATTCGATAATTAGTGTCTTCCCAATCCTTCACGCACATTAACGCTTCCAAAATATCTTCTTTTAGTCGACTCTTGACTTCAGAGATAACCTTTTTCCCTGCACTAAAAGAAAACTCCGAAACTACAGTGCTAATCGGATGTGTTAATAGATCTTTTGCCATTGCAGAAACTACTGACCATCGATGTTCGTTATTTCGCCAGAATTCAAGGGCATATTCTGAACTTTTACTAGTTGCTTTGTTAGTAGACAAATGTTGACTAAAGTAATCAATTAATTCATATGGCAACGCATTTGGATTTTGACTACGACCGAAAGTTTAAATACATGCAGTGGAAGCCAAACTACTACTAGAGGAATCACATGTATATGCAGTTGCATCAAATCTATACGAGTGCATGCTTTCAAATAAATTCAAAATTTCAGCATCGTCATCTGTTATATTAGTAGGAGAAGTATGTGTAGGTACACGTTTAATATGTGCACCCATTCGTGAAGCATATAATTCATACATTTCACGGAACGTCGTTTCCAAATTCCTATAAGTAACAGGTGTAGTAAAAGTTATAGCATTTGACATTTGATTAATTATAAATTTAGTACCTGATAAATTATATTGGAGGTCCATGACACATGCTAAAGGAATTAACATATGTAAATCTTCCCAATATTTTTTAAATTTCAATTCCATGGAATATATAACAGCATGAAAATCGGGGTCAACTTGAAATCTCGCAAAAGCTCTAGCAGTTATATAAAGACGTTCAAGAACCATACAACTAGTGAGATAATAAATACCAGACAATATATTTGTAAACTCATAAAAACTTGTCAAATTTTTTTTTATTTTAAAAACTATATTCCAATCGGATTCACTCAAAATAATATCGTCTTCGTCTCTAACATACTTATTGTTATAAAATTCAATAATATACGCTTCATAACCTTCACATGATTTTAGTAATAAGTACGTGAAGGTTTCATCTATGGCCTACGTCAGTAGTAAAGGTTTTCGTATCCGTCATCCCAGATTCTGCACAAAAATCCTCAAATCTTTGTTTTCTACTAGATGTACACGTGATATACATAAGTGCATTCCTAATTCGGTTAATTTCATTCTTAATATGTTTTAAATTGTCTTGTACTATTAAATTAAAAATATGACATACACATCGAATATGAAATAAATAGCCACTGAAATCGGGTTGAAGTACTCTATGCAATTTATCGATAACAACATTATTTACAGTAGCGTTGTTGAATGTAAAAGAACGAATTTTACTCTCGCATTTATATTCTTTAATTATTAACATAATAGCATTAAATATAGTTTGAGCGTTGTGCGGATACTTAACAATTCTAAAAGCAATAATATTTTTATGCATGACCCAAACTGGGTCTATATAGTGTGCAGTTACAGCCATATAACCCCTCTTATTAATCCCTTCCCACATATGTGAAGTTAAAGATATCACTCCCCCATATTTTTCCAAATTCAAAATCAATAGTTGTTTTGTATTAAGAAAATATGCAATTGTATCAAAATGAAGAGTATTTCGCCTTACCCCTTGGTACCTCGGTTAAAGATATCTTTTGACATAGTTAACGAAATGTTGGTTGTCCGCTATTGCTAGTGGCAACTCCGTCGCAGCAACGAACTTCACCATTCCCGTGCAATGATTATAAATTTATTTATGTAGTTGTGGGTCTGAATTCTGGGTTTTCTTTAACTTTCTTTCTTTCTTTCTGAAATAGACATACATTATGATGAAGATTTTACTCGTTTGGTCCCTTTGTGATATGCTCATTTGGGATATTGATATTGAAATGTAGGCTACATCTAGTGACACTCCATATCCATCAGCTAAGAGATTTGAATTTCTATATATTTTTATGCAAAATCTGCTTTGCCTCTGAATGCTTATTTTTTGAATGTTATTATGTCTATTTGAGTAGAGTTTAATTGTGTGTGTTTGACATTGAGCATAGTTGTTATTATGTGTTTTATTTTGCTTTTAATTGAGTGCGTACCAAATGTTTGTTAATGTTATTACGTGTATCTTATCTTTTCCTAGTATTTGGTTTATGTACGTGGTTTTGCTGGTTTGATTTGCACTGAACTATAGTGGAACATGTGTGTGTTTGTGTAGGTATGAACCTTTTTTTAAGTGATAGCAGTGTTGGGGTTGATGTTGATACGAACAAGTTTATCAAAACACTGATATTGAGAGTATAAGCTATAAAGTACTAACAGATTGATGCAATTGGGGAAATAAAGACTCAAGCAATCAAGTTTGAAGGGTTTAAAATAGATTACAGCCTAAGTGTGAGTTATGGTCTCAAACTCTCAATATACTGATTGAAAACAATCATTAAAATCGAAAATTCTGAAGTTACAGACTGTGGCATACTTAATGATATCAACAGCTTCATCCGCGGTGCCCTTGACTAATGGAATGACACAAGGACCCAGATGTAAGGGAGTTGAGCAATCCAGCTTCTGATTATCGCCTTAGCAAGCGTGCCACATTTCCACCTCTCGGTGAGTATAAATCTTCCACGTAGAATTAGAGGACGGGAAAGAAAAGCAGGGTGATGATATAGCTTCCAAAGTCTCTTTCCCAAATCTACGTGGATTTTAGAGAAAAACAGATGCTGTTTTTGGTCCAAGACAGTTATAGTATTCTACCTTTAGATGTCTGATTGGGAACTGGAATTGCACTAATACTGCTATGATCATGATATATTACTAGAAAGTAGGAATGATTTTTATGCCATCTTCTGCGAGGTATGTGCCAATCGTGCCTCTACGAGTGCGATGCTATAAATATTTTTTCCATAATATTCTACCTTCATACATATTTCTTTTAGTTTTCCAACATTTAAGTCATCTTCTTGGTGATCTGTTTGCACTTTATATCCTTGCTCAAGTCATCGATAAAGTCTATCTTTGTAGAGAAGATTGATGAAGAGGCTGGTAAACAAGGAACATTTTGGCCCGGGGAATGGCTTCCAACTGACTTTACTCATGCCCGCTTGTTTAGTCTCTAATACAAGGTTATTATGGTTTGATCTTTCAATTCTATGACATTGCAGAACACTTCAGATTTTTTAAGCTAGTTGATTGAATTTCCAATTATCCAGTATTAAGGCTGTCAATGAATTGGATTTTGATCTGAATCCGACGAAATTAATGGGAGATGGATTTAAGGTCTCAGTCTGATAACCCGATCAAGATCCGAATCCGATAATCCATTAACTAAATGGATCAAATATGGATATAGGTCAATCCGATCAAATTTGTTATAAATAATTGAGTCGATAAAATATTTTTATGACATATTATTTGTTACTAAAATAAATAAATGAGAAAATTAATAAATTTAGAATAAAAAAGTAATCAAATTCAAAACATAAAAAAATTGAAAAAATTATAATTATTAAACCTGTTTAAGAATTGAAAATTTTGAAAAAAGAAAAAGTTGATTTTAACCAATGTTTTAAAAATCAACTCGGGGTTAATCAATATAGAACCAATTGTCAAATTGAATAAATAACTATACACATAAATGTAAAATATTATAAAAATAATAGATTTTTTTTTATATTTTAGTTTACTAATTTAAAGTAAATAATTATCTATATTTTTCTTAATTAAATTTATTATTGTAATTTATTTTACAACTTCAAAATTAATAATTAATATATAACAAATAATTTGATTTGTTAATGGAAATAATGAAATAAAATATTTATATTTAGAATTGAAATTCAATTTTACCTATTCTACATCGAATGTCAATAGAAAATTAAAAAAGAACATCATGATAGTAGAAAACACTATTGGGCTTGCTAGTAAAAACAAGTGGATCTCAACTTAGTTCAAAATTTTTAAAGAACATAAAATCATTTTTTCCTAACTTTTATTAATTTCGGATCGGATTATTGGATCGGATATCCGATAACATAAAAAATCGGATATGGATTTAACAATCAAATATCCGTTGGATTATTGGATCGGATAATTTTCTTATCGGATCAGATCAGATATAGGTAGATCCGATCCATTTACAGCCCTATCCAGTAGTGTTCCATAATTATTTTCCATTTATAAGTTTTTAGATCGTTAACTGAGGCAGCATTGTAGATTATAGTTGTTTTGGAACATTTTAGTAGAAGTATATATAGTACATCATGCTACTTTCTTTTCTAGCTTTGTTTCTTTTCCCTTTTGTTTTGAGCAATGTTTTTCTTGCAGGTTCGTTGGCAATCTTGAATTGTGTGGCGAGCAAATCGGAGAATGCATGAAGAATAATGTGATTTGAGTATGTCATTAGAGTATTATCCAGAAGCTTGGTATTGCAAGTGTGGCAATAAGCTCTTCTTGTCTAGGCCGTACCAAAATTTTAGTCCTAATTTTATTTCATTTTGAATCTCCTTTTTATTTAGGTTGTGTTGTATAACATTTTAATGTTCAAGTGTATGGATTCAAAAATTTATAATGAAACCATTAATTTTTATGCAATTTCAGAATTTGTTCACAATGAGTATTTTCAATTTTGTCAGTCAATTTACATAAATTGTTATAAACAAAAAAACCATACAACAACGATCAAAAAAACATTGTAAGGGTTATTAGCAACATTTAAAAAAAACGTTGCAAAAAGATTATTAGCAACATTCAAAAAACGTTGTGATCATTTGATTTCTCGCAAGTGAACGAGATCGTGACCAAGTAATAAAATAGTGAATAGAGTGTTGAATCCGCGGTGACTATGTATTTGATCGAGCCAAAATTAATTCCAATTACAATTGAGTACCAAGCAAATCTTGTGATTTTTTATACTAATCCTTAAATTATCAATTAAACAAATGAAAATAAGTAAATGTGTTTTTCAAATATGTGAGACGTATTGCTAAAATGCCGAATTTTCCTTATTATTCCATTCTAGCGTAACAATTAAAGTGACAATTTGAAATTATTCATGTTGGTCAATGTTCCTTATTTAATTGAAAACCTCTCTCGATAGCGATCAAATCTATTCCACTCACATGACCCTCATATCTCTCAAATGCATTAACAAGTGTTAAAACACCTAGTGAAACCGTATAAAACATAAATGTATATATCTCTATTCTCTGTCGAGCTTTACAATGTTTATTATATCATGCTTAAACCCTATTGTCTCTCTCGATAACAATAAAATCCACTAATAATTCAATTGGTGATCAAACAATTGAAAAAAATAAAAATAAAAACTATAATAAACATTAAAAAATAAATCAAATTAAAGTCAAAATAATTAATTAAAAACTAAAAATATCATAACAAGGATTCATCTCATCCTAACAATGTATAAAATTAGCCTAACATACTGAAAATAGGAGAAAACATATTTAAGTGAAAAGACAACTCGGATTTTTAATAAATTGAGAAGATGAAGATGAATTTTGAAATTTTGAATTTCTTCAATTGTTTCTTGATGAATCTCCACTTGCACATTTTTTTTTTTTTGCCGAAAAATTAGGTTTGAATCTTCACTTGATTGAATTCTTGCAAATCCCCTTCAATTCTCTCACAAAAATTATGAATTTTCCTTCTTTGATGATAATAATTGATGAATATTGGAGTACAATACGTATATGTGAGGTCCCCAATATGTATTCCGTTGTTAGCCATTTTTATGAATAGAAAATCAGTTGAAAATCACGTCCAAATTGGCTTTCAAAAGAGTTTTAATCGAATAAGGAAAATTGTCTTCGCGTGCGAATTTTGTCTTTGCACAACAGTTTGTAATTTAGCTATAACGTTCTCTCCCAATATCCGATTGAGACAATTTAAAGTGAGTTGGAAAGATACCTCAAAGGGATATAACTTTGTTAGAAATAGAAATTTTCCAATTCGGACGTTTACTATGCCAAACGTCGGTTTCAACTTTCGACTAAAAATCTGGAATATAACTTGTACGATTGGAAATTGATTTTGATCACATTCCATTCTTCTTTGAGTTCTAATTCCATCAAATTGTCTTCTAGCATTTTTCAAAGTATCTTCTCGTGTCCGAATCAACTATTGAATAATTACAATTTGGTCCTCAAAATTTTATTTTTGCCATTTTCACCATTTTCGCTTCTTTCTTTCGTTTCCTTGTTCAACCATTGAGTTGTACTTATATAACATAAAATATAACAATTTGTGATATATTTTGTCACAAGAACTATCAAATATCGTTATTTTAAACTCCAAATAAGTGTATAAAATACATTTATCAAACATCCTCAAATTTAAACATTTATTTGTCATCAAACAAAATTATGAGCTAAATAATAACAAATACACAAGCATGTAAAAGTATTTAGTTATACAATCTAACATTTTATATTAGTATTTGAAATTATAGTACTAAATCTTGAAATTGTTTCAAAGTCACAATTCCAAACCAATATTCACTCTTCCAATGCAAAACTGATGTGTGTGTGTGTGTGTGAAGAATTAAGTAGACACTCATGAATTTACAAGTTGCTTCAATTCTCAACCCTTTGTGGTCAAAGATATCTTTTCACCTCTCGTATAATTCACACACCCCTAAACTTGTTCTTTTTTTTTCACTCTTTTCTCAGTTTATAATCTAATGTTGAATTTTTTATTACCATCATCACCCTCTCTAGTTTGGGTGAACTCTTCTAATTGTAAGTCAACACATCAATAAACAAGAATTCTCCAATTCTTTGATTACTTTGACCTCTAGGACTAGACTAGACTAATAATCCATCATAAAAAATCACGTCTTCTTAAATAAGAGTTTGGGGGCATAATCAGAGCATTTGGTACGTCTTCAGTTTCACGCACCTATTTTTTTTTTCAAATTTTTCTCTTCCTTAAACTTTCTATATGACCCATGTAACGAACTTTTGGCTGATGACTCCCAAATCATGTGATTTTAGGGCATCAGGTTGTAAATACCCTAACAAGTTTAATAACTCGAGTCATAAAGGCTACGAAGAGATGTCTTTTATATATTTTTCTACCGTGATTAGTAAAAATACTCCCCATTAAACACCTATCTAATCAAACCGACTTTTAACTTAAGACTTTTGCACAATTTTATCCCGTTAATCTAAGACAATCCATACAAAAATTTTCACACATGAAATCCATGTCCACATCTGTATCATCCTACAATGGCAAAATCATCCCCAAACTATGCTAAATCTAGTCTAAAGGTCATTAATATAGGAAAGTTTTGGGTATAGCATCTATGTTCAATCTATCAACATATCCAACATATGAATCAACTTATTGTATCGTGATGAAAAACTCAATTCTAGTGCGCGTATAATATCAAGTATTGCAGGGTTAAGCATTAATAAATCTAGCATGCAACCTATCAACCGTTCATAAATCAACACCAAATCTTAAATTTTTTTCATTGTCGACCAGACTATTTAACCCACACAAGCACATAACGTAAAACAAGAAAAATATTTTTTTTGTTTTTTCTCGTCAAACTAATTAATTGTTTGATTTTTTTGTACTTTTCTATTATATACTAAAGCAATAACAAAAAAACAAATGCACAAAAACTGAAAAACACACGAAAACTTAAAAACTCAGAGGTTTTCCCATCCCAAACTTAAAATTGACATTGTTCTCATTGTCATAAAGTATAAATAAGAATATAATGGAACGGGGAAGAAAAGGAATAAGGTACTCCCCGAATTTTTATGTTGAAGGTATGAGGTACTATGTGTGACGGCTAGACAATCTTCTTAATCATGATTTTCCCTTGGTTTGTGTATTATACGACGTCATGTTCCTGCATACACGGTGGAAACATATACTCCCCCATTAGCCTTGCATTTTCATTAGCTGCAATTACATTCGGTTGTGCTACTTCTAGGTTAGCCCCGTTGACTATTTGATTCAGGTTTCTCTTTGACATATCTTTCTCTTTATGTTTTTGGTGTGTTTCCAACTGTTGTCTTTTTCGAACTTTGAATGCTTGTTCGATCTCCGGGTCAAATTACGCAAGATTATCGGGTTCTCGAACTTCGCATACAAGGTCTTGAAAAAGTAAGCGGGAAAACACTTTAATGTTTTTTTAATAACTAAACTAAAAAAGCAATAAAATCTAGATTAAAGTTAAAATTAAATAAACGTATCAAAAAAATTAGTCTCCGACAGCGGCACTAAAAACTTGATCATTGATTTCCCGCAAGTGAACGAGATCATGAACAAATAATAAAGTAGTGAATATAGTGTTGGACCCACAAGGATTACGTGTTTGATCGAGTCAAGATTAATTCCAACTTTAATCGAATACCAAACAATTTTATTTTTTATTTTTTATACTAATCCATAAATTATCAATTAAACTAATGAAAATAAGTAAATGTGTTTTTCAAATCTGTGAGACGCATTGCTAAGATATCAAATTCCCCTTATTATTCAATTTTTAGTGTAACAATTAAAGTGACAATTTGAAATTACTCATGTTGGTCAATGTTCCTAATTTAATTGAAAACCTCTCTCGATAGCGATCAAATCTATTCTCCTTATGTGACCCTCATATCTCTCGATGAAAGATGCAAACATGATAACTGCATTAACAAGTGCTAGAACACCTATTGAAGCTATATAAAGCATAGATGTATATCTTTATTCTCTATTGAACCTTACAATGTTTATTATATTGTACTTAAACCATAGTCTCTCTTGTTAACAATAAAATTCATGAACAATTCAATTGGTGATCAAGTAATTGAAAAGAACGAAAAAACTATAATAAACATCTACAAATCAAATCAAATTAAAGTCAAAATAATTAATTAAAAATTTAAAATATCACAACAAGGGTTCATCTCTTCCTAACAATGTATAAAATTAGCATAACATATTGAAAATATGAGAAAACATATTTAAGTGAAAAGATATAACTCGAATTTTTAATAAATTGAGAAGATGAAGATGAATTTTGACTCTCTTTAATGGTTTCTTGATGAATCTCCACTTGAACCTTCTCTTTTTTTGCCCAAAAATTAGGTTTGGATCTTCACTTGATTGAATTTTTGCAAATCCCCTTCAATTCTCTCACAAAAATTATGAATTTTCCTTCTTTGATTATAATAATTGATGAATATTGGAGTATAATACGTATATGTGAGGTCCCCCAGTATGCATTCTGCTGTTATGTATTTTTATGAGTAGAAAGTTGGTTGAAAATCAAGTCCAAATTGGCTTCCAAAAGAGCTTTAATCGAATAAGGAAAGTTGTCTTCACGTGCGGATTTTTTTCTCCACACAACAGTCCGTAATTTGGCCATAACTTTCTCTCTCAATATCCGATTGAGACGATTCAATGTGAGTTGGAAATATAACTCAAAGGGATATAACTTTGTGAGAAATACATTTTTTCCAATTCAGATGTTTACTATGCCAAAAATCGGTTTCAATTTTCGACTAAAAATATGGAATATAACTTGTACGATTGAAAATGATTTTGATCATATTCCATTCCTTTTTGAGTTCTAATTCCATCCAATTGTCTTCTTGTGTCCGAATCAACTATTGAATAATTATAAATTGGTCCTCAAATAAGTAATTTTGCCATTTTAACCATTTTCGCTTCTTTCTTTCGGTTCTTTGTTCAACCATTGAGTCTTATCTATATAACATAAAATACAAAAACTTATGATATATTTTGTCAAAAGAACTATCTAATATCGCTCTCTTGAACCCCAAATAATTGTATAAAATACAATTATCTCACGTTGCTAAAAGGTTATTAGCAACATTCAAAAAACGTTGTCATATCCTTATACTCTACGACAACATTGAGATTTGCAACATATGTTCAAACGTTGCAAAAAGGCTTCAATAATATTTTTTAACTTTGCAAAACGTTTTTTTTTTTTTTTTGTAGTAGTGTATGATTCCTTTTAAAAGATTTAAGGTTTCTCCATGTGAATTGTGGAAAGGGAGAAAATCAAACATTGGTTATTTCGAAGTGTGGAAGTGTATTGCAAGAACATGGATCCTGAAAGGACTAAGTTTAGTCCTAGAGGTATCAAATGCACTTTTGTACGACATGTTCAAAATAGCAAGACATATCGTTCATTAAACTTAGAAACCAATGCCATTATTGAATTCCTAGATTAAAACGAGTACCAAAGAAATTACATGAAAATTTTGATTTAGCAATAAATTTTTTTATTTAAACATAATAGTGTCAATAAATGTTTATATCTAAAATTTTGTGATAATTGTATTGTGTTTAATTTTTTATACGTAAATGACATGTTGATTGTAAGTGATCAAATGCAAGGTATAAAAGAAATAAAGAGATGTATATCTTCCACATTTAAAATTGAAAGATCCTTGTCAAGTGGATATCATATTAGGTATCAAAGTTACCAAGACTACTGTGGGTTATATGTTGAGTCAATCATATTATATTAAGCTCTTATTTGATTCCCATTATTTTCAAAATATATTTTTTTCTTTCATCTTTTCAACCATGTATTTTTCAATAAAATAATATTACACACAAACCTAATAAAATTTTTATTTTTTAACCACACATTCTTCATTGATAAGTGTAGTTTCTACACTTATTATAGGTTCTAAATGATGATATTTTATTATTTTTTGGATAAAACACTTCCTAACTTGTGTTAGATTTCATTTTGTAGTTAAAACTCAATCATTGATGAAGAATTGGAAAAAAGAAAGCGAAGATAGCCGAAAATGGCTCAATTGTGTCAAATACAAAGTTCGAGAATCGAAATGAAAATACTCAAAAGTTTCGTCGAACCTCACGATGAAGATTTGAGAGTGTTAGGGGATCAATTGGATGAGGAAATAAGCCAACATGATGAAATATAGTCCATGTACTATCACATATCAACTTCCAGTCGAAAAAGTTAAGCTTCCATTTCTCAAGCTCACATTGAGACCCAATTTTGGCATAGTAATATTTCGAATTGGGAAAATTATATTTCTAAAATAAATGTAGCCCTCCGAGTTAGATTTCTAATGCACTTTGAATCAACTCAATAGAATATTGGGAGAAGAAGTTATGATAAAAATACTGATAGCTGTTCAGTTGTCGGAACTTAGGCGAGGCATGTGACCTCGCTTGCACGAGAGGCGTGCGCCCCAACCAAAAAAGTCGTGTCTGAGGCTTTCCAAAGCCCCAAGGCACGCACCTCAAGGCTAAAAGGGAAAATAATCCGATTTTCCTTATTTTTGTTTTGGTATCAATTCAATACAATCTTTCTTGGCATCATTTAAAAGACTAACCTCAACCAGAACGTGAGAGCTCTCGCCACGCCAAGTAATTCCCCGTCCCGTCCCAGCCCCGTAACCTATTTAAGACAGGACAAGGCCCTTTTCCCATTTACTACCCCGTTAATTTTTTTAAAATTTTTTGATAATTTATTTTTATTTCTCCCATTCATTAGACTTAGACAAACCGGGGCGGGATGACTATTACCAGTCCCCGAAAAATGAGCTCAATAGATGTCAAGCCCACTCTTGCCACGTCAATTATGAATTAGGCGTGCTTCTACCGAAGCGAGGATGGTATTTTGGCTGGAATGAACGCGGGAGGTACTTTCCAGCAAGAGACGAAGATGTTCAGGCTCCGACAGTTTTTTGGTAATTACAACAATCGCACTATCAACGAATGTCGGGCAGATTTCTCACAATATGTCTATATTTTGTAATGAAATATGTGGAATGATAGATATGGAAATAAGGGATTTTGTGTTGGATTCTTAATGTGCTTGCTACTCGTGTATATAAAATAATTCAAGAACAAAACATGCAAATCTTCTTTAATTTGTTTCCTTCACGAGAATGAAGACACTGTCAATATTTGATTCTATGATTACACGGATGCCAACCCTTTTTCCATACAAATTGAGGTTATTTAGACTACTATGGCCGACATGGTGATCGTTGGACCAAAGCCACGTGGCAACATATCCGATACCGAAGCCTCACATCATTGTCTCATCCATACAATTAATGTTTGACAAAAGGTTTGTCATTCTATTTGTAGGCTGACACACTGACATTCTAACATACTTTATTACAAATATCACATCAATCACTTCTATAAGATCTTCAAATCTTTTACAAGGAACAACGTCGGCTTCAGCGTAGATTGAGTCAGTTTTGGAAAAACCTATGCTCCGAGTCTAGGAACTTTGGTATTTTTGGGTTTTGATGAGCCTCTACTTTTGCACGAAAGGGCCTTGGATGAATCAATTTCTTGTAACTTCAACTTCGTCAACTCTATTTCCTTTCGACCTCCCAGCTGGCTTTCTGCTCTTATGTGGGCATGTTGATTACGTGGTTATCCTCGTGGCATTTCTTATGTATCTATCCATGTGGCAACTGAGCTAGGACCTCGGATTTGGGAGAATAACAATAATTCCCTAAGTCTATGCATGGTTATTTATGTAATGCATAGAGTTCAAGCATTATGTAATAATTCAAAAGGAAAGGCATTCTGAAATTCACAAGGCCTCCGGCTAGTGTTGTCCAAAGTGGTTTACTTATTAGAGAATATGGTATCTTCTGACATTTCTTGACATAAGCCACTTTCGTGGAGGTTTTGCTACATGTTCGAAGTGCCTTTACTGATCCGAAGTGCCTTCACTTGTTTCAGAGGTTGATACGGTCTGCTGCTGAATGGCAGCTTCATATTGATAATTACGAGAAGTTTATCACTTTTCCAATGATTTTGAGGCACGATGCATCCTTAATTATGGTGCCTCAATGATTTGATGTTGCCTCCAATTTCTAAGAGAAGGCAATTATTTTGGTACAACTTTCAACACACGTACCATCCGCCATATTAAATACGCAATGATGGCTGTTACACACGTTCTTTGATGAGTTTCAGACGCATGAGGGTACGTGCGAGCCACGTTTAGATTTGGATTTTTGAAGATGAAGCGCCAACTGTTATGGGTGATTCAGATTAAGGCCTTAGAATGAACAGTAGGATGACCAGGATCAAGATCCAACGGTTGGGGTCAAGCTTGTCTGCCTATAAAAATGGCTTAACTTTCACAAGGAACTTTTCTACTTTGGCACGAATCTTTACCTCATTGTTTTTCAGAATTTCTCAAGCCTTCATCCCATTTTCTTCCAAGAACTTTGCAATCTTTTGTTTCGAAATTTTTCCAAGTGTTTTCTTCCCATTGTTCCTTGTTCAACTCGTGCTTCCAAGAATCCTTTATTTTAAGGTTCTTCGAAAAATTTCTAAGTAATTGGTTTGTGATCTTTTTAGCTTTTTGAACTTTGGTTTTATTTGCGAATCAATGGCTTCTTCTGGGATGATGTAGATGTTATTGAGGTAGCTAGTGAACTAGGAACTTAGATAACCAGTATGGCTGACCTTAGGAAGGTTGTTGAGGCTGGCCGAGGTGCCTCGATATCTGAGGGGGTCATTAGGCGTGATGACGGTATGCGTTGGGAGTGCAGCCAAAATTCCTTCTATTGTTGATCCAACCCAACTGGCCACCCTCAGAGAAAAATATAGGATACCTTACAGCATCGAACTTTTGTCCCCTTCTCCTGATGGTGCGTCGCCATCAGTGAGTTTCTTTTAAAGGTTGTTTACCTCTTCATCTGTTCTTTCGAGCCGTCCTTAGGCTATATAGGATTGTCCACACTCGGTTCGTCCCTAACTACTGGACCCAGCTAGTGGGATCGTATATTTTTTGGAAGGAAACTTCCTTGGGCGATGACATGCCCCTCCACGTCTTCCAAATAATCTATCAACCTAGGTCCTTAGGTAAAGAGGTTTCCAATGCATGGTATTCCTTGTGTCCGTAAGGGGATACTCTCCTTTTGTATTGGGGCTCCCAACCTCCATGAAAGGGTGGAAGGAGACCTAGTTCTGGGTTCGGGAAAAGTGGTAGGAGTACAAGGGTAACACTATCCCCTATGTTAAAGTTCCAACTTCCTACTCCGGACCTAGTGAATTTTATTCATGTACTTTGTTCACTGCCCTTTATTGAACTTATCTTTAATGTGTGATTTCTTTCTTGTAGGGTCAGTTGAGCGCTTCGAGTTTGATAGGAGCGATTGGGATACCTTATCGGAGATCTATCGCCGACCATCATTCATATGCGACTTCAGCCGTCTAGTTGTACCCCAGTGATTTTACGATGATCTTTACTTAATGGCTCGAAGTGGTATGACTTAGCTTGCATTCCCTTCATGATTTACGTTGATTTTTGTTATTTCCTAATATTTGTCCTTAATACTTTTCTTGATTGCAAACAACTTTGAAAAGAGGAGGACCCCAACCCTCGACATGGCAACTTTTCTGGCTACCACTTCGATCGTTGGTCGAAAATGCATGATACCCTTGTCTGCTGGAGAAAAGCACGTGAGGGACAAGATATAGAAGGTCAGTAAGAAAGCTATACCTCAAGAAGAAGGTCAACCTCCTTTGGCAGATAGGTGGAAGAAATCCATTTTCGATGAGTCCAAAAAGAAATTCCGGGTAGCCTCCATTGATGTTGCTTCTGGGGAGCAGAAGCGCCATGCCATTATGAAGTTCATGAGGCAGGAGCTTGCCAAGAAAAATAAGACCTCGAGCGATTCCACCACCTCAGATCGTTCCCAGAGGAGGCTGGCTCTAGCTAAGCGGTCTAAGGAACTCGAACATGAGGCCCTCGCTCATTTGCCTCGAGAAATTCAAACTACTACGATGACGTTCTACACGTTATGGACTGAGAAGTGGCAGAACTTTTGAAACAAGCGACACTGTAGACGTCATCACCACTATGGTGGCTCAAGCATCGAGGTCATTCAACATGGCTATCGAGGTGAAAGCCCTATTCAAGACACTCCAAAATAAGAACAGCGAGGTTGTGGGCTAGGCTTCCTAGGTTGAAAAGTTGGCTAACAAAGCCAAAGCCGAGGCTAAAGCTTCTAAGAAGAAGGAAGCCAATGAGTCTGTGAAGCTCGCTTCTGCATTGGTAGAAATTGAGGCTTTGAAGAAGGAGGTCCACTTATATCAAAGTCATGTGGCCTCGTTAACGAAGCGAGTGGAGAATTTTGATGCCCACTAAAAATTAGCTGTTGAGGCCCTCGAAAAGGCCAATAAAGAAAAGGCTGACTTGATAGGGTAAGTGGGGGAACTGACCTCCCAAGTGGCCAAGTTTAAGGAAGAAGTCGAGGTTGTTTGACGTGATGTTGAGCATGCCAGCAAAGAGGTTGAGGATCACTTTATGGCTTACTTCCATTTGACGAAGGCGTACCAATGCTTTGGCAAGTACTGGAGGAGTTATGCCTACACTAAAATGATTGAATGGATCGAAGTGCACGCTCAACATAACACTTTCGAACTAAGTGCCGAGTTTATTGAAGAGAATGATGAGGAGGAAGGAGAGCCTCAGACACCTAGTGAGGGGGCCCAAGTAATCGACCTCAATGGAGAGGCTGCTGAAGGAATCGCTAATGATAAAGTGGCCCTTGGTACTATAGTTCCCCAAGAGGCTCCTAAGCCCCCTCCCCAATATGCTCCAATGTACTTTCTATTCTTTTTGTCTTCAAGTGTTAAGGCTTCGGCCTATTTTCAAATGTAACTCAGCTCACATTCAATGAAGTTCATTTCTTTCTTATTTGACTTCTGCAATTCTTTTATTTCTGCTATGTTGTTCTGATGCAATTGCCAACTTCAATCTAACCCTGCTGCACTTTCACATCTTTTGACCTTAATAAGTTACCAACATCTGACGTATGATAACTTAAAAGAGTAAGCCACATCGACAAACTTATTTGAGTTTTGCAAATATTTCACAAGTATTGGTAGGTCGGATCTTAACTCTCCCTAGCTTGTATAGACACGGAAAAAATTATCAAATTGGATCGTTAGGTCAAATAGCAGGGTTTAACCACCTTTGAATAGGGTCGTCATAGTGATTAATTTCGAACATGCTTACCTCACCTTATCAATAGCCAGACTGCATATCGTACTACCTACAAAATATTGAGTTTGGAAAATAAATCCTCAATCACCATCCATCCTTTACATAGGTGCAATCAATAAGATTCGAGAAAAGAATTGGACAATTGAATGAAATCTCAAATGAAGATTCTTTTAATTCAAGAAAGTGGTTCTTGAATTTTGAATTGAAATGAACACAACAAAGTTTGGATTTGGGATAGATAATAGGATAGTGACAACTTCCCAAATAAATCAAGAAAAAAACTGAACAGTAATAACGTGAAAAACGTATTTTTTTAAAACTCAAAATTCAACTACGAAACTAACAAAAGAAACGGAAGTTGATTTGGATGCTAGATTAGGCTAAAAAAACTTTTGACTCTTTTCTTGGGATTTTCTAGATCAAATAATCAAAATTTACGACGAACACGAAGAACATGAAGAATAAAAACAAAAGACTCAAAAAAAAAAGGATAGAACCTGAATCTGGAGCTCAAGCTTCGATACCAAATGACACGAACCCGGGAGCAGGATCAGTGTGGAAATCGTGGAATAAATTTGAAAATGCCGAGAAAGCTCAAATTTTGGTTGTAAATGGTAGAATCTCGACTCACAAATTATTGAACCAAGCAACCAAATAAAAACGAAGTTTGAATGACCTCTTGATTACAAAACTAGTGAACCTCTATTTACGAATGCCACAAAGGGTGCCTAATGTTTTGATAAGTTGTAAGGATTGAATGCCACAAATATAACAATATTCGATTAGTTCGATAATTCATTTAAGAACTATGAGAGAGAAATTCTCAATTTCATATTCATGTCAAAAGTCTTAGTTTACAATGAATAATAATAGATCCTATTTATATGAAACTATGAAAAATCCTAATTTAGCTAGATAATCTCATGCTTAATCCAGATAGATAAGAAAAGATGCTAAAAAGATGGTATTTAAGTCAAAATAGGAAACTACCAAAAAAGATAAACTATTTTCCATCAAGTTTTTCTTGGTATGTTCTTGTGTAGAATTTCGTGATGATTCTGATTTGTACCGATGGACGAAAATCCGACACTCAAGCTGAGAGTTATGCCCATTTTAATCAATGCTCGTCGTTTTTTTTCAAATATCTTCTAAACTTTGAATCCAAATCGTTTCATCCCCTTTCTTTTCGAAAGGATTCGTCATCGAATCCGTGCCTTGTGTTCACATAGGGGATAACCAGTCTGCTACCTAACTCATCACTGCACCACTGCACCACCTGGATCAAATGAAAAATTATTCATTCCATGACATATGATCAATACATGGTACCCATCCATTTTCTAAGTATGGATGTATTGCAGCACAAACACAATTACCCATAGATGTTGTATGAACTCCCATGTACAATGATCAACTTGAAAGAAAGAATTAAGCAAAACACGGTTGAATTTGTTAGATTCCCCAACAACGAGATATGGGTTCTCGTACTCATAGTGTATCATCTCCACCACATCATGCGGAATGATGAAACTCTGCTCTTTATTTCCCAAAAGATTCTCAAGCATTTGCTCAACACACTCTTCTATTATTTGCCCAATCTCTTGCTGAACCATCTCTACAACTTTTGTATGAGTCTGCTCGTGCTCCAGCTCATTAATTGGTTCACTCTACCCAAAATTAACTACATTTTTCAATTCACCATCCTCCATCTCAACTTCCCTATTTCTGGACTCCTTTTGACTCTTGCGGTGTGATAATCTCCTTCTCTTGGTTTTTCTCCTCTGCTTCACCCCTCACCTTTCATCGGTCTGCATTGGATTGTTCTAGTGTTAACCCACTCAGAGTGATTTTTACATCGTCCTGAAGAAACCTATATATGTTCTTCCCCATATCATAAATAGCCTTCCTCTCATACCTCCAAAGTTTTCCAAACAAGATATGAAAAGATTTTAAAGGAACTACATCGCACCAAACTTCATCACTATATCTCACTATGGTGACTTTCAATAAAACCCGCTTGGTCACATTCACCTTCACACACTCCTTCAACCAAGTCATCTTATAAGGCGTAAGGTGTTGTTACAAAGGTAATCCCAATTTTTTCACCATCGTGATACTAGCCAATTCTGACATGTACACCTTATCAATAACCAAACTACATACCGTACTACCCACAAAATACTGAGTTTGGAAAATAAATCCCCAATCACGATCCATCCTTTACGCATGTGTAATCAAGAAGACTCGAGAAAAGAATTGGACAATTGGATGAAATTTCGAATGAAAATTCTTTTAATTCAAGAAAGTGGTTCTTGAATTTTGAATTGGAATGAACAAAACAGAGTTTAGATTTGGGATAGATGATAGGATAGTAACAACTTCCCAGATAAATAAAGATTTTTTTTGAACTCGAAATTCAACTACAAAATTGACAAAAGAAATAGGAGTTGATGTGGATGCTAGATTAGCCCAAAAATAACTTTTGACTCTTTTTTTGAAATTTTCTGGATTAAAGACTTAATATTTATGACAGACACGAAGAACAAAAACAAAAGACTCAAAATAAAAGAAAAGATAGAAACTGAATCTGGAGCTTAAGTTTTGAAAATCGCGAAATTAATTTGAAAATACCAGGAAAGCCCAAATTCAGGTTATAGATGGTAGAATCTCGACCTACAAATTATTGAACCAAGCAACCAAACAAAAACGGAGTTTGAATGACCTCTTGATTACAAAACCAATGAATCTCGATTTGCAAACGTCACAAAGGGTGCCTAATCATTTGGTAAGTTTTAAGGGTTGAACGCCACAAATATAACAATATTTGATAAGTTCGGCAGTTCATTCAAGAACCATTAAAGAGAAATTCTCAACTTCATATTCATGCAAAATGTCTTACTTTACAATGAATAATAATAGATCATATTTATATGAAACTATGAAAAAAAACCCTAATTTAGCTAGATATTCTCGTGCTTAATCCAAATAGATCACAAAAGATGCTAAAAAGATGGTATTTAAGTCAAACATAGAAACTACCAAAATAGATAAACTATTTTCCGCCAACTTGTTCTCGTCATGTTTCTGTATGGCTGTAAACCTAAAAGTATAATGCGCCTACACAGCCTTGTATAGAATTTCATGATGATTTCGAATTGTACTCTTGGGCGAAAATTCGACACCCGAGCTAAGAGTTATGCCCATTTTAATCCACGCTACTCATTTTCTTTCCAAATATCTTCCAAACCTTGAATCCAACTCGTTTCGACTCCCGAGCCCTTCACGAAACTTGAACCTTAGATTGTCAACTTTACCTATCTGAACTCCATTGCTTGAACTCTTGACTCGTGTGACCTGACCAAGTGATTTTCTATCACTGGTCATATCATAGCACCAGTGGTGCTAGAGCACCAATCTATGTAGCATTATATGATATGTTCAATCTATGTAGTACTATATGATAGCACCAACATAATGATTGATATCTTTTTTTTTTTTTATGTTTATGCATGTTTATGTTTGATCTTCTCTTGGATGAACTCATTATCTGCATAAATATCAAAATTATGTTAAGTCTTCTACATTAGAAATCCCTTGGTATTCCTTCTTCACTGATGCTTTGATTCACATTCATTGTTGAAAGTGTACATGTTTTTTCTCCCTCTAATCAGCATCATGGAGATGTTTAGAAAATCTAAAAGCCGATGGAATAATGCTATCTAGCACAAGTGGTGCTAGATCACCAATCTATGTAGCGTTATAAAGGTGAAATTATGTAAATCATTTAATTGAACCTGTCATTTAATGCTACTAGTACTGTCACTTAGACTGATGTTAACTACTAGTGGTGCTAAATAGCACTACTGAAGCTCATATTGTTAAGAATCTTGATTAAATCATATAAATTCTGATTTCATTGTTACCTAATATTTGGAGAAAGATTGGTGTAAATTATATCTTCTAAATTTATAGATGTAGATTTAGTTTGTTATGTTAAAGCTTATCTCTTCTTTGTTGTGATTAAGTTTATCTCTTGGTTGTAATCTATCTATAAAAGGAAGATTGTTTCCGTTCTTGTTCATAATAAACACATCACATTAATTCCAGAAATTTTCACGTTTCATTAATTTTCGGTGATGTCGTTCTACTTTTACTTGTTTAATTTTAATATTATGCTACGCTGAATTTTTATATTGCTAAGATGTTGATGAACCCTTGTTTTAAAATTTTTAGTATTAATTAATTATATTGACGTTAATTTGTTTGAATGCATGGACATTTATTATGGTTTAGTTTGTTTTTCAATTAATTGGCCACTAATTGAATTGTTTGTGGATTTTATTATCCTCGAGAGAGGTAATAGAATTGTTAGCACATAGTAATAAATATTGTGAGGTTCGATAGAGGATAGAGATATACCTTTACGCATTGCATGATTTTTTTTTTTATGTTCTAGCTCGTTTAATGCTTTCTTATATGTTGGTATCTTTTATAGAGATATAAAAAGGTCATATATAAGATTAGATTTAATTGCTATCGAGAGAAGCTATTAAATAGTTTTGGAATGTCAACCAACTCACATGATAACAAATTCTCAATTTAATTGTTAAACTAAAAATGGATGAACAAGGGGGATTCTAAATCTTAGCAATTCATCTCATAAATTTGGTAAACTCTTACTTTAATATCTTGTACGTGATAAAGTAGATATAGATTTATTATAAACTAGTATTGTTATTCGATTAAGGTGATTTTAACTTTAACTCGATAAAACACATAGTCCTCGTGGGTTCGACACTTGACACACTACTATATTACTTGATCACGACCCCGTTCACTTGCGAGTTTTCAAACAGTCAAACACCTTTAAAAACTCTTGAGCGTACTTTTCCTCACACTCGTTTACTTCATATTTACCCTTAAAATTTTTTGGTAGTATGGTTTTTGTCCATTTGCCAACTCATCTCTCCAAATTCGATCGAAGAGACGAAAAATGTATTTTTCTAGGCAAGCTCCTAATAAAAAAGGATATAAGTGTTTTAATCCCTCCACTGGGAAAATTCATGTTAGTATGGATGTAAAATTTCTTGAAAATTTCCCTTATAACAAAACTACTCTGAGGGGAGAATTCAAATGAAGATTAGTTTTGGCAACAAAAGCTAGTTCGGTTCTATTCATCTTTCTGGGCCCCTACGTTCTCATAGCGCCCCTGAAACACGGAAAGATATTAGACATTCCATCTTCTGAAATCAACACTTTTGATGTTATTTGGCTTACAATAATTTCTCATTATTATAAGAGATTCCCAATATAACATAAGATTCTCGTTCTTGAAAATCCACACAACCGAAACTTGCAATTTGTTTTCCTAAAATAAATCAGAAAACGGATGTTTTAACATGTATCCATGCCAAATAAAATTGTATCGCAGACAGGTGGAGAAACTATACAACCTATGTCCACTGAGCTCCATGTTTATACTAGGCGTAGGTTTAATTCTACTACTGAGAATAATCCGGTCAATCTTGAGCATGGTCAATCATCGCCTCCTAGTTTTAAAAGTCCATGTAATCTTCCTATGGACTCCACTCCTTTACTTCTTTCTGAACTTGATATCCCTATTGCAAGTCGAAAAGGAGTCAAGAATTGTACCAAATATCCCATTGCCATAAATCTGTCCTATCAAAGACTTTCAGAAAAATATAGAAGTTTCACTTCAAATATCTCTCACTTACTTATTCCAGAACTATGTAGGAAACACTGGGAAACTCGAAATGGAGGTTAGCGTTTCAAGAAAAAATGAATGTTCTTTAGAAAAATAGAACCTGGGAAATTGTTGATCTAACTAGTGGAAAAAGATGGTGGGATACAAGCGGATTTTTATATTCAAGTGTAAGACCAATGGTAGTATTGAAAGAAACATTTGCACCAGTTGCAAAAATTAATTTTATTTGGGTTTTACTTTTCTTGCAGTACATTGTACTTGGCCTTTACACCAATTAGTTGCGAGGAATGTTTTCTTAAATGGTTATTTGGAGGAAGAAGTGTTTATGGATTTGCCACCAGGTTTCAAAGAAAAGGTTTGCAGATTAAAGAAGTCCTTGCCGTAATTCTATTTGAGATGATACTCCAGAACTTGATAAATTGAAGAGAAAGCTCTAAATCATGAATTTGAGATTAAAGATTTGGGGTTCCCTAAAATATTTCCTTGGTATGGAGTTTGCTAGATCCAAGAAAGGTATGCTTATTTCTCAAAGGAAATATACACTTGACATATTAGGCGAAACAAGTTTACTTGGGTATAAGGCAACAGAAACTCTTGTAGAACTGAATTTGAAACTCCAACCAGCAAGTTCGAAAGAGTTGAAAGAGGTGATTGACAAAGAGAAATATCAACGCTTATTTGGGACACTTAATTATCTCTTTCATACTTGTTGGACATTGCATTTGCTATAAGCATGGTGAGTCAATTCATGCACTCACAAAATCATGGATGCTTTGATGTTGTGTACAAAATTTTAAGATACTTAAAGGGGACTCTAGGAAAAGGACCTCTATATGATAATCGAGGACATCTCCAAGTGAATGTGTTTACTGATGCAGATTGGGAGAGAAGTGTGATTAACGGGAGATCAACTTTGGGGTATTGTACTTCTGTTGGAGGCAACCTTGTGACTTGGAGGAGTAAAAACAAAGTGTTAAGGCTAGAAGTAGTGCTGAAGTCCAGTTTAAAGTAGTAGCTGAAGCCAAGTTTTAAGTAGTAGTCCATGGCATTTGTGGAGTTATGTTGATTAAACAGCTACTCGAAGAACTTAAAGCTACTAATCCTTTACCTATGAAGGTGTTTCGTGATAGTAAAGCTGCAATTTCCATCACACAATTCAGTACTCCACGATAGAAATAAACATGTAGAGGTTGACAAACTTATTATCAAGGAGAAACTAGAAATTGAACTCATTGTTATGCCTTATATACCTATGATTGAACAGGTTGTAGATATACTTACCAATGGATTGCCAAAGAAGCAGTTTGTTGATTTTGTAAGCAAGTTGGCCATGAATGATATCTTTAAGTCAACTTGAGGGGGAGTGTTGAGAATCTTAATCAAATCATATAAATTCTGATTTGATTGTTACCTAATTTTTAGGGAAATTTTGTTGTAAATTATCTTCTAATCTTCCTAGAAATCTAGATGTATAGATGTAGAATATAATTTCCTGTAACTTATCTTCTACTGTAGATTTAGTTTGTTGTGATAAAACTTATCTCTTGGTTGTAATCTATAAGCTTATATAGTTGTAATCTATCTATAAAAAGAATTGTTCCCTTCCTTGTTCATAATAAACACGCTACATTTTTTATCATATTCCATAGGTAGGGTCTTAACAGGATCTCTGGAATTGATTTGGGTGTTCAAGTGAACAGCTACACACAGCTCACGTTTTCATTAAACTTGATGCGAATTGGACTTTATGGCAAATTTTAGGGAGTAGATTCATTTTTTGTACTTCCGTTGCAGCTTATCACCCACTTCTGCATGCACTCCATGAACAAATAGTTTCTTAACTTCATATCTTTTGCATATGTTTTGAGTTTACTAACAGTCCTTTATTGGTGATTATGCTGTTACCATTTCAATTTGTTTCCTTGTCCCCGAATTTTTGTTTATTTTTTAATGGCATCATTTCAATCCGCGGTTGATTTAAGTCTTTTTGGAAGGAATTGTTCTCTCTTTTCTTTTCCTGTGAGGCTAAGACAACATGATGATGTCCACTGGTGATTGTACAGTAAAGCTGTGTTTCCTAAGCTTATAATGACACTAGGATAGACAAATTAAATGATCTTTATTTATTAATAGCACATGACACTATTGTTGCTTTT
Source organism: Fraxinus excelsior (assembly GCA_019097785.1). NCBI lineage: Eukaryota > Viridiplantae > Streptophyta > Magnoliopsida > Lamiales > Oleaceae > Fraxinus > Fraxinus excelsior. The sequence continues at coordinate 33,822,238 of CM032634.1, read as the reverse complement.
AGGATGTTTGGAGTTGTTGAGGGATAGTTCCAGTTCAGAATTGCATGAAGGGGGCTCCATTCCAGGTGCTTCATCTGTTTCAGCTGATGTTCGTGGCTCAAGCGAAAACCTTAATATAATTCTCAGTCATAAGCTTAAGTCTGGTCAGCAAAGTATAGCTGATTTCTTATCTCATAAGCTTATGGATACAAGATTAGATGCTGATGAAGTTTTACGAAATGTTTTGCACGATAGAAATAGGTTGTCTCGCCACACTTCAGGTTTTATTCAGGTATGATTGTCTCCCTGTATTAACCATGATTCTTTTAAACTCATAAATACCTTGCTATCGGGCATCTCTCTGTAGCTGCCCTCCCCCAATCCAAATCTTCAGATACCACTTTGCATCTCTAAGCGTCTAACATATATTAAACGAAGTAAGAGTTTGTTTAATAGATTTGTGTATTATATGGTTTTCAAACTGTGTTGTGAACCAGGGACGGATCCAAGATTGGATCTAAGACCGGGCTACAAAGCCCACCCCCCCCCCCCCCCCCCCCCCCCCCCCTCCCATATCTGTCTCTGTTGTGAACTCTATATCTTTAGTTAAAGTTGCATTCTCGTGGCTCCTAAAGTTTCCATCTTTTGGTCATATGGCGGAAACAATTATATCTCATTTAGCTCTAGCTAGTCAATGTTGAACGTGCGTTGCACATTATTATGAAATGTTTATGAGTGATGTAAAAGTAATATTTAAATAAATTAAATATATATTGAAAAATGAAAAGCAAGATATTATTGAAATAATTGAATTATAGTAGGGCAAGAATTGTCGAGACTTGATATGATATTTAATATTTTATAGATTGCTGAAGCATTAATGCATGGCCTAATGATGACATATATGATATATCTTGTGCATTGCACTATTTTAGTTTGAGCCATATCCTTCAAGAACTTGGCTGAAGTTTGAATATTTTCTATGGAAACATTGATACGAAGACAAGACATGGACATGAAACGACATAACATCATATGGACAGACCGACACGTAACTTTTTAAGACAGCAGGGCATGGATGCATGGGAAGACCCCTATTATACATCTGTACATGTTAAACTTTTAGTTTATACTTTTTATTTGTAATAAAATTAATACTCTTTTTTAGCTTTTGTTTTGAATTTTGGGTGAGGTCTTTTGAGCATGAGTGGCTTATTTCGTACTTTGTGTCACTGTTGCAAACAAAATGAGAACGTTTATGTATCAAAATTGCATATCGTGGATAACTAGATATATATAAATATTTTTCTCACATTATGTTGCTTCCTTTTTAGTAATTAAAATTGAGAATTTCCAAATATACAAATCAAGCTTGTGTCCTTGACATGTCAAGGTGTCAAGGACTGCAGCTTTACCTAGAGGTGTCAATTCGGGTGGTCCGGGCAGGGTCGGCCCGCCATCATGTGAGCTCAGTAACGACCCGCGTGAAAAAAAGCTCGCCCGCTGCGGGTTCCGGGCCAGTTACGGGTCGACCCACAATTTTGGACTACAACCCAGGCCCGTCTGCTGACCCATCCGAGTTGAGCCCATGCGGGTCACGGGTCGCGGTTCATTCCGATTTGGCCCATATGATTGTATAAACAAAATTATAAAAATATAGAATTTTTCATATTTATAGCAAAATATATATATTTTTTTTGTTAAATGTAAACTAAGAATTGAACAAAATGATAAATTCATAATTATATCAAGAAATTTTTACATGTAATTCAGATTTAATGTTACATGAATTATTTATAACTTTGCAAAGTTAAACTTAACTTAAACAAATAACAACTAAATGCATATCTAATTACTATTATCAAATATTTATAGCATAAGTACATCCCAACTAGGTTGACACCTACTTTAATTATAATTTATAGTTTAAATACATCACAACTAGGTTGACACCTACTTAACTATAATTTAGTTGTTCAAAAATTATATTTTTGTTTTCCAATCAATCTTCAGGAATTGCAAGATTTTTGAAATCTTCAGCAATATCATCAATAATTTTATCTTGTATCCTTCGATCTGTGAATATCCAATCTTTCACACATATGAGAGCTTCCAAAATATCTTCTTTAAGTCTGGATCTTCTTTCGTCCAATACCCTGTTACCTGCACTAAAAGCAGACTCGGATGCCACTATTGAGACTGGAACTGTTAGTAAATCTCGTGTCTTTTTAGATAACACAGGATATGATCGCTCATTTAATTTCCACCATTGTAAAATATCTAAATTATCCACTTCATCTTCAGGTATTAAACTATAATGATCAAATTGATAATATCTTTCTAATTCAGCAGGTGTGGTATTTGAATTTGCAGTTGAAGTTGTAGATGAAGAACCAAGAACATTACATTTTTTAGCTATTATGGAGAAAAAAGAAGATTTGCTTTTCGAAGTTGTACTAGAGTTTGTAGAAGAAGAAATATTTTCATTGTTACCATATTTAATAAAATAGTCGTTATACATTTCATTAATAAAAGTATCCAATTGTCGATTTGTAATATTTATGTTAAAAGCTAATGTATCAGAAAGTGATTCTAAAGCACAATGAACAGCAGCCACTGGAAAAATTAGTGGTATGTTTTCATAATATTTTTTAAACTTTTCCTCCATTGAGTAAATAATTTGAAAGAAAAATGGATCGTCTCTAAATGATGAAAACTGTCCAGCAATTTCTACTAATTGTAAAAGTACAAGATTACTAGTTGGATAATAAACTCCAGAACTAACTTTTGTTGCCTTATAAAAAGGTTTCAAAAATTTCATAACTTTAAATTTTTTTCCCAGTCCGAATCAGTTATATAAAATTAACTTTGCTTTGAATTAACAAATGCATTAATAGCATTAGTATAGACAACACACGATTTTAACATTAAAAATGTTGAATTCCATCTATTAAGAACATCATCAACAAATTTTCTTCTTCTCAATCCAAGATTTTTACAATTTTTTGCAAAATCTTATTGTCTAGAATCTGAACAAGAAATATAATTAATGGATTCTCTAATTATACTTATTTGTGGTGTTATTAATTTCAAACAATCTTGCACAACTAAATCAGTTTGAAAGCTTTTTGAATGAATAATACCCCTATAATAGCTTGCGGAAGAAAAATCTAAGATAAGAGTAGATATTTAAATGACGATAAATCATACTAAACGTTTACAAATAGCATAGTTATTTTACAACTGAAATTAATTATTACAATGGAAAAGAAATTACAACTCAAACTAAACTAATATTTACAAAGTGCCGTCGAAGTTGGGTAAATTGCAGTTGCGATTAGGTAAAGAGGCTAGGTAAAGCTAGATGTGTTTAGATGGATGGGCTGGTCAGACCCATAAAAATCAGCCCGGATCGACCCGGGACCGCGGGTTTCGCTGGTTTAGGCTTTATGGGCCGCGGTTAACCCGCTGACCCGTGAAGAAAAAAATTTTGCAAAATGGTGGGAGAGAGCCGTTGAACAATGATAGTTGCTTCCCAATAAATGTAGAAGATGATAATGTTGCAGAAGCTGGATCATCTCAAAATTCAAGGGAAAAAAAACAAACATAAGATATGTGGCAAATTTTTACAGTAAATGAAATGGATGGAAAAGCAGTATGCAATATCTGCAAAAAACACTATGTCTAGAGATATGGTCAAGGCACCGGCACGCTACAGAGACACAAAGAGAAACATCTAAATGAAACAGGACATTTGGATCATAGACAAACTCAAATTACTGATTTTACTAATGTTAGTGGATCAATCACTTTTACTAATTTTGTTTATTCGCAGGAACGAATGCGAGTTGGGATGTCAGAAATTTTAGCAGCTCGTAAGATGCCCTCCACATTTGCAGAAGATCAGTATTTTGAAGAGTTCATGCAAAAGTACATTCAACCTTCTTACAGGAGCGTAAGTAGAAATACTGCTCGTTCTGATTATATGAAATTATTTTATACAATGGCTGAGAATTTAAAAAATGAACTTAAAAAATTGATGGAATTATGTGTTTCACGTCTGATTGTTGGTCTGGACGAAATCATAATGGTTATGCATGTGTTATAGCACATTTCATTGATAATAATTGGTTATTGAATAAGAGAATTATTGCTTTTCGTTTATTTGAATATCCACATAATGGTGTAAATTTGTGTGAAAATTTATTACAAGTTTTTAATGAGTTTGGTGTGTTAAATAAACTATTTAGTGTTACCTTTGATAATGCAAGTGCTAATAATGCATGTATTGAGCTTTTAATTAGGGCGGTTAGACCCTATATGATTCTAAATTATATATATATATATATATGTATATATATATATATATATATACATATATATATATATACCGGCCATTGTAATTTTCTATTTTCATCAATTGTAATTTTCACTTTCATCAATTAATGATCAATTTACTTTCAATGCATCTAAATTCTCTGATGCAAGCTTTCTACAAATTATAATCAAATTTTCTTTCGTTCCGAAACGATTGAGAAAATGCGAAAGGTAGTCTAGCAGAGCAAACTACTCCTGCACGGTGTCCATTTATGTGCCTAAAAGAAAGGCACTTCATAAAAGTTGGTATCAGAGCTACGGCTCACGATCCTCGATAAGAAAGCTATGGATCCAATTACATCAAACTCTACAGAAGTTGTAGATCCTCAAAAGAGGATAACGAAACAGTGCATGGATGCGCTTGATGAGACACCTACTAGGTTGTGCTATAACATGGAGGGTCTCAAGGAAAAATTCAAAGTGGCAAAGACGAAAATTTGAGAATTACACATCCAACTGGATGAAAATCGAAGGGCTTGCACAAAATGACTGAAGTTGTTTCAATCATGATTGACCTTCAGGATTAAATGGTAGCGTCGAGACCTCAATTACGAGTACTTCAATGTGCGATTAGCAATGTGCAAGCCCCCGCACAAGAGTATGTTCCTAAGCTCAGAATTTTGGAAGATGAAGCAAAAAAGGTTACAACAACTACTATGTATCTTGTGGAGATGCAAAACTATGGTGGTGGACAAAATATGCTGATATTCAGGCCAACAGGGTCCAAATAGATTTTTGGGATCTCTTCAAGGAAGTGATCAAATCGTAGTTTTTTCCAGGAAATGTGGAATATCAGGCACGACGAGAACTACGAGAATTGAAACATACAAGTTCCATTAAGGAATACGTGAAAGCCTTTTTATGAAATGTGCTAAATATTCGTGATATGTAGGAAAAGGATAAGCTCTTCACATTCATGGAAGGGTTGAATATGTGGACATGCAAGAACTTCAAAGACAGGAATGTTTAAGTGACTATCAATTGGAATCGAGAAAAAAATCGACCTTCAGGAAATAGTCAAGCTATTGGAGGTGGAAACAGACCTTATAGACCCAATTCAAACTAAAATAGGAGAGAGCGTTACTCTAATAATAAGGGAGGAGCCTATCAAGGCACTCGTTAGAGTAACTTTCAAGGAAATTATCAAAACAGCCGTCAATGAAACTATAACGGTAGCAGTAGTAACAACTGGATAAAAGAAAAGCAACGGAGGGTAGATTTGATGACACTCCTAAATTGATATTATTTTTATATGAAAGACCTCATCGGGTGGCGGAGTGCCCTCAGAATCAGATGATGAATGCATACTGTCAACTAGTGAGTGGTGGAATGAGTTCAACTCAAGATGTCCTATATGCTAATTGTTACAGTGAGGTCGACTCCGAAGAGGATGATAATGTAGTTGGCCCATTCTCACATCGGTGCAATACACTATCGCACCGAGCTACTGAAAATGATGATGTTCCCTCAAAAGATGTAAAGATGGAAGAATTGAAAGCTCTTATTTGTAGGGCCAAATGCCTAATGTACATGATGTGAGATCATTGGAAAGTCAATCAGGGCTATGGTAGATACTGGTGCTACCCACAACTACCTCTCAAGTACCGAAGTGGAGCGACTCGAACTTGTTCTGGAAAAAGGTAGTGGAAAGGTCAAAGCAATCAACTGGAGTAGCGAAATCTGTGTTGCTCAAAGCGGGTCCTTTCGAGGGAAGGACAACCTTGTCTACAATTCAGATATATGACTTCAAGATTATTCTGGGATTGAAATTTCTTCGGGATACTAAGACAATAGTGTTGTCATATTTCGATTCATTAATAATGATAGGTAGTAAACCATACATCATCACTACACAAGCTAGAAAGATAGACGAGAAGAATATCTCGGCCATGTAATTTTGCAAGGGTTTTAAAAGAAATAAACCCTCATTTTTGTGCACTCTTCGATTAGAGGTGATCAAAGATGCAACTGACCTTATTCTAAAACTTGTCAGAAGGCTTATTAAGGAATTTGAGGACATCATGTCGAATGAGTTACAAAAGAAATTGCCACCAAGGAGGATGATTGATCATGAGATTGAACTTATTCTAGGTGTCAAACCTCCCGCAGGGCACCCTACCGTGCGTCTCAACCTGAGCTTGAAGAGTTTCAGAAACAATTGGGAGAAATGTTGGAAAATGGGATTATCGTGCCTGTGAAATCACCATATGGAGCTCCCATGTTGTTTCAGAAAAATTCCAATTGTTCTCTTAGAACGTACTGCACTATTGAGCCTTGAATGAGATCACTGTGAAAATAGCTATCCTATTCCGCTGGTCACGGTTGTTTCGACAAACTGAGCCGGGTGAGATATTATACAAAGATTGATCTTAGGTTCGGATATTGGCAAGTTCGGATCAAAGAGGGATATGAAGCAAAGAATACAGTGGTAATAAGATATGGAGCCTTTGAATTTAAAGTGATGTCTTTTTGGCCTAACAAGCGCTCCAGTAATGTTTTGTACGATGATGAATCGGCACTTCACGGGTTCGTGGACAATTTTTTGGTGGTGTACCTGGACGACAAAGTAATCTATAGCGAGATATTGGAGGAACATATGTAACATGTGAGGTAGGTTTTCAATCGGCTACAAGAGAATGAACTCTATGTTAAATCGTCTAAATGCTCATTCAATCAGACATCTATCAGTTTCTTGGGTTACATCATCGAACAAGGCAAAATATGCGTGGATTTGAAGATAGTTACAACCATCTAAGATTGGAAACCACCAAAGAATGTCCACGCTGTACGTTTATTTCTTGGGTCATGCAATTACTATCGAAAATTTGTGAAAAGGTACTCAGAAATTACACTGCCACTTACCTAATTGACAAAGAAAGATTGAGACTAGTCATCCTAATGCCAAAATGCTTTCGAAAAGTTAAAGAAATATATGTGGACGAACTCGGTTTTAGCATTACTGGATATGACTAAACCATTCGAAGTTCATACCGATACTTCAGATTTTACACTTGGTGGAATCCTTATGTAAGAAGAGCATCCGGTAGCATATGAGAGCCGAAAGCTGAACCAAGCAGAATGCTGTTACTCGGTGCACAAAAAGGAGTTGTTGGCCGTAGTCTATTACCTTAGGAGATGTCGTCACTATTTTCTTGGATTTCTATTTATTGTGAAGACATATAACACTGCGGTTAGTCACTTCATGTCACAACTGAAACTATCAAGCAAACAGGTTCGTTTGTAAGAACTTCTTTCAGAGTTCAATTTTATACTAGAGTATCGTCTCGGATCTAGTAATCATGTTGCTGATGCTCTTAGTTGCTGGGTCGACATGGCCACCATTTTCTCTATGGCTACTCTTTCAAGGAGCACGATTATCACAAATACAAGGTATCAAATTCAAGCACTTTTGGATAAGGACACGGCTACTCAATATTTGGTCAACCTCATCAAGCGAAATAAAAACTCGTCAGTTTTGGCTCGAGGGGGGCCTAGTGAAGACTAAGGGAAACCACCTATATATTCCTAAATGCGCAAATTTGAGGAAAACACTAATTACGGAATGCCACAATACGATTTGGGCAGGGCAATCTGGAGAGGAACACACTTTTGCTCTTCTACAACGTGCGTACTACTGGCCTCAAATGCAGGATGACATTGTAGCTTATGTGAAAACCTGTCTTATTTGTCAGCAAGATAAGACAAATCATTAGAAAAAGGCAAGCTTGTTTGAATCCCTTCCTATCCCAACTACGACATTTGAGAGTGTATCGATGGACTACATTGTTGGATTGTCAAAAGTTGGAGATTTTGGCACTATCATCATTGTGGTAAACTGTCTATCAAAGTACGAAACTTTTATTGTTGGATGTGGCTCAGATTTGCTTCAATGCCCAAAAGAGCTCTTTCACCAAGTTCTTTTGAGATTGTGACTGGCTAGCATTCGTTACTCCCTCATACTGTGGATATCGATCAAAGTACCAAGTCCCTTTAAACAAAAATCTTCTCACAAAAGTGAAAACGAAATATTGAAATTGTTCAGAGTTATCTTGAGAAAGCTAAAAAAAGGTATAAAAGTCTACAGATTTAAAGTGTCGTTTCCTTAAATTTAATGTTGGAGATCTAGTAATGGTCAAACTTCCCGTTAGAAACTGTTGTAAATCGACAAGATGGAAAGACTCAAGATTGGTACAAAAATATATTGGACCATTACCCATCGTGAAGATGATTGGAAGAGTCGTATACAGAGTTGTACTCCCTTCATGATACAAAATCCACAAGGTCATTTATGTTGGTGTAGTCAAGCCATACTTTGCAGACAAGGAGGATGCATCCAAAAATGAGCCTAAGATAGCTGCGTTTGAATTGAGAAAAGTCGAAAAGAAGGTTGTTGAAGCTATACAGGACCATCGTATTACTCAAGCTTCTAAGAAATATCATCCCCTGCATCAGCCATTGTAATTTTCTTTTTTTCATCAATTGTAAGTTTTGCGTTCATCAATCAATGATCAATTTACTTTCAATGCATCTAAATTTTCTATTGCAAGTTTTTTTACAAATTGTAATCAAATTTTCTTTCGTCACGAAACGATCGAGAAAATGCAAAAGGTAGTCTAACGGAGTAGATTACTGCCACACATTGTCTCTTTCTATGCTAAGAAGAAAAGCACCCCATGAAACAAGGACATGTACTCTTGCATATTGGATATTAAAAAATATATATTATATATCATGTGGCTGTTGGAAAATTCTAACATATTTGGGGCCACACGTAACATATTAAAATGTGTGGTGCTATTATTTAAAGTCTATTAGTCATTAGAGTGACCCACTAAAGATGAATTTTGACTAATGGGTATTAGGTTTCGTGGAATTAAAGTGTAGAGACCGGAAGTTTGTTTTAGATTGTTGAGGGCCAATTTAAAACAAATGAAAGATAATGAATGGTCATTATCTTATAAATATATGGGGATATGGTCCCCAATTTGTTGTGTTATTTGAGATTCTTTACATTCCCATCACTAGAGATCAGAAATTGAAGCGAAGATCACAATCAAGTTGGAAGATCGTGATCCATTCAGGCTAACAATCGAATTATCATGGATTCAGGTATGTTTCATATTTCTGTTAATTTTCTAGATTTCAATATGAAGTATGAATCTAGGGATTTTTATATGAGAAACGGATTTGAATAAAGCATATGGATTTATCTTTCCTTTCAATTTATCTAACAAGTGGTATCAGAGCACTCCATAATTGAAATTTTGAGAAATTGGAATTTTAAGAATCTAAATTTTATGAATTATTTGATTTTCATGTTATATTTTGAAATTCTTACATATTATGATATGGATATATAGATGAGCATGTTATAATATGGTTTTTTGAATTTATTATATGGATATAGCATAAATTACAAGGATCTATGATTTTTCTTCAAAATTCGAATTTTTTTGAAATTGAATTTATAGATCTGTTGAAATAAAGAAATTTTAGTTTTTTAAAAAAAAATTGCAGCTTAGCTGCTGGTCCGACTGTTGTAGCAGCCGGTTTGCAGCGTCCGACTACTGGTCCAGCAGCTGTAACAGCAGCCGTACCTGCTGCTGTTATAGCAACGCCGCCAAGGGAGAGTAAATTAAGGGGCTTTAAAGGGATTTCAGTTTGGAAGACGGAGGGACTTCTTCCATTAAGGTTTCGATTTTTGGAAGATTTGGGGACGGGGGTATAAGCTGCAAATTAAATATTCTAAAGCCCTTGCTTACAATTTAAAATTAGGATTAAATTTTATAAATCAGTCCCTAAAGTTTAAAGTTAATCCTAATTGGACCTTAAGGTTACGGGTTTTAATAATTCGGTCCCTGAAGTTCTGAAATTAATAATTTGGCCATTTAAGTTCTGATTTTAATAATTAAGCCCCTGATTATTCATAATTAGTTTAGTTTTGCCCCTAAAGTTTCGCATAATTGATTATTGACTCCTAAACTTTTCAATTATTAACATTTAACCCCTAAAGTCCTGAATAATTAATTTTTTGGGTCCTTAAAGTTTTCAATAATTAATTCGTGTGTATGTTTGTTCATGCGAATATTAGCCAAATTTGATACACACTTGTGGTGGTAAACATGTGACAATTATAAGGTTTCCATGTAAATAATAAATCAATCCAAAAATGAATTTATTATTTGACAGGGATTATTGTCAATGTTCGATCAATACACCAAAAGTACCACTTACAGTTAATATTAGTCCAAAGAATTGATATTAATGATGTGCTAGATATCTTGAGATGGGACTTACCTTGATTTGAATTAATTGATTATTGAATCTTAATATTGGTGTGAGCATAATTCTTCCATTTTCTCTCTACAGCTAATTAATCTGCTACTACAATATCTACAAATATTAACTCTATTCCCAAGCTCAATGGGACTAACTTCAAGGATTGAAAAGAGAACGTACTAATTGTTCTCGGCTGCATGGATCTAGACCTTGTGCTTCGAATTGAGCAACCCACTCCTCTGACGGATGAAAGTTGATCTGATGAAAAGAGGAACTTTGAGAAGTGGGAACGCTCAAATCGTGTGAGTTTGATGATCATTAAGCACGGCATTCTGGAAGCCTTTTGAGGCGCAGTATCTGAAGAAGTGACTAATGCCAAAGATTTCCTTGCTGAAATTGAAAAACGTTTTGCAAAAAACGATAAGGCTGAAACAAGCACACTTTTGCAAAGCTTGATCTCAATAAAGTATAAAGGCAAGGGAAACATAAGGGAGTACATCATGGAGATATCTTACATTGCTTCTAAGCGTAGGGCACTAAAGCTCGAGCTGTCTGATGACTTACTCGTACATCTGGTATTGATATCGCTTCCTGCACAGTTCAGTCAATTTAAGGTCAGTTATAACTGCCAGAAGGAGAAATGGTCTCTAAATGAGCTCATTTCATATTGTGTGCAAGATGGAGGGACTTCTTCCATTAAGGTTTCGATTTTTGGAAGATTTGGGGACGGGGGTATAAGCTGCAAATTAAATATTCTAAAGCCCTTGCTTACAATTTAAAATTAGGATTAAATTTTATAAATCAGTCCCTAAAGTTTAAAGTTAATCCTAATTGGACCTTAAGGTTACGGGTTTTAATAATTCGGTCCCTGAAGTTCTGAAATTAATAATTTGGCCATTTAAGTTCTGATTTTAATAATTAAGCCCCTGATTATTCATAATTAGTTTAGTTTTGCCCCTAAAGTTTCGCATAATTGATTATTGACTCCTAAACTTTTCAATTATTAACATTTAACCCCTAAAGTCCTGAATAATTAATTTTTTGGGTCTTTAAAGTTTTCAATAATTAATTCGTGGGTATGTTTGTTCATGCGAATATTAGCCGAATTTGATACACACTTGTGGTGGTAAACATGTGACAATTATAAGGTTTCCATGTAAATAATAAATCAATCCAAAAATGAATTTATTATTTGACAGGGATTATTGTCAATGTTCGATCAATACACCAAAAGTACCACTTACAGTTAATATTAGTCCAAAGAATTGATATTAATGATGTGCTAGATATCTTGAGATGGGACTTACCTTGATTTGAATTAATTGATTACTGAATCTTAATATTGGCGTGAGCATAATTCTTCCATTTTCTCTCTACAGCTAATTAATCTGCTACTACAATATCTACAAATATTAACTCTATTCCCAAGCTCAATGGGACTAACTTCAAGGATTGAAAAGAGAACGTACTAATTGTTCTCGGCTGCATGGATCTAGACCTTGTGCTTCGAATTGAGCAACCCACTCCTCTGACGGATGAAAGTTGATCTGATGAAAAGAGGAACTTTGAGAAGTGGGAACGCTCAAATCGTGTGAGTTTGATGATCATTAAGCACGGCATTCTGGAAGCCTTTTGAGGCGCAGTATCTGAAGAAGTGACTAATGCCAAAGATTTCCTAGCTGAAATTGAAAAACGTTTTGCAAAAAACGATAAGGCTGAAACAAGCACACTTTTGCAAAGCTTGATCTCAATAAAGTATAAAGGCAAGGGAAACATAAGGGAGTACATCATGAAGATATCTTACATTGCTTCTAAGCGTAGGGCACTAAAGCTCGAGCTGTCTGATGACTTACTCGTACATCTGGTATTGATATCGCTTCCTGCACAGTTCAGTCAATTTAAGGTCAGTTATAACTGCCAGAAGGAGAAATGGTCTCTAAATGAGCTCATTTCATATTGTGTGCAAGATGGAGGGACTTCTTCCATTAAGGTTTCGATTTTTGGAAGATTTGGGGACGGGGGTATAAGCTGCAAATTAAATATTCTAAAGCCCTTGCTTACAATTTAAAATTAGGATTAAATTTTATAAATCAGTCCCTAAAGTTTAAAGTTAATCCTAATTGGACCTTAAGGTTACGGGTTTTAATAATTCGGTCCCTGAAGTTCTGAAATTAATAATTTGGCCATTTAAGTTCTGATTTTAATAATTAAGCCCCTGATTATTCATAATTAGTTTAGTTTTGCCCCTAAAGTTTCGCATAATTGATTATTGACTCCTAAACTTTTCAATTATTAACATTTAACCCCTAAAGTCCTGAATAATTAATTTTTTGGGTCTTTAAAGTTTTCAATAATTAATTCGTGGGTATGTTTGTTCATGCGAATATTAGCCGAATTTGATACACACTTGTGGTGGTAAACATGTGACAATTATAAGGTTTCCATGTAAATAATAAATCAATCCAAAAATGAATTTATTATTTGACAGGGATTATTGTCAATGTTCGATCAATACACCAAAAGTACCACTTACAGTTAATATTAGTCCAAAGAATTGATATTAATGATGTGCTAGATATCTTGAGATGGGACTTACCTTGATTTGAATTAATTGATTATTGAATCTTAATATTGGTGTGAGCATAATTCTTCCATTTTCTCTCTACAGCTAATTAATCTGCTACTACAATATCTACAAATATTAACTCTATTCCCAAGCTCAATGGGACTAACTTCAAGGATTGAAAAGAGAACGTACTAATTGTTCTCGGCTGCATGGATCTAGACCTTGTGCTTCGAATTGAGCAACCCACTCCTCTGACGGATGAAAGTTGATCTGATGAAAAGAGGAACTTTGAGAAGTGGGAACGCTCAAATCGTGTGAGTTTGATGATCATTAAGCACGGCATTCTGGAAGCCTTTTGAGGCGCAGTATCTGAAGAAGTGACTAATGCCAAAGATTTCCTTGCTGAAATTGAAAAACGTTTTGCAAAAAACGATAAGGCTGAAACAAGCACACTTTTGCAAAGCTTGATCTCAATAAAGTATAAAGGCAAGGGAAACATAAGGGAGTACATCATGAAGATATCTTACATTGCTTCTAAGCGTAGGGCACTAAAGCTCGAGCTGTCTGAGGACTTTCTCGTACATCTGGTATTGATATCGGTTCCTGCACAGTTCAGTCAATTTAAGGTCAGTTATAACTGCCAGAAAGAGAAATGGTCTCTAAATGAGCTCATTTCATATTGTGTGCAAGAGGAAGAAAGGTTGAAGCAAGATATAACTGAAAATGTTCACTTGGCAAGCACTTCTAAAGATAAAGGCAAGAAAAGAAAGAAGGAATATCAAGCTGTTCCTAAGGGTCCAGCATAAAAGAAACAGCAAGAGGACAACAAAGAAGCATGTTTTTTTTTTTTTGCAAAAATACTGGACATGAGAAGAAGAATTGTGCTAAATATCTCCCCTGGCGTGTAACGAAAGGTACAAATCTTACTTTGGTCTGTTCTGAGGTTAATTTAGCTTTAATACCTAGAAATACTTCGTGGTTAGATTCTGGTGCTACTACTCACATAAATATTTTTATGCAGGATGCCTAAGCTACCGAAAGCCAAATGATGGTAAAAGATACATCTATGTAATAGGCATTTTTAGGTTATTGTTGGAAATAGGATATTATTTGGATTTGAAAGACACTAAAGTTGTACCGTCTTTTAGATGGAATTTGGTTTCTGTTTCTTTGTTGGACAAATTTGGTTATTATTGCTCATTTGAAAACAATCAGTTTAGTCTTTCTTTAAATCTCAATATTATTGGTACTGGTTTATTATCTACATATGATAACCTATATTTGCTTGATACTGTTGCATCATATAATGAAAACCTGCATGTGGAAACACGTGGTACTAAACGCAAATTAAATAAAGAAAATTCAGCAAAATTGTGGCACAAGCGCTTAGGTCACATCTCTAAATCTAGAGTTGAACGACTTGTGTCAGATGGTATTTTAGATTTCCTTGACTTCACAGATTTTGATGCATGTATTGAATGTATCAAGGGAAAACAGACCAAAACAAAAGGATTAGGTGCTAACAGAATTTCGGATGTCTTAGAATTGATACACACAGATATTTGTGGACCATTCTCTACAATTTCTTGGAATGGTCAATAATATTTTATATCATTCATAGACGATTACTCAAGTTATGGGTACCTATATCTTATTCATGAAAAACCCGAGTCACTGGACATGTTCAAAGTGTTTAAAACTGAGGTTGAGAATCAACTCAACAAAAGGATAAAAAGCCTTAGGTCTGACCGTAGTGGTGAGTATTATGGCAGAAATGACGGTTCAGTTGAACAATGTCCAGGACCATTTGCTAAATACCTAGAGGAATGTGGAATTGTCCCATAATACACCATGTCAGGGACGCCTAGCATGAATGGTGTAGCTGAAAGATGAAACAGAACTCTTAAAGATATGGTAAGGAGTATGATCAGTCATTCTACTTTACCAAAATCACTCTAGGGAGAAGCATTAAAGGCTGCAGGTTATATTCTGAACAGAGAACCATCTAAGGCTACTGCCAAAACACCTTGTGAGCTTTGGACAGGTAGAAAGCCTAGTCTAAAGCATTTTCATAGGGATGTCCAGCTGATGCTAGGTCTTATAGGCCACATGAAAAGAAATTGGACTCCAAAACAGTAAGCAGCTACTTTGTTGGTTATTTTGAGCGATCAATGGGCTATAAATTTTATGATCCCACAACTAAGTCAATTTTTGAAACGGGAACTGCAACATTTTTTGAGGATGTTGAGTTTGGGAGGAGAAATAAGGTTAGAGACATTGTCTTTGAGGAAGAAGTTGATGATACTATTACTTTTGACAATATACAAGTTCCTATACATGTTATTGATCAAGAAGTATATCCAGAACCTCAACAATACAATGTTGAAGAACCTCCTATCCAAAATGAGGTAATTATTCCAGATGTTCAAACTCAACAATCTCAAGAACCAATACCTTTAAGAAGATCCACGAGAGAAAGGAAAAATACTATTTCGGATGATTTTATAGTATTTCTCCATGAACATGAGGAAAATAATGGATTAATGGAAGATGATCCAATCAACTTCCATCAGGCCATGCAGGGTTCAAACTCTCAAAAGTGGATTGATGCCATGAATGATGAGTATAAGTCTATGCAAGACAATAAAGTTTAGGATCTTATCCCATTACCAGAAGATGCAAAACCCATTGGTTGCAAATGGATATTTAAAATCAAGAGGGATTCGAACGGTAATGTGGAAAGAGATAAGGCTCGTCTTGTAGCTAAAGGCTTTACCCAAAAGGAATGTACTAACTACAAAAAAGACTTTCTCTCCAGTTTCAACGAAAGACTCTTTCAGGACAATTATGACACTTGTTGTGCACTTTGATCTTGAGCTACATCAAATGGATGTTAAGATTGCGTTTCTCAATGGTGACATTGATGAGACGATCTATATGGTGTAACCAGAAAACTTTGTGTCAGGAGACCCAAAGAATATGGTTTGCAAATTAAAGAAATCCATTTATAGGCTCAAGCAAGCTTCTCGTCAATGGTACCACAAATTTCATCAAGTAATTATCTCATTTGGTTTCGAGATGAACGTTGTTGATGATTGTGTGTCACAAGTTCAGTAGGAGTAAGCATATTTTCCTAGTTTTATATGTTGATAACATACTGCTTGCCACTAATGATATAGGCATGTTGCACGAAATCAAGAGATTTCTATCAAGGGATTTTGAGTTGAAAGATCTTGGTGACGCCTCTTTTGTATTATGAATTCAGATACATCGGGATCACTCTCGAGGTATTCTTGGATTGTCACAAAAGGGCTATATCGATAAAGCACTTAAGAGATTTGGCATGCAGGACTGTAAATTAGTTGACACCCCTATCGCTAAGGGAGACAAATTTAGTCTCAAATAATGCCCACAAATTGACCTTGAAGTTAAGGAAATGCAGAAGATTCCGTATGCATCAGCTGTTGGAAGTCTTATGTATGCTCAAGTTTGTACACGTCCAGACATAACATTCATTGTTGGAATGCTGGGCAGATATTTTAGTAACCCTGGAATGGATCATTGGATAGCAGCTAAAAAGGTTATGAGGTATTTGAAGAGAACAAAGGATTATATGCTCACCTATATCAGATCGGATCAGTTAGAGATCATAGGGTACTCTGATTCTAATTTTGCTAGATGCCAAGACAGTAGGAGATCCACATCATGCTATATTTATCTGTTAGTTGGAAGAGCTATTTCCTGGATGAGTACCAAGAAGACACCTATAGATTCTTCTACCATGGTAGCAGAATTTGTAGCATGCTATGAGGCATCTAATCATGGAATATGGCTGTGAAATTTTGTCACTAGGCTGCGTATTCTGAATGGCGTAGAAAGACCAATAAAGTTATATTGTGACAATAACTCAGCAGTTCTATATTCCAATAACAACAGGAGCTCATCTAAGTCAAAAAACATTGACATCAAGTTCGTGGTTGTGAAGGAAAGAGTACAGAGTGGACAGATTTCCATAGAGCATATTGAGACAAACTCCATGATTGCAGATCTGCTTACTAAGGGATTGACATCCAAGGTCTTTCATGAGCACATTGCTCGTATGGGTATTGTATATTATGAGGATATCAAGTTTTAGTGAGAGTTTGTATTTTTATTGCTTTATGTTTTGGACACATTTGTGTATTTGGTTATTATTCTGTACAGAAATAAAGTATTCAGTTCATTACACTTTGTTATTATGTTCAGTACTGATCTCCTTTGAGTAGCTCTCTTTTGCATTTTAAATGTAATGAGCTGTGACTCTCTCTCTCCTTTGGTGGTCTGTGTTTGGGGGTGGGGGGGGGGGGTGGGGGGGTGGGGGGAAGTTGTATTCAGCCAACATTAATGATTCAGATGCCATGATTGGTGAAGAATTAATCAACATTTCTTCATAATGTTTGGTTTGACATAAAGAGTTCCCTTGTAAGAGTATTGACTTGCGAGCGTATGGAGCTTCTGTATTTGTGCTGACATGATATTAAATATTTCCTTTGCATTAGTTCATTGTTCCACATAGCAGCCCTAGTTTAAAAGTTTCTGTTGGTTTTTACCTAGTTTGCACCAAATTATACAGTCCTGTTGCTGGTATCATGAGCCGTCCCAGTGAAGAGAATGGCTCTTCTGATAATTCTGTGCTAAACAAATTTTTTCGTCATGAATTGAATCCTGCCGTCAAATCTGTGCTTGCTCTCAGGTTGTTGGTGATTCAAGTGCTGCACCAGAACACAGTGTCTCAGTAGGTGGTCTGGTCAGTGATGAAGCTGCAGAGCTAAAGAAACTTGACAGCTTTGGCAGCTGGATGGACAAAGAGATTGGTGGAGACTGTGATGATTCCTTGATAGCTTCCGATTCAGGCAATTATTGGAATACACTTGACACAGCAAATGATGAAAACAAAGACTCCAATTTATCTCGTCATATGCATTTGGATACTGATTCTTTTGGTCCCTCTCTTTCACAAGAACAACTATATAGTATATCTGATTTTGCACCTGATTGAGCATGTTCTGAAGTTCAAACAAAGGTGTAAATGTCTGATTTAATTTCATTTTTGTCTTAGTTCCTGAAATAACGTTAATCATTTATTGCATCTTTGTATTAATGACGCTAGCCTAGCCCATTTTAGCATAATTGTCAGGTTTTAATCACAGGTTCTTTTCTTGGGGAGAGGAAACTTTCAGATGGTCATAAATGGGGCTGTATGTTTGATAAAATTGAAGTCCCGGCTGAAGTTCTATCTGACAATGCGCTTAGATGCCAAGTTCCTTTTCATACTCCAGAGCGTGTCCCCTTCTATGTGACTTGCAGTAATAGATTAGCATGCAGTGAGGTGAGGGAATTTGAATACCGGGAAAATCCATCTGGAACGAAATTATCCCCTGCCGTTGAAAGTCGACCAGAAGAAGTGCCTGTGCCAATAAGACATGCGAAAATGTTATGTTTATGCCTCGAAAGGAAATGGTTAGATTGCTTTGCTGCAGTATGTGACAAATGCGAGGTGAAGACTAAACTATATGCGCTGATCGGTGGCAACGAGACACCAAGGAGAAATCCTGAGGGAACAATTTCCCTTATTTGTAAACTTCAGGGATGCATTGATTCAGAATTTTCTGAAGGATAAACTGTATGAGTTTTTAATATGTATAACACATGAAGGGGGTACAGGGATGTAGATTTTGGATGGTGAAGGCCAAGGGATTATTCACTTGATAGCTGCTCTTGGTTATGTGTGGGCATTGGGTCCTCTAACTGCTGCTGGTATTAGTATTAATTTTAGAGATAGGCAAGGAAGGTCAGCCCTTCACTGGGCGTCATATTATGGGAGGTAAGCCTTCATTAAATCTTCTCTTTCTTCAGATGTTTCTTTAGTCAAAGTAGTGCATTATCAGTCTTTGTTTTTTATTTGCATAAACTATTGATATTATTACTTCTCAGTCAAAGTTGTTTTATTTAAAAATATTATTCAAAAATCATTTTTTTTAATTAATGGGAATCAAACATGCACTAAATGTTGTCCGCTTCATTGTTAGGAATAGTTTAATTTCATTTCATTCCTAACTGGATGGTTGAAATATGGCAGTTTCATATCAAGAATGAAGTTACTTGCCCCACCAATTTTTTGAATTTTTTATTTTTTATTTTTTTGCCCGTGTATTTTTTTTTTTAATGAAAAATGTAATACATTGGTCAAAGTAGGGGAAAATGGAAATTGTGTATTAATTTTATGGCTATACCATTTTTAGGATTTTGACATGGAGAAATTGTCTAATTATTCAAATAATTCAAATATTTTAAAGGGAAAATTTCATAATTAAAATTTATTTATGATTTAATTAATTAAATATATTAAGGTCACAAATTTGTACAATTTGATCACAGATTAACGATTAATTAGTCACAAATTATTTTTTGATCACAAACTAGAAATTTTTTATGTCACAAATTATCTTACGGTCACAATTCAAAAAAAAATTATAGGTCACAATTAGTTCATCGGTCTCAAATAAAAATTTATACGTCACAATTTATTTATCACTGACAAATCACAAATGTTATAAGTCGCAACTTATCAGAGACAGTCACAAATTTTCAATCAGAAATTTTATATGTCACAAATTATCTTACGGACACATTCATAAATTTTATAGTTCACAATATGTTCATCGGTCACAAATCAAAAAAGTATTCTTCACAATTTATTTATTGGTCACAAATTACAAATATTATAAGTCACAACTTATCAGACAGACACAAATTCTCAATCAGAAATTTCATGTCACAAATTATCATACAATCACAATTCAAAAATTTTATAGGTTACAATTTGTTCATCGTCACAAATAAAAATTTTATTTGTCACAATTTATTTATCGGTCACAAATCACAAATATTATAAGTCACAACTTATTAGACAGTCACAAATTTTCAAATTATCAGTCGCAAATTAACATTTTTTGGGTCACACATTATTTCTTGATCACAATTAATCTTTTTCATTGCTCATATATTGTTTATTGGTCACAGACTAACTAATTTAATAATCACAATTAACCAAAATAATTTGTGATCACAATCAGCACTTGTGACCACCTCGTCAAAAACACCACCACATCGTTGCGCCTGATCCACCACCACCTCGATAGACTCATCGCTACCAATATCTCACCATTACCTTTGGCCACCACCACCAACTCAACAACATCATAGCCAACTTTATCAGTCACCACTACCAAAAAATCAGATCTAAAATTATGAGTCACACCTACACTCCAATAACTGCGCACAGCACCCCAACCACACAACCACGCCCAACCACCGATCACAGCACCATCAAACATAAACACTGCACTGCACATCACCACTGCACCCAACCACTGCACACAACACCATCGAACCCAACCACCACTATACAAAATCCATCGCACACTGCACTGCATCGCAAACCACCACCGCAATGCCAACACTTGAATCTGAATGCCGATCGACGAGGATAAAAGCCAAATCAAATCCAAAATCGCCAGCACCACAACACTAACAAATCAGATCCAAACTGTCACCAGATTGCTGCTAGATGAAGATGAAAGTCGCACCAGAGAAAAATGTCGTCGAACACATCGGGTTGAATGTTGTCAAGCGATGTCGTGGTAAACGTTGTGCGAACTGGAACCGTCTTCGAGCGAAAGTGTAGTAGGGTAAAGAGAGATGTCGCTGCGGATTCCGTTGGGGCTCACAACGTGCAGCAATAGAGGCATCACCGCTCACGACTCCGACAACGTGGTAGGATGAATAATGTGGTAGTTGTAGTGCAGCTTTGGGGTGTCAATTCCACATGGAGATGGAAAAATGTGCAAAGAATCAAAAAGGGGTGAAATTAGAATCAATAACTTGAGTTAATGAAGCGTTGAAACTCTTTCAATTAGATTGGATCGATCACATCAATTATTCATTTTACAACTCAATTGGAGAATTTTCATCCCAACTCTCTAATCGGAGGATTTATCGTGAAAATCAATTTAATTCACAAATATAATCCTAAAATCTAAACTTATGATATATTCAGACAATTTTATTGGAAAAAGATCAAAGATCTACCATGTACATCAAGCATAAGGCAGTAATCAATCCGCCAATAAAGTAATATTGAGATTAAAACTCAACAATTATTTCAATAATTCAATAAAAAGAGTACGACTAGATCTATAAAGGACTTGATAAAAGTTAAATTAATCTCAACAATAAGTTATTGAAATTGAAACTCAACAAATAGTTTAATTTAATAATGAAAAAAACATGATTGAATTCATGAAAATCTTGTAAAAGTTAAACCAATTTCAATGTAAATTAAAGAAAGAAAAGTCTAAATATTAAAATTGTTCAATAATGAAAAGAGCAATTACATGAATAAATTGATGCAAAATCTCCGAATCCAACGAGTTTCTTCCTTGCTTCACCTTGATTTTTAGTTCCTCATCGAGATTCTTGAGTCAAAGAGGAGAATAATGGCGTATGGGGGCGTTCTCCCATTTTCTTGGACGTTTTAGGGCTTAAAAATGCATCCCCAACGTGTTTCCATATGTGGTAGAACAAATTTCAGAATTAAAATTTTTTTGCCCAGAAATGACATATGCGACCGTAAGGTATAAACACATGCGGTCGCATGGAACAAAGAATTGCTGCCCTTGAATTCTCGATAAATGACCATGCGGCCGCATTGATTTATAATTATGCGACCGCATGGTTATAGTGTTTACCCGCAGGACAACTTTTAGTATTTTGACTATATCTTCTTCTACCGATATCCAATTGAGGTGATTCAAGATGCATTGGAAAAATAACTCCAAGAGCTAAAAATTTGCTTTAGATACATCTTCGGATTCGGTCATTTTCCATGTCAACATCTGGTCTCAATATGAGGATGAAAACTGGTGCAAAACTTTTCAACTTGAAAGTTGATATGTGATAATATTTTGACTATATTTCACTTTTGACTCCTTTTCTTTATCTAATTGACCTCTAACACTCTCGAATCTTCATCAAAAGGTTAGAAATAAGTTTAGAGTATTTTCAGTTTAGTCCGTGAACTTTCATTTTCTTTCATTTTGGTCATTTTTTTCGCACTTTTCTTCTAATTTCCACTATATTCATCCATTTGCAATCTAAACCAAAATATAAGTGTACTTAGAACATTTAGGCTCCAACAAATCATAAAAATGTAATTATTAGTTGATGAAAAACGTGATAATTGCACTATTATCACACCCCAATACTTTTCGCTAGTCCCTAGTAGTTTAATGCAAAATAAAATGATCAAAAATTAGTCAATATGTAAGTTAAATTATCAATTTCTAATTTAACCATTGCACTATTATCAGATAAAGAGAAGAAAATAAGAAGATAATTAGGGTTTTGGGTGGATGGGGTAGGTAGATATGTGTATTAATTTAATTTGATAATATAATTATTAATATTAAATATTTGAATTATTATCTAATTTTGAATAAAAAACATATAAATCTTATTTTTGAATTGTGAAGTTGAAAAGTCTGGGTGGATGTAATTCCCACTATTTTAAATCAGTCAATAGTGTATAATATTTTCTTTTTATTTTATGTTAAAATGTAATATCATTCTAAAAAATTTGATAGTTCTTCCCCCCAATTATTATTGCATTATATTTTAGGTAATCAAACTATGATGTTTTAATTTTGATTAATACTAGAAGTTCAAGTTATATTTGATTGATTTGTATATTTTCTACAAAGTGCTTAGATGACTTACATTAAAGAATTAACCTCCGTTTGACAAATTTATAAATAGTTTATAAAGAGGAAGATGGTGAAACAATGTCATGGTTACCTTAGGCGTAAGAATACGCAGTTAAGCTCATCTATGTATTTGGTTAAAAACCTTACATTTTCAAGTATATAGCCTATGTTTGGTAGAAATTTAAATTTAAATTTAAGTCAAAGTCTACAATTAATTTTAACCACACATTTCATAAGACCCACAACTTTTCAACCACATTTCATTAATTTCTATTAAAAGTTTTGATTTTCATTCCTACCAAATAGGGGCATAATTTTTATGCTTTGCTATTATATACTTCATTTGTTACTTTTCATTACTCATCATTCGTTCATCTACTAAAAATCTTACTGCCGATTGTTTTTTGTCTTTAGTGTCTCAATCAATCGAACTCGAGAACAAGTCAACATATAAACGTAGTACAAAAATGAAGTTTAATCCTTCTCTGATCGTGGGTGTAGGGATCTTAAAAAAATTTGCCTTAATTATGCACCTAAAACATGAAGCAAAGTTTGGTTAGATCATTTTGCTTTATTAGATGTTTGTCCTCCAAGGACATAATTTATGTCATATTAATATTTCTCAACATTTTGCAGTGTTTTTTTTCCCAATACACGACATAAATCATATAACAAATTCAGCGCTGGTTTTTCTTATAAGTGACATCTACGTACTCGTGGCAATTCGATAAATATATGATCAAGAATGAACTAAGTTGATCATTGCTATACTATGTTTGCATTTATATCTTAAAGTTATTCTCTATAAGAATCATGACTAAGTAGAAATTATGTTTTTTCTTTATAAACTCGTTCGGTTTGAAAATTTGATCATACCCCCTAACTCAAAATGTCTATATCAGTCATTGCTTGGCTTGATTGTATTCCTGCAAAAAGAAAATTAAAAAATGTTATGCAGGCTTGATGTTTTAAGGGTTTGTCTTAGAAATGTGTGCAAGTAATTTGGTATGTAAATGTGAGTGCAATTTAGCATCACTCATTTACAATGTGGAATATACAAGTGTGGAAAATAGTTAATAAAAGATGATTTTTATCAATCTTTGACCAAATATTTGGATGGGTCCCGCTATTCAAGTTTGGCGAGAAATAGATTGAACACAGTTTACTCATCGAATAGATGAGTATGGTATATTTGGAAGTCAAAAACTATTTCCGGATCAATGAGAAATTAGCGAATGTAGTAGGGTTGATAAAACACGATTTTTGAAATAATCAAACAAAAATTCAAAAAATAACCTCGGACGCAGCGAGCAATCGAGTTTCTAAAAAAATAGTTCGAACGGTGAGGTAGCGGTCAGCAAGCGATTGATGAACCTGTGCAACTTTTCGTGAACAATGTTTGTATTTGGGTTGTGTCTTTCGGCTACAACTATTCAACCTCTATAAATTAGATCCCTCTATTATGGTTTCATTCACTTCAATTCTGTGCATCATTGCATACATTAACAATAAATTTATAGCCAAATTTCAGCATTAAAATTATTTTTCATTTCATACAAAAAGTAGTACAAAGCATTGTTCAATATGCCGTTTCTTGTGATTCGAATTGTTGCCATCACAATAATTGATCGTTTTATCTTGGAAGACGGTTGTTAATCCGCCATCGGCACTTGTGCGGGACAAATTCTTCTTATGAACAAAGTGTTCAACTCTTGCCTTGATCTTATGCATTCCATTCTTTCGATTTTTGTGTTCTTTCTAGTTTTTTTTTTTTTTTTAATTATTTCTAGCAATAAATAAATCACTCTGTTCCAATTTTTATAACAATCTTAAGACGAATTCTTAAGTGATTTCTTTATTATATTCTGTTTTCTCAGTTAAACTGAAATCCATTTTCGATTTAACTCTTTTACACCTTGATTTTTTCTTGAATTTGGAATTAATTATCTATGTCATCTGCTGTAACCTTGGATTATGCCATTTCTCCACTTCTTACGTACTATGGTGGCATTTGATTGACAGATTTTGGATGATAATGGAAGGGTATGAACTTTCACGATATTTCAAAGTGATGTTTCATGAAAGTATTTAATTCATAATGGCCATCTTCTTGTGCTTGTGAAATAATTTACATACGGTTTGGTTGCGTATCTATTCTTATTTTATATGCATGATGTAATTGGATTTCAAAACCAAGTTATGCGCGACTGGACGTTAAAATATTATTTCATATGTTTTGCATATTAAATGGCAATATAAATGAAAGTGCATATGTTTTACAGAAGAAAAGTTGCATACTTTCATGTACCAGTATGTATGTACTTCCAATTGTGATTTCCAATCATCACATACAGTTAGGATTTTGGTCTAATGGAACAACTAAGCTACGAATGATTCATTCAAGCACATCTACCCATTCCTTAGATAATAAAAGTGCTATGTTGCAAAGTGTATCAAGATAAATTATATTTTTAATGATTTTTATATTTTGGAAGAGCTAAGAGAAGTATGGTAAATATTATAGGAGATTACCTATTTAACTCTGAAATGTAGCCGCTTTTATGAGAATTTTGAAACTTAAATTCTTTAAAAGCACTTATGAAACCAAGAGTTATTTAGGACCAAAATAAACAAAATCACGAGGACCAAATTTGTTAGGGAAGTTATCGTGTTGGTACAATTGTTTTGATTTATACCAACGTCTAAATAGTTCATGTTCATTGACTAGCAAGTAAGTATGATTGTATTCTACTAAGGAAATTTCAAATCCAAAAGTCACCTTTCCCAATGCTATAGCTTACGACTTGTACTACTTTTTAGAGTCTATATTTCGTATGCATATTGGTAATTTCTGTTCATTGTGGGGGATTTTTGGAACATAGTTATAAAAAAGACGATTTTTTATCAATCTTTGACCATATATTTGGATGGTCCCATTACTTGAATTTGGCGAGAAATGGGTCGAACATGTTCTACTCATCGAGTATATAAGTATGGTATATTTGGAAGTCAAAAACTATTTTCGGATAAATAAAAAATTAGTGAAAGTGGTAAGGTTGATAAAACATGGTTTTTGAAATAATTAAACAAAATTAAAAAAAATAACCTCGCAAGTAGCCAGCGGTCTAATTTTCGAAAAAATCGCTCGAGCGGTGAGGCAAAGGTCAGTGAGCAATCGATGAACATGTACAACTTTTCGTGAACAAATTGATTTTTGGGTAGTGTCTTTTCGGCTACAACCACTACAAGAAATTGCGGCTTTAGAGACGGAAATATCCGTCGCTGAAGCCCCCAATTCTGTTGGTGATAACTTTCAGAAACGGAATTCACCCGTTGGTAAAACCGTCGGTAATAGCCCCGCCGCTAATCCATAGCGACAAATTTGTATTCGTCGTCGGTAATAGCGACGGGAAGGCGCGTCGCTAATTCCCGACAAAATTGGCCGTAGCTAAATGGTGACGGAAATTTCGTCGCTAATTCGTTTGTGATTTACAACAATTTAATTACTCGTTCCTAAAAATAGCTACGACTCTTCCGTTTTTGTTTCCGTCGCTAATTACCAACAAATTTTCTGACGGAACTTATTGTTTCTAAATAGCTACGAATCTTCTGTTTTTATTTCCGTCGAAAAACGAAAATTTAGTAGACAATTTAAAAAATTACATTAATTATTATATTAATATATTTCTATTGTGAATTAAAACTATTTAAAAAGATCAAATATATAAAATAAATTCATAAATAAACAAATACAAAATACAAATATTTTCATTCCATTACTTCAAGGTTCAAAGTTACACAAAATGAGATCAATTTTGCTTCCATTTCATCAGTCAATACAAAAATTATACACATTTTCGTTGAATATCAAGCCCATACAAGTGACCGTCTTTACAAGGAGCTTGAGACGCTTCACACCCTGCTTCAATATCAACTTCAGGTTGTGACACATATGAACCATATTCTTCATGTATTGCAACGTCATATTTTCCTTGTAAAACAAGAAGCAACTCAACATTAGGACAGATCAGCTAAAAAAAGTAGGTTTAGCTCATAATTGGAAATCAATATAAAGCCCTTTATGCAATAGGTGAATCCAATTGGATAATCTTGTTATTGAATGCTTTTTTATTAAGCATTACATGACTATCTGGACTGGTTCATTGTAGTTCATGTTCAATAACACTGACAGAGAGCCACAATCTTCTACAATGATATGATTCAACCTTCTAGGGGTATTGTAGAATCCAGGTAAGCAACAGACCTTTACTCCATATTCAGTCAATTATCTGAGCTTAATTTCCTTCTCCATATTAAACAATAATAAACCATTGTAAAGGAAATCTGCTTCAGTTGCTTCACTCCTAATCGATCCAAAAATTGCCAAACATCCTTTTACATACAATCATATGCAAATGTTAAGAATTCATAAAGGACTTTAGTCCGAAATTAAGAGTTAACAAAGACATCCAGGCATGATGTAATCGTTCAGCAGTGTAGAATTATTGATCATTTTAGCAATGTAGACATCCAGGCATGAAGCAATCAAAAAGCCAATTGGCATATTACCTTCAGCTCCTTTTCAGTGGCTAGATCATGAGATAGAACAAGCTTCCTAATTCTTTCAACTGGATCACACTCCTGGACACAAAAGCAGATACTAATAAACACTTCATAAGAAAAGCTCAAGACATAAATATTTCCAATTGACCCCCACAAAAGAGAACATTGACAATTAATCCACCTATCTCACGCCACTGATCTCATCACGTGTGCGGTATGTGCTTCCATGATCAGACATGGAGTGCCCATGGTACCTGTAAGTGTCCATTTCCTATAAGACATAATACAAAAGAATTTCCTATAAATCAATACAAAATATTGAACACAATGACAATACTTATTCCCAGCTAAAAACAAGGACCATGAGAAGACCAACATCAAGAAAAAGTTAAATCTATGAAATCTGGAATAGTCAAAATTTGTAATGAAATTCATCATCCCCAGTTATTCGTAGTCATTTTTGCCCCATATGAAATCTTCTTCTTCACTCAACAAAGCTCAAAGACTCAAAATTTGTTTGTACAAAACAAGAAATCCATCCATCAAAGAATTTGTCCTTGCCAAATGGGCAATTTCAAAAGTTCCAACACAAGGAACTAGTACTTTTTTAGCTGATCTGTCCGATTATCACGGCCAAGTGTAGACTTCTTCATCCATCCTTCATTGTTCCAATTTTTCTCAATTATATCTTGATTTAACTCTCTAACATAAACATCAGCATGATCAGATTTCCCAATCCACTTTCACTAACTTCATATGAATGCAAAGCATAACTAAGTTTGCCTCCTTTATAAGAACTTTAGCTTTTAGATTAGATGGTTAGCATGGTATTAAAGCAAGCAAAAATCATGGTTCATGTTTTGCGCTGTACGTATATAAATTGTGGGCAGCAGCTTAAAATTTTAGATGACGTGTTATAGCTTATAATGTGGAGGGCTTTTTTGTATGCAAAGCATGGTTCCAGAAATGAGTTCAAGTGTTGAGATGATGCTTGAAAGGTGGAAAGATCATGTTGGAGATGAGATCGACATGTGTAAAGAGTTCAGGCTGTTAACAATCGAAGTGATTTCAGGACAGCATTCGGAAGTAGCTACATTGAATGGGCTCATATATTTGAGATGGTTGCAAATCTGACAGTAATAACCGTCAGAAATATTTATAAAGTCAGATTTCCTGGCATCAAGTATAGTATTCCAATAATATTTTTACTTGTACAGTATGCTACCAAATTTTGATGATGATCTTTCATTCTTGTCTATTAAATGTAGTGTGCTATTAAAATCTGAGATTGAAGCAGAGAAACTTGAAAAAGAATCAAGAATTTCATCGCTGAGCTCATAAACAAGAGGGAAAGGGCAAACAATATTGGAGAAATTGAAGATTTTGGAAGTGATTATCTTGGACAACTTGTTAAAGCTAGTCATGAAACTGATACAGGAAAGAGGATTACAACAGAACAAATGATTGATGAGATCATTAAACCTTTCCAGCTCTTTTTGTTATCCTTCATATGCGCATTTTTATATAGACTATAAATTGAATTCGGTTAAAGAGAATTGAGAAAAACTAATTTTATGCATACCTGCAATATACCCATCCATCTGATTGTTGAAATGCCTTAGAGACAGCCACACATTACAATGTCATTTGATATGTCCTGGTATCATACTTAAAGAAACCACAATATTAAGAGCAACAAATGAATACAAATACTATGCATTCAAAGCATAACAGTGAAAATGTGAAATATACTCTCAATATCAGACTATTAATCCCATTGAGAACCGAGTTCATGTTCAGATTTTTAGATGGCTTTTGGTAGGGGGTCCAAAATGCAATGGAGAATTTGCAGAATTTTAGAAAAACATAATGCTTTGCTTGATAAACAGTGATTCTATCTCCACATATTGGAAAAACAAAACTTATTTTAAATGAAAATATTTTCCTAGTATTGTGTGTTTTCAAAAATAAATAGAATATAAAATTTCTTTCACTAAATAATTCAAAGTTAATTACCTCTCTCACATTTATTTTCACCGTGCTAAAATGGAAATGTTCCAAGTTTCCATGGAAACCTATTAGACTTTGAACCAAGTTTTGTAATTGGAAAAAAAAATGCTCAATTCATATCAAAAGGATGATTATTTCAATCCAAATTCTAATGTGTGGATCTCACGCTAAGACCAGAGGTAATATAAACATTTTCAAATAATCAAAAACAAAATATACAACAGCACAGAAAACAAAAGACAAGCTATCTAAATTCAATACTGAAGCACCAAAAACCCTAACAAAATCGACAATATAAAATCCCAAGTTTTCACAAAGATCCCAATCCCACCCACCCACCCACCCACCCCCCCAACACAGATCCTAATCCAACTTAATCTCCAAAAAAACAAGAAAACTTCAAAAACAAACAGCTATACAAATACATATACGGATACATGCCAACTATTATAGGAAAAAATTGGAAAAGATGGGAACAACAAAACATACTCGTGTTCTGGAGTAGAGAACTGGCGACGACCAGTGGGCTTGCCCTTGAGATTGAGAGTATATTTCACATTTTCACTGTTATGGAGACCTTCGACCTTGGACGTTCGTTGACCAGCGTCGGCACGAGAAAATTGGAGAGGCGGCTCCGATGAGTGAGATGCTGAGAGTGAGAGAGATTGAAGATTAAGTTGGGGTTGTGTGTTTGTGACTTTGTGTAGGGTTCCCACCCCTAAATTTGAGTGGGAAATTGGATTGGCAAAACGAAAATTTTGGAGGCAAGTAAAATTGTAAGCGGGAATGAAATTTTTTGGACGAGGGAAGTGAAATACAGTCTAAATATATTACTTAACCCATGTTTGATCTACATTATTTTTTTCATTCTCATTTTTCTACTCATTTTCAACCACATATTCTTCAATGAAATAATATTTCTTATCACGTCAATAACTTTTCCTTCTTTTTCAACCACATATTTCTCATCACATCAACTAAATAAAATACATTCTTTTAAAAATAATGTGCACCAAACAGGGGCTTAATATTTTTAAAGTTTTATTTTCAATGTTTACCAATAGATTTTTTCATCGGTAATTATTTTACTCATTTATATTGTTTCCATCGGAATCATCGGTTGATAAATTGTCACTAAATTATTTAATTTATTTTTTTTAAAAATTAAACATTTTTACCAACGAATTATTAACGAAATTGCACCAACGAAAGTCTTCCGTTTGCAATTCTGTTGGTGATTTAATATTTAATTTTTAAAACATAATAATTTGTTGCTAATTTGTTGTTAATCCGTTGGTATTAGCAACAGACGACGTTCGTTGTCAAATTTCCGTCTCTATTGCCTCACTACCAACGAATTATTAACGAAATTGTACCAACGAAAGTCTTCCGTTGGCAATTCTGTCGGTAATTTAATATATAATTTTTAAAAATAATAAAATAATAATCCGTTGCTACTTTGTTGTTAATCCGTTGGTATTAGCAACGGAAGACGTTCGTTGCCAAATTTTCGTCTCTGTTGCCTCACTTTCTAGTAGTGAACCATTCGATCTCTATAAACTAAACCCTTCTATGATGGTTTCATTCGCTCTAATTTCATGCAATCATTGCATTGATTAACATCAAATCGATAGACAAATTTCTACATCAAAATTGTTTTTTCATTCATACAAAAAGGAATACAAAATATTGTTAGTTAGTCATTTCTTGTTATTCGAAGTACTGTCGTCACAAGAAGCACATAGTTAATTAATTTCACTAGCAGTCACTATAGTTTGTGTCAATTGAGTTATTATACTTTAATTTTATCTCAATTTGTGTCACTCATTTTAGTTCAATCCTTATAACTAACGTCACGTGCTTATGTGGATGTTAATTATTGACGGTCCTTCTACGTGACTGTTAAAATATGACTTGTAGGCGCGAAGTATAGTGATCTTGAATTACAGTAATATATGAATTAATCATATCGTCAAACTTTAAATTTCAATTGAGTCGCTATACTTTGATTTGTGTCAATTGGGTACTTTATGTCATATTTTAATGTCACTTATCAGTAGTGATTAACGTTTACATAAGAGTGTTTTACGTTAGGTCCACATGATAACAAAGAATTGGACTGAGTAGAGACAATTAAAATATAATGGATTCAATTGACAAAAATTGAAGTATCAGTACCTCACTTAAAAATTATAATGAAAAAAATGAAGATGATATTGCAACTACCTCAAGAGAGAGGGGGAGGTTGGTGCACTTCTTCCCTAACTACAAAGTGAAAATATTTGTTGTTAATAGTGTGTCAATTATGCATGAAACTCCAAAATTAGCAGCGTTTCGTTTCCAGATCAGATAAAGAGCACTAAAAGCACATTCTTACTTTTGCTCATCGCTGTGATATATTGTTTTCAGGAATTACTAGTAAGGTGAACGTGTGTTGCACGTTAGTAGATTATTGTTAAATGTAAATATATGTAAATTTACAAGTTGGTTTAAATAAACCTAATTTTTTCTCTTTTCTTTATATATTATATTTTTATTAACATTAATTTTGCATTCATTGTTCAACTGACACTTGAAAAAGTGTCACATAAGAGTGTCCAGAAATTCTCTGGAGATCTTCGATAAAATGAGATAAAATCCAGACTAATGGTCCATTCTCTTGTTGTAGGCCTTCAAAATCAAAATGGTCTATAATTTCATTATTACATTGAGTGCTCCAATTGCCAGAGAGATTTCCTGGAGAAAATGTTGTAGAGGAGCAGAATGATGAAGTTGAAGAAGCTGAACAGCATTTCTGAATTGGTGTTGCTTTGGCCAATTTACAGTAAATTAAAAATAATTGAAACATCATCTATGCGAGAATTTTTGATCGAGGCTACTGCGAATAAACATTATTCTTCTCCTGCACTTGTTCATCATAGACATAAAAGCACACATGTTATTAACAGGAAAATATGTGATTTTATAGGGTTAAAAATACTATTAGTAACTCAAATTATAGGACGACTCTCACTTCTCTATGTCCAAGATCTTCTATGTCTTGGATTGAAGATTGGTGGTAGTGGTAATCGTCAGTGTTGGAATGCCATCAAAAGTGAAATTAAAATGGTTACAAAAAATTAGATCTTAATGGAGAATGTCTACAAGTAGCTCAACGACAATACTCAGGACATTGTGCAATGCAAAGTAGTAGGGCTTGTGGTTAAAAGAGCAATGTAAAATAGTGTGCAACTCCAGCAGATATGCAGGTAAGTGAGATGCCTGGAATCAATTCATGGTACAGTATGATTAAGCATCATGAGGTATAATTGTGTGGAAAAACAAAAGAAACTGTGGCATCAACCTCTATTGATGTATCTTCTTATAATGTTAAGAACTCTATTCGACATGTCAACTGAAGAAAACAATTTGTAACACTGGAAATGACGCAGAACGGAAGTAACAAGATTTACTAGCGTAAATCTTGAAAACAAGAAAACTGGAATTCTCCAAGAACAAAATTTTATTCAAATTCAATAATGACGGAAAAACGCCCAAAAGCCTTTAAATAGGCATTACAAGAAATCCTAAAAATATAGAAAAGGAAATCGTTCCAAAAATAGCGAAAATCTAGAACGGGAAATACGAAATTGATCATTCGGGGGTCTAAACAAAGGAATTTGGCTAAAATCACGAGATCTCGTGCCTCGAGTCCAACTTTTCGGGCCGTTTCCAATCAACCTGCCAAATTTCTGCCCATTCCGACATCGTCGCGACAAATGACAAAATTACCCTTGACGCGATTTTTCTTTGCCAATTTTCTGTCCAGCACTTCCTCAAACTCCAAAGCTAGTTGTCCTACATCAGTCTCTCCCACCTGTGAAGAACTCGACCCCGAGTTATATTCCAGATAGAGTGGAACATAATCACAAAACTCATAAAGATCAGCTACATTGAAAGTGCGAGAGATGTTCATATCAACAGGCAAGTCGATCACATAGGCGTTGTCATTAATCTTCTTGATCACCTTGTACGGGCCATATTTTCTTGGTTTCAACTTGTTGTATGAACCAATCGGAAACCTCTCCTTAAACAGAAACACCATGACCTGATCTCCTTCAACAAACAATTTCCTACATCTCTTGACATCTGCAGCAGCTTTATACTTCGCATTGTTCTCCTCCAATTGTAATTTTACCTCTGCCTGAACATCACGTACCTGCTCAGCCATGTTCTCAGCAGCCATACTTGCTCCAGCAACCTTTGCAAGTTTTGCCAAGTCTAATGCATGTTTAGGAGGTTGCAAATATACCAAAGCAAAAGGGGATTTACCAGTAGCAGTGTGAACTGCATTATTATATGCAAATTCCGCCTGAGCCAGCGCTACATCCCACTGCTTTGGTTTGTCCCCACAGATACTCCGAATCAGATTTCCCAGTGTGCGGTTCAAGTTCTCAGTTTGGCCGTCGGTCCGGGGATGTGCAGTGCTACTGAACTTCAGCGTAGTATCCATCCGTCGCCACAAGGTAATCCAAAAATGGTTAAGGAACATCGAATCCCTATCAGAAGTAATAGACTGTGGCACTCCATGCAAACGAACCACCTCACGAAAGAATAGTTGAGCCACATGAGAAACATCAGAAGTCTTTCGGTAAGGGATAAAATGCCCCATCTTAGAGAACCTGTCAACCACCACAAACACAGAATCGACCCCATGCTGAGTTCGTGGAAGCCCCAAAACAAAGTCCATTGACAAATCTTCCCATATGCCATTCGGTACAAGTAGAGGCGTGTAGAGACCCGTATTTGCGCTTGCCCTTTAGAAGTCTGACATACAAAATACTTGCGAACAAAATTACCCACATCGCGTTTCAACTGAGGCCAGTAATACCGCTCAGCTACCCCAGGTGACCACTCAAACCTCCACCATGTAACTCCCGAATCAGTTTCTCCCTCAAAGAGCTATGAGGGACACACAGCTGATTACCATGAAACAGGTAGCCATCAACAATATGGAACTCCCCTTCTATTTGCATCAGGACACATTTCTCCCATACCTTGGCAAAGTCTTCGTCATCAGTATACAATTCTTTCAGAAACTGGAACCCAACAATCTCTTGCTGCATAGTCACCAACAAGCTTGTACGTCGACTCAATGCATCGACTACTTTATTCAGAACCCCGGATTTATGCTTCAGAACGAAAGGAAATTTCTGCAAGTAGGTCGACCATCGAGCATGCATATTACTCAAACTCCTCTGACTGTTGAGGTACTTCAGAGCCTGATGATCAGTATATAATATGAATTCCCTCTGAATCAGATAATGCTCCCAATGTTTTAGAGCACGAACAATGGCATAAAATTCCTGATCATAGGTGCTCCACTTTCGCCGCGCATCACTGAGCTTTTCACTGAAGAATGCCACTAGTTTCTTCTCTTGGGAAAGAACTGCTCCAACTCCAACTCCACTAGCATTACATTCTACCTCAAATAATTTATCAAAACTGGGTAAGGCCAGAACAGGATTAGTGCACAACTTTTCTTTGATCACTGCAAAAGCCGTGTCCGCTGCTTCACCCCAATGGAACTTACCTTTCTTCAGACACTCAGTTATAGGTGCTACAATGCTACTGAAATCTCTAATAAATCGACGGTAAAACGTCGCCAACCCATGGAAACTCCTCACCTCTCCTACTGTCTTTGGTGTGGGCCACTCACGAATGGCTTTCACCTTCTCTTCATCAACCAATATCCCCTCTGAACTGACTACATACCCCAAGAATAACAATTTATCAGCCAGCCAACTACACTTCTTAAAGTTAATAAACAGTTTATTCTCGGACAACACTTCCAACACAGCCCGAAGATGTTCCATATGTTCACTCTCACTCCGACTGTAAATCAATATATCGTCAAAATAAACGACTACATACTTTCCAATGAAAGGTCGTAATACTTGGTTCATAAGCCGCATAAATGTACTCGGCGCGTTGGATAGTCCAAAAGGCATCACCAACCACTCATAGAGTCCATCTTTCGTCTTGAAAGATGTTTTCCATTCATCACCCCGGTTTCACCCGAATCTGATGGTAGCCACTTCGCAGATCAATTTTGGAGAACAACTTCGAACCCTCCAACATATCCAGCATGTCATCCAACCGTGGAATTGGAAAGCTGTACCTGACTGTTATCTTGTTTATAGTACGACTATCAACACACATCCGCCAACTCCTATCTTTCTTTGGAACCAGTAACGCGGGGACAGCGCATGGACTCATGCTCTCTCGAATAAACCCTTTTTTCATCAGCTCTTCTACTTTTTCCTGCAGAATCTGATTTTCCTTAGGACTCATCCGATAATGTGGCAAATTTGGTAAACTTGCTTCTGGAACCAGATTAATATGGTGTTGAATGTCTCTCAATGGTGGAAGGTCATTTGGCAAATCATCTGACACCAACACACTGAAATTCGGTCAAAAGAGACTGCACCTTTTCGGGTACCACATCCATCTCCTCTTCATTTCCTTCTATCACTAGAGCTCGCACAACCACAACATGAACCTCTTGTGCTTCCTTAACCTCCAACTCCAAATCAGTTACTGAAGTTACTAAAGAAAGTAAGGACTGACCCCCTGTAGTAACCTTAGTTGAGATAGCTGATTTCTGTTTCGGGACCATTGCAATCTTTCTATCCTCCCAATTGAAAACATACACATTATCGCGTTCCATATAGGTCACATCCACATCAAATTGCCAAGGACGCCCCAACAACACATGGCTAGCATCCATGTCAACTACATCACAGACCACTTCATCTCTGTAGCGCTGACCAATTGAGATAGGGACTTTACACACTTCTATCACGCTCACCTTAGGCCCTTTCTGGATCCATCCAATCACATAAGGTTTTGGGTATTTTTCAACCCGCAGCTTCAGATGCTCCACCAGCTTTTTGGACACAAAATTCTCACAACTACCAGTATCAACAATCAAATCGCAGACCTTACCTTGCACACTGCAACAAGCTTTAAAAATGTTATTTATCTGAGAGGACTCCTCCACTTTGGTTGAGCACATGACACACTGAACTACACAGTTTACATGCTCTCCTTGCTCTTCTGCAATTTCTGCCCCGTCCAACAGTTCCTCCAATTCAGCCCCTTCTTCCACATACTGCTCATCTTCACCATCATCTCCAGCACCCACGAAATTCATTGACCTCCTGTCCGGGCATTCATTCGAGCGAAGGCTTGGCTGGCCACATCTGTAACATTTAAAACCACCTGGTTTAGCATACGAGTTTGGCACTCGCGGGACTTCCTTTGTAACTATTGCTGGACGAGTTCCAGCTTGGTTATTGTTGGGTCCAGCACTTCTTTGAACCTGATCTGCAATGTTCCTAGGTTGATTATGCCCATCACTTGGTGAAAATCTGCCTCTATTCACACTTGTATAAGAAGAGTCACCTAAGTCCCTCTTGTAATTGGAAAAATGATGGGGTGTTTTCTCCATTAACTCTGCCTTCAAAGCCATGTTATGTGCCTCATCCACTGTCCAAACCACCTGCAAACCAATCTTGTCTCGAATGGAAGGCTTCAATCCTCCCACATATCTGGAAACCTGCTGTCCCTCAGTCTCATTCAGGTTGTTACGAACTAACAGCCTCAACCATTCCTCAGTATAATCTGCCACAGATTTATTGCCCTATACACAATTCTGAAAACTCTGGAAAATAAACTGCTCATAATCTGGAAGTAAAAATCTGTTCATCATAAGCTGTTTCATCCGCCTCCAAGACCGCACAGGGGTTTTGCCTTAGCGCCTCCTATCCATCTGCAATTTTTCCCACCAGACAGCAGCCCCACTTCTCAATTTATACAACACAAGTTTCACTTGCCGCTCCTCCACGACCTCAGAAAATTCGAAGAATCTTTCCACTTCAGAAATCCAATCCAAGAACTCTTCAATCTGATGGAACAACAGGATGTCTGCGCGGATTCTATAATCAAGCTGGTTTCAGATCTGTTGACGGTTCCCTGGATAACCAGCAAAATCGTCCTCAGATTCCTCATCACTAAAATCATCGATCTGCACGTGTCTCGCTGCTCTAGGTGGACGCCCACCTCCATGACGTCCAAGGAAAACTCCCTCGAATCCATCTCGGTTGATAGGGGCAAGGGGGTTCACAGCAGGTGCGTTGGGATTGGGTTGCTACCCCCAACAGTTGTTGTAGCATGCCCTCCAACCTCTCCATGTGTTGTCGCTGCTCATCAATTGCTGCCCATAGATCTGCATCGCCTTTCTTGTGACCAGCATCGTGAGGGTTCACTCTTTCGGCTTCGTTGTTGGCCATCGAACAAGGCAAATCCTTCGCTCTAATACCACTTGACGCAAAACGGAAGTAACAAGATTTACTAGCGTAAATCTTGAAAACAAGAAAACTGAAATTCTCCAAGAACAAAATTTTATTCAAATTCAATAATGACGGAAAAATGCCCAAAAGCCTTTAAATAGGCA
This sequence comes from Fraxinus excelsior, assembly GCA_019097785.1. Taxonomy (NCBI): domain Eukaryota; kingdom Viridiplantae; phylum Streptophyta; class Magnoliopsida; order Lamiales; family Oleaceae; genus Fraxinus; species Fraxinus excelsior. The sequence continues at coordinate 33,784,164 of CM032634.1, read as the reverse complement.
TTACAAGAAACCCTAATAACATAGAAAAGGAAATCGTTCCAAAAATAGCGAAAATCTAGAACGAGAAATACGAAATTGATCATTCGGGCGGGGGACTAAACAAAGGGATTTGGCTAAAATCACGAGATCTCGGGCCTCGAGTCCAACGTTTCGGGCTGTTTCCAATCAACCTGCCAAATTTCAGCACATTCCGACACCGTCGCGACAAATGACAAAATTACCCTTGACGCGATTTTTCTTTGCCAATTTTCTGTCCAGCACTTCAACTCCAAAGCTAGTTGTCCTACATCAGGAAAGTATAGGAATTTTTTTTTCCGATCAAGGACAATAAAGAAATCACAGCGGCAACTTAAAATTCAGTATCAAACAATTAATTGGAATAATTATGTATCAAGTTATACACTCATAAATAGATTCTTAGATTTTCTCATCAGTAAACTAGATAAGACCAATACTTCCTAATAATCAACACATATTTCATTTTTTCTTTTATAATTGAACAAAACAGAATACTTTCGAAGAGAATTCCCTTTTTATTACCTTCCAGCAGAAATGTATCTATCAACATAATCAGTCAAGAAAGGGAGGTGTTTGGTATGATCACCTTCAATAATCTTGCACTCCTTCAAGGTTCCTTGTTCTTGGCCATGGCAAAGTGGTGGGGTGACTGATCAAGAGTTGTGATATTCTTGGCATCTATATGCTTTACAATCACAAGAGTAGTGAACCTTATATCCCCACCCACATTCATTACAGTCAAAATTACAAATCTTCAGGCTCAAGTGCCTCATCCCTCATGTATTTAGTCCAATGCCCTAGATTTATGACATGGTGATAGACTATGAACAAGAATCTGTAGAACCAAAAAGCTATTTGCTTATGTTTTATGAATCCTCGAGTGAGAACGCAAAGAGAAAATCAAACACCAAAAATATAAACATGAAATAAATGAATTACACGTATAGCAGTTTTCCAAGCTTTAATGGTCTTAATTATATATTCCAAAGGTAGACATTTGACATGTGTATAAGCATGAAGGATTAATTTCACATGTCACCTTTCTGTTTGTAACTACGGGAGTTTCTTCAGCTCTGTTGAATCCAATGAGTTGTAATATATGTTTCAAGCATATTTGCACAAATATGGTTATCCATTAGCATCAGGATGAGCGAGGATGTAAAAAGTATTCGTTATAGCTAATATCTACTACAATCTTTCGTCTGTATATAGTCATCATGTCTGAAGAAACAGATTCTATAGGATATCCAAGAATAAAACATTCTATATATTTGAGCAAAAAACTTGCACAGTTTGGCCAATGGAAGAAAAGGTTTTATGTTAGATTAAATTAGTACCATAAATGTAAGTAGAAAAGAAATACTGCAATGAACAGTAGATATAATACTCACCCATTATTTGCACAAGGTAGGTAAGGTATGATGTCTATTTCCGTCCGTTTGTTTTTATTTTTCCTTATATCTCGACTGATAGAAAATTTTGAAGACGGTAACAAAATTGGACCACATTTAATACTGCATTTGCATATGCCATGACCTGTTGTGGCGTATGAATATTGTGGCTACAATCATATATTTGGAATTTTCATTTGCGAAAATTCACAAAAAAGAGGTATCAATTGTTGCTTGGATACGAACATGGAATTAATCGATAATTGTATGTTATCCATAGACGACCAGTTGTTAGTAAATTGTCATTTACATATTATTCTAAAAGAATAACATCCAGTGAATGTTTACTTGCACTTCCTTCTTTTATGTTTCTTTGCATCATCAATTGGCGAGTACATTCGGTTTCAAATCCAAAATCTAGAATTGCACATTCCTTTGAAACAAGAGTGCAACCGTCTTTGATAAGCTGCCTCAACAATTTTAACTTCAAGTCAAGATTCTAATAATAAATAAATGTAAATTAAATATATTAAGTATGTAACGAAATATATTATGATGAATGAACTTTACTAACTGCAGTATTCATATCTTGTGTTGTATCCATTATAGCTTTCAATGTGTCTCTTCTATATAGATTGCCAATTCCATTGTCCCAATATCTACTGCATAACATAATTGAGATTAGTTTGAAATAAATCAAAGTAAAATTATAATATTCAAGTTAAGTAGATTGGTTACCTCAATGGATTCTTTATTACCCAATCTCTAATTATTGTGTATTTGTCCATAGGATAGTCTTCTAAAGGATAAGTCGTTGAAGACTGTATCTTTTTTCCTTTACCTTTTTTTTCTTTTGTCAACCTTTCAACATCTTCAATCTGTTGAAATGTCTAGGCATGCTTTGGAACTAGACTCCTATGAACAAAAACATCTTGTTGGAAGGAATCTATAAAAGCTTCCATGCTCCATTCCCGGTCTGATAACTTATTTAGGATATGCTATTTTGTTCACCGATATGCGATCTCACTAAAGTCAAACTGGTATCCACGTGATTTTGCATGCTAAATTGTATGTCTTGGTAGTGTTGTTGAAAGTGATCTTGCTGCCACTTGTGCTGTTGTTCAAACAATTCTTTTTGGTTCTGAACAATTGCTTGGAAGTGGCTCCTTAATTATTCAACAATGTTTATTTTCGAACTGTTGCACCCTGATACATCTAATACTATATGTTGTCTATGTATGTTCGGCATTTCCTCAATTTCTTCTCAAGTCACATAATTGGAGCCAATAGAAGTAGAACTTGGCCAGGTCCAAATGAACTATATGTCATAGGATCAGGCATGTTGTCATGCAACCTGAGATTTGTTGTGCTACATTGTTGATTTCTCCATTCACAATGATATCTAGTATAATATGTTGATTGTCATGTGGAAATGAAAGAGTTGTATACCATAGTGTTTGCAACTCTTCCTCAGTAGACTGTAAGATTGCAATCATTTGAATCTGTAATTGAAGTATTTAAATGATTTGTTGTGACTTTTGTTTGGAGAAAGACAAAAAAATATAATTAAATGCATAATCAAATCTAATAAAGAAATATAATGAAAAAAATTAAATTGCCTTTTCGTTAGCCAAAATTGCCTAACTATTTTCTCTGTTAAAAATTTATTCTGCTTCAATCTATGCATTCTTGGACTCTATAATATTTTGTATCTACGACGTCCAGACTTTTGTCCAATCTGTGGAAAAGCTTCGTATATCCAATACTAAAACATAATTGAATATAAAGATTATATACTATATATAAACTATATTTAGATTGGTGAAAAATAAAAGAATAGAAGAAAATACCTGGAATGCAAGTGGATATCCATGTAATGAATATTTACATTCAAGTTGCTCTCTTTCCAGTTGGGATTCTCGCAGTGAGTTTAATAAAAAAAATATGCTCTACCATCCCACGGATACTCAAGAAAGTTGTTAAACTACTCAACCATGTCTAGAGTTCTGTAATCAATATATCTTCCGGTAGATTTCAAAACACACTCTACCAACATCACCAACTCGAGCTTAAATTTATCCTCTTGATGTTCACAAAGATGAAATGTTTCAAAAAGCATTATCTTACTAATTATCTTCGTACCATTAAAATATTGATTTCTAAGTCGATTATTGTTGAAGTCAAGATTAACGAATACCTCATGGCAAGGTAATTCGGTGATAAGACAAAACTTTTGCAGACTTAAGCGGGCCAAATGGTTATCTAATTTCACCCAAACTTAATTATTTTTATCACAATCTACAAGTCTCATTATGAATTCATGAAGTAATTTACTACTGAATTGTTGTTGTTCTTATACTCTATAAATCAGTCCATATATAAATACATGAAAATTACTACACAATAAGGATGTCTGTTGATCTGCGTGGATAAGCTCTACAAAATTTCTAAGATGTCGATAATTTGAAAATTGAGTGATTATAGTAGAAAACCATTGATTTGAAGATAGTATATATTACAAAGACATCTGTACAAATTATTAAAAAAGAACAATTTAATAGAAAAATTAATTCAAATTTGAAACGGGATGATACTATGTCTCTGTTCAGGTCGGAAGCACGGAGAGTCTCCGCGAACACGGTCTCGTGTCTCCGTGCGGAGACATGGAGAACCCGGATTTATTCATTGCAATGGCTTTGCCTTTGCCACCATCATTTCTTTCATCTTCATCTTCTTCTTTTTTTAAAAATGTGAAGGATTTGAAGTAAAACATAATTTTTTTTGGCTGATGATTGATTATAATCATCTTGTGTGAAGTGCAGTTATTTAGCTAATGGAGTTAGAGATGTACTTTAATCAACGCTCAAATGTGGACTTTTTGTTATTGTTGAAGATGGGTCTACAATGAAGATGACATCGTACTTGTATTCTTCTCCATTTTTCTATTTCACGGCTTTGACATAGAAAAACAACTCTTCATTTGCTAAAGGGGGAACTGATTCTGGAAGGGTTGTTGTATGAAGCTGAAAGAAGAAGATAATATTTAACAATGTAAATGAATGCAAGATAGTGTAATAATAATTTTAAAATAAGTTTAAGACATGTACATGAGTTATTTCTTTCATTAACATGAGTGCGGAGCATTGTAAGAACTTTTCAGCAGGTTCTCCTATCATTGTAGCATGAATATATCCTGACGAGTCTTGCAATTGGATAGAAGCTCTTGCTCTGTGTCAATATAACATAGAATTCAATGTGATATAGAATTGATAGATGATATAAGAGGTGGAAAAACGTGCATTGTATTAAATTCCATTCTTGTGTATAGAATTATGACCTCAGAATAGCACGGGCCTGAGAATATCTACAGAATGAGCAAGAATGGATTTCGTCGAAGTCGTCATATATAGATTTATTGCAGTTGTTGCAAGACATGTACCAGAAAGATTGATCATGATGTGTGATATGTGCATTTGCTTTTAACCAAAAGTAGTTTTGATATGGTAACAAAATAAGAATTATGTTAGAAAAGGAATATGAGGAAAATATATCATTGGAAGATTAAATATAAGAATGAGGGCACTTACCACAAGCAAAAGACCTTCTATATTTTTGATTTGAGTGATTTTGTCTTCTTTTGGAATGGACACTCTTGACAAAGTCAATTCCTAATAACATGTTTTAGCTACAATGTCATTCAACTTTTGAAGATTTGTATCCACCCTTGTATTAGATTGATTAAAATAGTAAATGAAATAATGAAGTAAAGGAAACAAACATGCACAAAACAAAGTGTTTGAAAATTGAATCACATATTAAACGGAAGGAAATTCTGTTTGTTCACAACACAAATAAACCATATTCAAAAAATTTATGCATGCACTTAAGTTATAAGGAAAGTTTAGCTGCAAATGGAATTTGAAGTATTTTTCTTAAGTAATTACTTAATTGTAACATTTATTGATGTAAAATTATAGCAAAGAACTTTGAAGGAAGGGTTTAAGAGCAAGTATCAGGACTTTAATTGAGTAGCTTGTTCGAAAGGAGCATCAATGATGAAAGAGCTATTGGGGCTTCGTTGATATTGAAAGACCTATTATAACATGTTATAACATGAAGTGAAAATTTGTATAAACTATATATATATATATATATATATAAAGGTACCGTTGAAAGATGATACTTTCAGTTGTTTTCAAACAACGATTGGTTTCTTAATCAAGTTATCTAAAATAACAGTACATTATTTCTCCACAAAATCATTCCACATGGTTAACACTATTATTTGAAAGCTGGAAAATATGGAAAAAGATTAGAAGTTATAAGATCTATATAGTTATTCTAATTAGAAATATAATAAATTTCAAAAGTAGCTGTACAAACTGATTATTGATAAGAATGACATCTTGAACATAAGATTGTGATCCAAAGTGTGTTTGAATCAATCTTTTTAGTCGAATATCAATAGCTGCTCCAAGGATGGCTAAAAAGATCGACAAAGAAATAAATAATTAGTAGTTGTATGCATCTAAAATAATAAGTAGTAATGGGTAAAGGAATGTATTAGAAATTACAATTGTCTGTGTTTGTGTCCATATAATTCTGCAGCTGATGAAAAGAAGTAAACACATATGTAGAAGACAGTAGTGCATTATAGTCTTCCCGAATCTCTTGTATTTTGATTGTTCCAGAAATGGTCCATTGGAATTTACCTATGCTTTCCTTAAATTGTGGTGGTGAGTATTTGACTGTTGTATTAGATATCAAATATGTTTTCCATAGAATGAATCGGTCTTCAAGAGCTACTATTTTGGGATAAAAAATTGTAGCTTGCACCTTGTTTCCCTTTTACAACAGAAAAATAGAATAGTAACATTTTTCTATATTAAAGAGATATAGCTCTGTGGTCAAATATATAAGAAATGAAGCGTTTATGAGTAACACACCTCTGTGTCTATTAATGTCATTTTCAAGTATCTGGTGGAACAATTTCTGGCTGATTTGGGTGAACTCTTTTCAGCCACAATAACTTTGACAGTCCAGTCACTTTGGCCTAGATAGATATTTGGGATGATTTTGTAGTTTTTACTCATTTTCCTATATCCATCAATTGAAGAAGGAAATACAATTACAAACATTTAAATCACAGATTATGAAATATATGAAAATAAGATAGAAGTGTAGAAGATAGAGAAATGAATTTTTGTTTGTGAAGAGAAATCTTGTTATTTATTACCTTTCTTTTCCAAAGAAATTCGGGAAATACAAAAGAGAGGAGGAAATACATTAGAGGAGTAGTTTAGAGAAAGAGATTGCATTACATACATATATAATCAATCGATGTGGAAGAGGAGGAATATGCATACAGATATAAAGTATTATGATCATGATTATATTATTTTTACTAAGAGGGACTGTACAATTCAAAGTCAATAGATTTATGTACAAAAAGTATGGATGTTTTGGCAGACATTACATGCAATTCAAAAATTCAGAGTTAGTGGATTTCGGTATGGGTTTTAACAATGTGCAGTCAAATCCATCAGACAATATAGCAAAATCATAGTAAATCATATGTTCCATGCTTCTATTTCATCTTGAAAACTATATTAAACTCGTAGAAAACATTTGATTACAGAAGATGAAATATATAGCTTTACAATATAGCATACAAAAGAATATTTTCTCAGTCATTTTTACATCATCTGTCATTATAATTTCAAAGTTGATCAGATAATAAGTAAAAGTTATCATTTGACATAGTTTAACATAGTTGTATACATGTCACTAATTTTTAATTTTGAGAAGCTTTATTTTACATAAGAATGTAGAATTTATTTTGATGAAAATTGTTAGCTATGACATAAATGAAGTAATGAGAAAGAGTATAATAAGAAGAGTTGAACCTAGATGTACAATCCAAATGGTCATACTCCAGTCAAATTTCAGAAACTTAAATTCTAAAGTCAATATCAAATTGTTAAAGATGTGAAGAACAAATATGTCACAATGTTTAATAAGTTGGAAATATATCTTCTTCAAAACACATTTAAACATGAGTTCAGAAATTAAATTGGATACAATGTAAAAAGATTCGTGAAATAGCTCAACTAAACAAAAATTTAAAATGACATGAATTTAGATTGTTACCTCACTATTTGGGAGCAGAACTTGAAATAAGGTGGTGAATTTAGCAACAAAAACAAAACTTAATCGGAGCATATAGCTTGACAACTTGATGGATCACCTGAGATATGTAGATAATTGAGTAAGTAAATAAAACTACATTTCACTTCCCTAAGCAGCAGAATAGTAATAATAAGGAAATAAAATAAAAGCTCAATCTAACCAAAAAAAAAAAGAAATTTTTGGTAACAATGGCAAATTGGAAAGCACTCTTTAGTATATAGCGCTAAGGAAAAAATAAAAAATAATTTTTTTACTGGTATCAAACATATCAAAATATTATTATTGAAGCAACCACTAATCGGCAAAATTAAATCTTACAAAAAGAAATAGAGATATATTTAGTGTTAGTAATGAAAGTTAACATGTTTAAAAATCACCTTGGATAAAAATTTAGGAGTGTAAGATAGAAGTTTCCAAAAATTAAGTTGGCAAGCAAATTATAGTTGAATAAAAGTATAGCATATAAGAATAGCTAACCTTATATAGTGCACCTTCATGAAATGTTTGTTGGATGACAACACAGTATTCTCGAGGAACAACAATTTTCAATTTTACATTTCTTATAAACAATTAAAAAGAACATGGAAGTAAACAATAGGTTATAGCAATTGGTATGAAAGAAGAGACCAAACTGGATTAAGATTTACAATTTAGAAAAAAGAATTAGTCTAGCTAGAATCTTACAAAACCGATGATTTTATTGATGGAACTTTGAATATAGTAATGTTTGTTGTATAATAAGAGTTATATGATACGTTCAATGTAGCAGTAATATGTCCATCATATACTAAGAGTCATATTGTAAGGTATAGAGAAGAAGTAAAAAAACAAAAAAATTACAAAACTACAGATAAAACATCATGGTAAACAACGTTTATGGTGCACTGAGCATGGATTTGACTGGGAAATATTGGTTTGGAAAGAATTTTAATACACACACTTGTTCTTACTGTTGAGAATGCAACATACAATTGTCCATGTAAAAATACAGGTTTTAAAAGATATATTCCAACATATTCTAAAGTTTGTTCTTGAGATTTGTTTATAGTCATTGCAAAGCATGGACGTAGTGGAAATTGTGTTCTTTAAAATGGAAATATTGTTTTATCAGATTCAAGTGGTATAAAAGGGGATATGGGACAAAAAAAACTTTCTTGCCACTATATTCTCCAGTAGCAATTGCCGCCCAAATGACATTTCATTCGAAGTTTTTGCATATCAATCTTGTTCAATTACATAATTCTGCTGTGGGATTAATATTTCTAAGTAATATAATAGGACAGTCAATCTTTAGCACTAATCGATGTGGTGGTATACCATTTGGGGTCAATGAATTGAAGAAGTCTTCTTGCATGGATTAATCAATTGTATCTAATGTTTCGTCCAAACTATAATAAGTATAAGCATCTCCTGGGAAACGATCTATGAGAATATTGTTAATCTCATCAACATGTTCATTCTTTAGGGCTAAAATAACTCGATTAAACATATGATGAAGGTTTTTTGAATAGTCATCTATTTTAGGAAATACAACATCAATTCATTTATGTAATGAAATATTGTCTTCCTCGTAATGTAGAGTCATAGTAGACCAAAGCTTAACCATACCACAAGAATGTTCTTTTTCTATTCCATTTCCAATCCGAAGTAAATACTCACAGAAATGAGGATCTAAGAGAGCTCGCATATTTGTAACTAATTTAATTTTTTGTAAAATAGGATCACAGATAAGAATGAACTAAACTCTATGCAATTATATCTTCTTTACTCACTCTTTGGACAATGGGTAAAATTTGTCGAAAATCCCCACCCACAACCATTACTTTTCCACCAAATGGTGAGTCTGTGTTAGTTATGTCCCTTAACATTTTATCTAAAACTTCCACAACTCGACAATTTATCATTGGAGCTTCATCCCATATAATTAGTCGTGTCATTCTAAATAGATCAGCCAAAGCATATTTTTTACTTACTGTACAAATACTATCATTATGAATATGAAGTGGAATCTTAAACCTTAAATGTGTTGTTTGACCACTAGGCAGCAGCCACTCTTGACGATGTATTTGCTAAAGCAACCAAACTTCTTGATCTAACAGCTGCAAATAATGCACGATATAAAAAAGTCTTCCCTATTCCACCCGGACCATCAATAAAATACATATCACCAACATCACCAAAAACTTTACTTAAAATGGCATTATAAGGCTAAGTAGCTCTTTGCTCTTGGTTAAGACTACAAGCACATGAAAGATCAGTCTCAAATATTTGCCAAGTGGTTCTAAAAATGAATCTATAGATTTTAATCTATTTACCTCTACATCACTTATACTCATATTTTTTCATAAATAATCTTCAAACATAAATTCTTTAAATTGGTTCCACAATTTTTTTGGATCATTAGGACTACAAAATGCTTAAATTGTTGCAAACAAGCGGCGTGATGAACTTGACATTTGATAATTACAAGCTTCTTGTAAACATAGCTCACAATTATTATTCTCTCTAAGTACATCTCCTAATAATGCAGCTTCACGAAAAGTTTTTACCAAAATACCATTCACAAATTTAAGATTTTCAAAAGATAGTGGTCCTTTAATATGATTTAACAATATTCGTAAGTAATATCTTTCTCCTTCTCTAAGACTTGCTACTACAATCATTCCAACCACAACACCCTTTTTTTTCCTAATAGTCTAACACTTACGTTGTGCATCCTACACAAAATATTCAGGGAATCTCTATACAACAATTTTCTTACTTCTTGATTAGTAAGATTCATTGTAAAAATTTTGGTAAGCATGGTTTTTTGGAAGAAATCTCATCCAATAACTTTTGTAAGATGTAACTATAATGAAATAACAACTGGACTCATTTCATACATAATAAATCCATAGATCATCCACGTTGATTCAGGGAGAGAAATCCATCTACCAGAATGGGATCTTTATATTTTATCTATATTGTTAAGCTTATTCTCATCACTTATAGAGAAATTAACTTAGTCATGTCCTTTGTAAAAATATTTGTACAAGTATTAACAGCTTTTATTGTTGAACATATTTCTACATTCATATGACAGTCATATTTAGCTAATAAATAAGAATTATAAGGTACAACCCATCTATTATTAAGAAAATGTTTTCTAACATTAACTTTCTTACCATCATTTTGTCTTCTATATTTTGGATAAGAAGCTTCATAAAAAAAAAGGTATGTGTATTGTAGTTATGTGGATAACGACTTCTACAGGTTCCATCATTTTCCATACATACATTATTTGGATTTAAAAAACAGCAAGGACCATGCATCATGCGTCTGACAACAACAGAGTGTAAATAAGGATACTTGGCACTATCAGGAATTTCAGCCTTCACAATTTCATCTACCCTTTCAGGAGAAATAATTTTTAAGCCTGATTTCAATATAATTAGGAAGTAAGCATGTGGTAAATATATGCTGCCACTGATCCAAATAGATGTTCCTTGAATAAATCCTTTTTCAACTTTTCTGATTTCGCTCTAAAGATGCGAGAGACCAAATCAAGTCTATTTTGAACTTCATTACAAAATTTTAATTCTCACTTTGTTTCAAGCCAATTGAAATTGTATGTAATTGTTAAAAAGATGTCAGGTTTCCCAAATTTTTGAACTAATGCCATCACATCCATGTATCTTTTATTCAAATATCTAAGACCACCAATGAATGATGATGACAAAACAATCCTTCGACCTACATTCGAAGCTCTAGTTTCACCATTTTGTACACTATCAACAATTCCTTGGTAAAGCTCACTACGTATTTGTGTTTGATTATTACAAAAGTAATCTAATCTAGAATACTTAACTTTAACATTCATGTCAACTACATATTGTTGCAAAAGGCGACCAACATGTAGTAATATGGAATTATCGAACGGCCTTACCTGTAGTTTATAATAATAGTAGTCACAACAAGACACTTGCAATCTTTTTGCTTTTTGTGTAAAACTGAAAATGTAGGAAAGAAAATAAATGTTAATAATAAACAAACTAAATAAAGAAATTAAAATCAAGCAACAATTTATTTTTCGAACTTGTAATTTCATTCTTCAATATTTCTTCAGGAGAATGAGCATAATGTACATTAAGCATAATATCAATAGAACAAACATAATGATCTTTATCCTGTTTAGTAACTCTTTCAATACCTTGATGCAAGCCGATCTCTCCATTAGGGAATAACAAAAGGTATTGGAGAGGATCATAACATCCTCTAAAATGTGAACTAATTTTTCAACAATTGATTGAGATAGTTTATTTGATATTTTTAAGCGATTTTGTATCTCATTTTCAGTATCGTAAAAATAAAGTTGTAAATAAGAAGGTCTAGAATCCTTTGGAAGAAGTTCATTTAGGTAACGATATATTTGTCATTGAGTTCTAAAAGTATGTATTCCTTTATTTCTTTGGCACAAGTCTTTATCATACTTTACACCAAATGAAGTAAAAGAAAAATTACAATTGTAACTTTGAATATAAGTTCTAAAGTCAATTGATTCGTCAGATTTAGATGTAAATAAACGATGCAATTATGTAGGTATATCATTGATTTTTAGTTTAATACTCACATCACAACAACAAAAACATTTACTTTCTTTATGAAATTTTTTTTCACTCTACAGAAATCACAAATTGTTGGCATAGGTAACAAGTAACGTTTGGTTGGAATTTATTGTAGAATATGGAAGTATTTTCTAACATTTGGAATTCTGTCAAAGCAGTAAAACCTAGTCAAAGAAATAAACAATCTATAAACTCCGGTAAAATACAATAATGCACAATACTAAATTGAAAGTATTAGTTACCTGTTTCTTGTATATCATCAATACTTCTAGCTAACACATCACCTAAAACATCGAAAAATATAATTTAGATAAGAAAAAATAAAAATAGATTGGATGAAGTAAGAAAACCAAAAACTACATACTTATTTCAAAAGCGTCAAAGCTAAACTTTACAGATGCATCAGGTGTAATAAAACCTAATGCAATAGCTGCACACATGAGAAAAGAAAATAAGCCTCAAATTCTATACACGAATTAATATAATTAATTAATACAAAGATTAAATATGTACTAAAAAATTATCACTACAATAAAAAAAAACTCATAGGTTGCATCTTTAGTTAACACTGGTTTTCCTGAAGCACTATAAGTAAACCCTGTAGAACTACCCTCTCCTATTATTGTTTTTTTTTCTCGAATCCAGATAATGTGTAGCTCTAGGCACAATTTTTTTAGTATACAATTGTTGTTGACATACATTACGCAATTCTCGTGCTTGGGTGTATAATTCTCTTCCTCGCGTATTCGAAGATTCTTTTGATTGAGCATAAATCGTTCGAGGACGCTTCTTTTCTAGCTCACGACTTCCAACACTACCCTCAGCAATATCCATAATACAAATAACTAAATACAATAAAAATAAAATAAAATGTAAGAAAACAAAAAACAATGCAATTAAAATTCGACTACAAAGATTAAGTCTTGTACACAAAATATAAGAAATCTGGTAAATTTGTTAACAAAGAATATGCCTGATTTTTTGAACACACGGAATTTGGTAAAATATATCTGATTTGTTTGAATATATGGTTTAAGTTTTTGTGATCCCCTACAGAAAGAGCATAGAGGACGCAAAGACATGGATATCCAGCGTGGATGCTCGATTGTGCTGGATCACTGCGCAAAGGCTTGTTCCACTCTGTGAAGAGAATGCATAGCAGACAACTGTTTTTTTTTCTTTTTAATCCATCCATAATACCCTGGTTGTATATATACTAAAATATGTTCTTTTTAGATTTGTTTAAAACAAAAGGTAGACTATAAAATTTATTAATATTTATATACACCCTTGGACAACAGAATTCCAACTCAAATACATTATCAATTAAAATAATGTCGGAGCTATTATCTTTGAAGATCTCCTCCATAATTTGGGGACTTGAGGAACCTAAGGCCATTCGGCAACAAATTTTAAGATTAAAAAATAAACCATTTACCTTCTGAAACTGAAAAGAATTTTATGAATCAATATTGCCCAGAGAAAGTCCTATGGGAAAAAAAGTCTCATTTCATTCTAATTTATCCTTTGATGTGTATCTCTAAAAATATATATATACAATTTATCTTGAATATACTTTTGAATTTCCTTTCCAAGTTTCAATTGGAACTTTCATTTGTTGTAGCTAAACTAAAATTTGCACATTTCTTCAAACATAAAGAACCAGCCTAATCATGTCTTCGAAACATTTTCCAACCTCAAAACGATTTGAAAGATAACCTCCAATTCCTAAAATCTAAAATCCCAATCCTGACTAACCACAAAACTTAAAACAAAGCTCCAACTGCTCAAGAACCCAGACCACGAAGAAATCCCAAACTAACTAAATAAAAACTTATAATACGGTTTTACATTTGTACGGCTTGGCACAAGTGCAAAGAACTCTAAACTATCTTCAACTAAATGTACACAAATTAGCATAAACTTACACACGAGAAATAAACAAATCTTTATCCAAATTCCTTGAAAAGCTGCAGCGATGAAGAAATATCAACTAAATCAAAAATCTTGTAGAAGGAATGGATCCGAAGAACCCTCGATTTATGGTATAAAACAATCTTCCTCTAGATTCTTCCCAAGGTAAATCGTATAACAGCGATTCCAAAGCAGTGGCAGTGATTGGTAGAAGAAAGAAACGGTGTAAGGTTAACAACGAAATTGGAGAAGCGAGTTTCTCACAATGGAGTGTAGGCCCAAGCCGTGGAGGAGATCGACTGAATAAGTGATGTTTTAGCACTGGGTGGTGGAAGGTAGAAGCAGCGAGTATAGGTAGCTAGGGTGAAGAAAATTGTGTTCCAAACCAAATGAATGAAAGAAAAAGAGGAAATCACAAATCATACGTGTTTGAAGCAAAAAAACATTTATGTCGACGATGGGAATAACCTACACGTGTCATGTGTACAGCACTTCACTAAATGCATCATTCTTATCGAAAAACCTTGACATTAGGCTTCTTTGGCCTCCAAAGCCATTGAAACTACCAAAAGGATTACCAAAACCAAAGAACGGATTACTACCTCCTTCTATTTTCTACTTGATAATTGCCTAAAAATCAAAATGACAACTTACACTATTAAAGAACAAGTCTAGAAAAACTTGTGACAATTAGGAAAATCTCAGTTCTCACAACAACAATTTCATCATAACACACATGTTCTTCTTTACTTTTTTATCACCAAAATCCTTGCAAAACTATAAAACATTCCATGTACAAGTCTAACTAAATTTTGAGGTACTGTCATAAGTTCAATATAACCATGAAATAACTCCAATTTCAAATTATTCACTTGCTTTAACTACTCATGCTATGGTTGTGAAAGAATCTCCTCGGTTCTTGAGGGCTTTTGAGAAGCACCAAGTATGTTTACACTAAATCCAAATATATTTGCCTAGAAAATGCAGCACATAGTAGCAGAGCATCTGAAGTTCATTTTACTAACATTAAGCGCCTAACAAAAATATATAATTTAACAGTCTGTGCCATTCATATCCATTTCAACTTTTGTGCTTGACTGGAATCTTATAACAAGCTTCAGAGTTAATGATTAGTTCAGATATATAAAACTCCAAAGCAGGAACATAAGTATGTATTTTTTGTATCAACAGTCCTCAAGAGCATCCAAAATTAGAAATTGATAGATGGCCCTCTCAAAATTTTAAAATATTCATGGCATAAGTAGATAGAGAGACTGATTTGTTTGACACATTATCATTATCTATTGTAAACATTGCAAAACAAAGTTCAGTGAATTCGTGTTTTAATATCACACCTTACTTTTCAATTTATATAATTAACTTACTACTCTTCAATGATGGAGAGTTATAAATTTAGCCTATTAAACATCTTGGAAAATAAACTGAAATATCGGTTATCATATATTTACTTTGAATCCAATGAAATGGGGAAAACAAATCATAAGTAAATTATCAAAAATATTTGCCCATTATGAGTAAAGTGGTCAAGGAACTCATAGCATCACTGCGCAAATTGATGATGAGTGAAGTGGTTAAGAGATTTTCAGTTGCCCAACTAACCAAAATCTTCGACTGCTATACCAGTCGAGAAGAGTACGTTTCCCTTTTTTTGTCCATGTTTATCTTAATTTGTTTGGGCTAACCAACACATTAATATAACCAAGTATTTAATCATTCGACGAGCATATGAAGTAACATGAAACATAACATTCAAGGATAATGTAGGCCTTCTTATACATTTTACAATGTCAAATTGAACACATTTTAAATGTTATTTAAAAAGCTCTGACAAGTGGCAATTACCTTTTGCATCTGTAGCTCAAATACCCTGAGATTCTTATGATTGCATCATTTAAATATGACATTTTTTTCATTCAAAATGGAAAAGTCGAGTAGAGGCATATATATTTCTTGAACTCGGGTAACTTAAATATTTTAGTTCACAATCATCTATACTTTTGAAGAATATGACCAGGTTAGGTCTAAATAATATGAAGTTCAAATGGAATGTTTAGAGTTATAGTTTCAAATGCTCAGTTTGGAATTCTAGTTACTTGCTTATAGTGGTAAATTTTGAAACAAGCATTCTATGTGAGTTAGTAACAATGAATATGTGTTACATTGATGTTGAAAAAGAAACAATGAAAGTATTGGATGATGAAGTATGTGTAGAATCCAACGATAAGAAGTTGATGGATAATGTAGTCAACTTGAAAGATGATAACGATAATTTAGCAAGAGATATTACGATAGTGCCTGAGGTGGGTATGCAGTTCAACGATCAAAAAGAGCTGTTCAAATTTTACAAAAGATATGCGTGTGAAGTAGGTTTTTCGGTTAGGAAAAGGAATTCCAAAAAGGGTGATGATGGATTAGTGAGATATGTTATACTGACATGTAGTCGTGAGGGAATAGCGCTTCTTTGAAGCACAACCAACAATTAAGAATGGTTGCAAAGCGAAGATAATTGCTTCCTCGGAATATGGAAAATTTGCACGGTTGACCTCGAACATAATCATAAAACAAGCAAATCGAAGTCCAGGTTGTATCAATGCAATCAAGAATTAAGTGTACATCTAAAACGGAATTTAGAAACGAATGATATGGATAGAATTCCTTTGCACAAGAGTTACAACTCTACAGTAGTTCAAGTCGGTGGGTATGCGAATATGACTTGCATTGAAAAAGATTGTCGAAACTATGTTGAAAACGTGAAGCGATTAAGACTAGGTCAAGGAGATGTCGCGGTAATACAATCCTACTTTTCATAAATGCAAGCACGTTGCTCTGGGTTGTATTTTTCTATAGATTTGGATGACGAGTCATGGCTTAACAATCTTTTCTGGGCAGATAATAAGTGTAGGCAAGCATATAAGGAATTCAGGGATGTCGTGACGTTTGATACCACTTACCTTACTAATAAATACGACATGCTTTTTGCCCCACTTGTTGGAGTTAATCATCACGAACAATCAACACTGCTTGGATGTAGGTTGCTATCAAATGAGGATGCACATACCTTTGTTTGGTTGTTTAAAACATGGTTGTTGTGTATGCACAGTTAAGCTCCTAATGAAATTATTACCGATCAAGATAGGGTTATGCAAAATGCAATTGACATAATGTTCCCAAATACGAGGCATAGATGGTGTTTGTAGCACATATTAAAGAAGTCACCTAAAAAGTTTGATACCACGTGAATAAGAACTCATTTTCTCTTGTATACATGAATTAGTCTATAACTCGCAGTTCGTTGAAGAGTTCGAGAAAGGTTAGAGAGTGATGATTGATATGTATAACTTTTATGATAATGAATGGTTGTCTGGGTTGTATGAGAATCGGGGTCGATGGGTGCCATGTTATTTGAAACGAGTTTTTGGGCAGGGATGTCAACGACTCAACGTAGTGAGAGTATGAATGCGTTCTTTTATGGGTATGTGCATTTTAAGACATAGTTGAACAATACGAATGAGCATTGAGAAATAAGGTTGAGAATGAGTTCCAAGCAGATTTCAAATCTTATTCGCAGATGGTGCCGTGTGCAACAAAATATGAAATGGAAAAGTAATTTATACCATATCCAAGTTTCGGGAATTTAAGGATGAGATTAATGGGAAGGTCTACTGCGATGTCATATCTGCATCGGATGGCTGTTCATGGAGGACGTACTAGGTCGAGGAAGATGTCATTTATGAAGAAAAAAATTTTGGGTGGTGTTTTGTGCAGAGTGCAATGTTATTTGCAGTGTCATCTCTTTGAGTTTCGGGGTATTCTGTGCAGACATGCTATATCATTATTGATGCGTAACAGTGTCACATTATACCGAATAGGTACATATTGAGAAAATGGAGGAGAAATGTTTGTAGAGCCCACACAAGGGTTGTAGTAAACTATGATGGTTTGGTTAGCATTCCTAGGTAGTTGAGGCATGATAGAATGTGTGCAGAATTAGCTACGTTGGCAAACATTACCGCAGAAGATGAGGATCGATGTCGTGGGATATTTGATTGGATTCGGTTATAATCTAAAGAGCTAATGTCTATGAAGTTGATTTGTAAGAGTAATAGCATTTCTGTGCCGAGTTTGCATTTAGGATCCCAATATAGAGCATCGCATGAAACAGGAGAATGAAGTATACAAAATCATCAATGGTCGAAAAGGAAGGGCGTGCCAAAGAAATGTTGTAACAAAAGCCCATTGGAGTTACATTCTAAGAAATCGAAGGTATTATGTTCTTATTTTTGTTGCATTCATTTATCCAAACAAATAGAAAATATAAATGATTCTAATATCGTGCAGACTACATCAAGTTTGAGTGAATGACCTAGACCGAGATCGAGAAAAATCAATCTTGGACAAGATACACATGTCGTTCAGACAGCCCAGCAAGCAGTATATTCCATACCCACACCCTTGCCATATTCACAACTTAAATTGGTAAGTAAAGGACTTGATTTTTTATAGTATTTTCATTTCACAACTCGTGTTCTCCAACTTGGGTCTCATGGCATAAGTTGTACTTCGATGCAATTTCAATCATTTTCTTATGAAAATTATATTTTGAAATGATTTTTCATGCATCCATTCCAACCACTGATGTCACCTCCCTCAAAGTGCTGTACCAAGTTAGATGTCTACCAATTCCATTCCTCAGGCTACCATTGTTGCAGGTCCTTCAGCTTACATTCATACTCCAAGTTCTGGAATGATGTATCAAGCAGTTGATATTGGAATGGACTGTCAACTAGGTAGTTCTTCAATAAGACCATTATTTACTCATATCAGAACATCAATAAGCAGTTGTATTTAGTAATGAAAAACACAATGTTTGTACTGATTTGCAGTTACAAGTTGTGTTCATTTCAGATTGTAATGAATTGTTGATGACTTATTAGTGAGGCCAATTTCTTCTACCGAACTTATGATGGCTTTTATGTTTGTAAAGATATCATACTTTTCTATGGATTTATTTACAATTTCATTTAACTTTGTGACATGTAGCAGGCACATGCTCGAAAAGGTTGAGCTGTTTGTAGGATTTATGACCATTTTTAAATTGACTGTAGCTGAACATGGATGAGTCTCTTGTTTATCAGGTTCTTGGATCAAAACCGCACAAATGAGATACACCTTCTGTGTGTTTACTGTTTACATTGCCATATGCAGTAGAATGAAATTTCTTGGAATATTACGGTTGGATCCAATAGTTTGCAATGTTTTAAATACCAATAATTAATTTGATTCAGTTATGGTATTGAGAGTTGAGATTTGAATTGCATATTGATTCAACACAAGATCGATGCAAATGATCTGTCCAAAAGCTTTTGTAGTAATCTTACATAGTTTTTTTATCGAAAATATGCTCGAATTTGTTCATGCATGCAACAAACAGTTTAAGTACTATGATAAGGGCATTTTTATACGTTTATTTCGGTTCACAAACATGAATAATTGTCGATAAACATTCGGAATAGAGCTTAATTTGTGTAAATTGTGTTTGTAGAACAACAATGAAGATTTTGGTGGAAACTAGAGGAAAAATAGAGAAAATTGGCCAAAACGAAGGAAAACAAAAGTTCAGGGACCAAAATGCAAATCATCAAAAGATGACTCGAGGCCAACTCAAGAGCGGACATGAGCTTAATCATACATTGAGGAATGCATGGGATGATTGGAGGAAAAGAATGAACAAAAGAGGTCAAGACAAGAGAAGAATGAAGTTGGAGGACCAAAATGAAGATATGTGATAGTTACTTATACCTTGCGGCCGCAATGTATAATCTTCCATGTGGCCGCAAGCAAGGATGCAAGGAAAAAAAGTGGAAAAAAAGTTGTTCCTTGCGGGTGCAAGGAATTTGTCCTTGCGGCCGTAAGGAAAAAAATCGGCGCGAATTTTCTGGTTTCCTTATCCAACTCCAACTTGTATGGTAATGATTCTAGGGCAACTATGAAAGCTAAAATACGTCCAGAAACTAAGGTTAGACCTTCTTAGAGAGAAAAACAACATTTTTGAACAAGAACGAAGACAAGGACGAATATTTTCACTCCAAGATCCAAGATTTCAAGCTTTACATTCAAGAATTGGGTGATGTCTTCTCCTAAATATTTTCGTTGTTGTTTTAATTTATTCATGCTAGGCTAATTTTTTATTGTACTAGGTGAACGATGAACCTCGTAATGTGAACTTTTAATTCTTTGTTTTGCAATTTGATTTTAAACACGAATGTTGGATGTTGAATGATTTGTATTCATTTTATTGTCTTCATAATTATATGCGCAATGATTATGTGAGTTTGAGTGGTCTATTTCATGCATTCGAAAGAAGGGGAATAGATTCTAAAAGGTATAAATCATCGTAAGGTTCGATAGGGGATAAAAATATACCACTATGCTTTACGTGAGTCTTTAAGTGTTCATAAAACGTTATGCATTCTTTTATATTGGCACTTGTCATATAAATATAGTCAAGTGGTATGCGAGAATAGTTTAACTCTACTCGAGAGAGATTGTTGAATACTTTAGAAACATTGACTCTTCAACCGATTCATCGTGCTATCAAATTGTGAAATAAAGGTTAAAAGTGAACTTACTTGGCGATTCGGGATCCTAGTACGCTTCTCATTTATAGATTTCTTCAAACATTTGCATTCACATCGTAATTTGCATTTAGTTATTTATTTTCATTTAAACTTGCATTCGTAGTCTAATTTAGATAATTCCATAGTTTAATGATCTCATTGAATTTCCTTAATTTCGGTTAAGGTCAAGATAAGTGAAACTTAAACTAACTCAATCTCTGTGGGAACGATACTTGGACTTAAAAGCCCATTTTATTATTTGAGCGATCCGTACACTTGCGGTAATCAAAGTCGAATACATTTTTGACGTGTCAAGTTTTTGGCGCCACTATCGGGGATTGAGGTTTAGTTTAGTATTAGTTATCTTGACACTAATTCGACATTTTTGTTATTTTGTTCACTTTTATTTTCGCAGTTATTTATTCCATTTAGTAACTAAGTGTTATTGTTTTTCGGCTCTCAGGACTGTATGCTAAGATCGTCTGGAGGTGAATTGATTCCGCTGATCCTGAAATTGAACGCACTTTCCACCAATTATAAAGATAGACTCGAGAAATACAACAACATCAAATGGCTAACGAAGAGAAAAATCCTATCATTCCGGCAAATGAAGAAGAAGTTGTGGACGAAGGAAACATGCTTGTGGGGGATTTCATGATTCCTCAGATCATTCAATGTCAGTCCAGCATCGTCTATCCACCATTTGGGCAGCTGAACTTTCAATTGAAGACTAACGTAATACATCTGTTCCAAAATGGGCATCAGTTCTATGGGAGAGTTGAAGAAAACCCGCATACGCACATTTCTCGATTCTTGGAGATGTGCCAACACTTCAAATATCAGGGTATTTCAGATGATGCTATCCGGTTGAGAGTATTTCCACATACTTTGAGAGACAATGCAATTAAGTGGCTGGACTCTCAACCTATTGCCAGCATCACGACATGGAATGACTTGGCACAAAAATTATGCACCAAGTTCTTTCCACCAACCAAGATTGCGAAGCTGAAACATGACATCTCTATTTTTCGTTAAGGCAACTCTGAGTCATTTGATGAAGCTTGGGGCAGGTTCAAGAACATGCTTCGGAAGTGCCCATATCATGGGATCAGCAAGGGAATCCAGGTCCAATACTTTTACATAGGACTACTCCCATCCTTCAAAAGCATGATCGACTCTTCATCTAGCAGTTCTGTGTATACAAGGTTAGTTGATGATGCATAAAAGTTGTTTGAGATAGTTGCCAACACTTCAGCAATGTGGTCATCAGAACAGGAAGTTCAAAATAAGGCACCGGGGGTCTATGACGTGGATGCTATTTCTGCCTTGTCTGCAAAAATTGATTCATTGTTTCACAAGGTAGAAAATATGTCACAAACCGCCATTATAGCGCAAACTAGAAAATTGAGTTGTGAAGAGTGTGGGGCTGATCATACAATAGCAGATTGTCCAATTATAGCACAAAGAGTGGAGTATGCTGATTTTGCACAGTGTGGGCAACATCAACAAAACAATCAGTTTGGAGATACTTATAATCCGAGTTGGAAGAAGCACCCGAATTTTTTATGGAGCAATCAAAATCAACAGAGGCCACATGGCCAATTTCAGCCTCAAGAAAAAAAGATTCAACTAGAAGAGATGTTTGCAAAATACATGGAAGCCAACAACCATTTCATGAAGAAAACAGAAGCAACACTTCAAAATCAGAATGCTGCTATAAAGAATTTGGAAATTCAAATGGGAAAAATGACTATTGTACTGACTAGTAGACCACTAGGTAATCTACCAAGCAACACAGAAGTAAATCTGAGGGAGTATGTTCAAGCCATTACTACACGAAGTGGAGTTCAGCTACCTGAGATACATGTCAAGAGACCGGGTGCAAATATAAAACAATCTCCTGAAGAAGAGAGTGAGAAGCAGGTTGACAACACTAAGAAGACATCAGTAAGAGAAAGTCCAGAAAAATCACAACAAGTGCTAGATAATTCGATAAATCCTTACGAGCCACCAATTTCATTTCCAAAACGATTGAGGAAGCATAAATGGGAGCAACAATATAAGAAATTCCTCGAAATCTTCACGAAACTCCACATAAATATCCCATTTGTGGAATCATTGTTCAAAATGTCTGGTTATGCCAAATTCCTAAAAGACATTATTTCCAAGAAACGAAAGCTAGAGGACCATGAAACAGTGATGCTAACAGATGAGTGTAGTGCCATAATTCAGAAAAAAAACTCCTACCAAAACTGAAAGACCTAGGGATTTTTACTATACCTAGCACTATTGGTGAATGCTACTTTAATAAAGCTCTTTGTGATCTTGGTGCAAGTGTTAATCTAATGCCTCTATCTGTTTTCAGGAAACTCGGACTAGTCTAAGCCAAAGCAACCACGGTGACACTACAATTAGCTGATTGATCATTGGCATATCCGAGGGGGATAATTGAGGACGTGCTAATCAAGGTGGACAAATTCATTTTCCCAGCCGATTTCCTCATTCTGGATATGGAGGAAGACAAGAATATCCCACTTAACTTATCTTGGGCAGACCATACCTAGCTACCAGCAGAGTTCTAATAGATGTTCAAAAATGGCAGTTAAATTTGAGATTTGGCGAGGAACAGATCACTTTCAACGTTTTCAATGTTATGGATTATCATGTCGAGTCAGATAACTGCTATCAAATTGATGTGGTAAAGGAAGTGGTGCATGACAAAATTGTGTTTCAAAACTTTTCAAATACTGTTGATGACCATACTGTACATTTTCAACCCAAAGAAAATCATGAGAAGCAAACAGTCTACATTGTTGAGTTCGAGGCAGTTGATGAGGGAAAAGCAGATGACACGGATAAAGATAAGGCTAAAGTTTGGAAGAAATTTGGAGTAAGCAAGAAAATGTCATTGAAGAAGCTAATAAGGACCTCCAAGGCTATATTCAACGTACCTTAACAGACTAACACGGAATAGTCGAGCTATAGACTATAAACTAGCGCTGGATGGGAGGCAACCCATCATTTCTACCCTTTTATTCATTTTGCTTTATGCATTCGATTGGTAATTTCTTCTTCAAGTTTTTTTTATAATTTTTAATAAGATTACTTTTTCATCGTCTTTACAGGTAATCAAAGAGCCTATGCATAATCCATACTTCTTTTTCTTCCACCATCTTCACATTCGCATCTCCATCAATCAGGGGAGTATTCATCACCCTTTGTTCTCTATCTTCTGTGAATTTGTCCTTAATTTTATGCACTGCTGAGTTTACATTCTATTATTCTTTAAACATTGAGGACAATGTTCTATATAAGTTTGGTGGAGTTTGGGACAATGTTTTATATACGTTTGTGTGATTGTGTGAAAAAAAAAAAAGAGTTCTCCATTTGTCGTTGAGTTATTCGGAAGTAGTTTACAATTTTATGTGCTTGTGTGGATTTAACAACTCTGCTGACTATGATGTTAGTTATTGGATTATGTACGGGCCATGAATGATGAAAACTGTGCATTATTAGCTTGATCGATACATGTTAATGTGACATTTGATTTATTTTGGGCACGACATTCATGCTTGCATATTGAGCTACTGATTTGACTCATTGTTTTAGAGATAGTTGAACATAGAGATTATACCCGAAAAACCTCTTTTGCGCTAAACCATGACCAATTTTTAGAAGAGTTAAGATGTGATTGAGTTATTGCAAGAGAACATTGAGATGAGTAGGGGCTCCATGCATGATGTTATGTGTGGATTTTCTTAAAACCAAAGAGATGAAAACGAAGTGAAAATTTCAAGTTAGGGTGTAGTGTTAGAAACTGAGTGTCTAAAAGAAAAGGGGTATTGCACTAATCATTGAATAAGTAAATGAACGACATATGTTCAAGCCTATATAACTTGAGTGATTAAGCCTGCAAGGTTTAAAACCTGGTGCCCTATGGTCATTTGATTTGGGAGTCATCGGCTTAAAGCTCGTTACAAGGGTTATACAGAAAGCAAATGAAAGATGTCATACAAAAAAAAAGATCTACTCAATGTTGAACAACATACATACTCTTATGTATGAAATGCATTGGTTAACCCCAGACATTCGGCTGATAAGACTATATCTCTAATGAGAGGCGATTAGCTTAGTGAAATCTCAAAGGTTGAAGATAGAGAATAATAGGAGAGCCTCTACTTATTAAAGTGTGAACTTGTGGTTGTAAGATCTATCTAAGCTAAGAAAGGGGAAAGAATAGATGTGAAATGGGATCAACCTTAGAACACACCTCGGGATAATTGAGTGTAAATAATAAGTTTGGGGTGTTGTATCTTTCGAGCGATGAGAAGAAAAAAATCTGACTACATTGGGTCGGATATGAGTCAAACATGATCCTAATATATTGGTATGAATTTACACACACACTTCGAGTTTTGCATATAACATGTGGAGATTGATTTGATTATTCATGGCTGTAATTGTTCATGTGCTCTTACTAAGTTCCAATCCTGAGAAACAGCAAAATTGTTGAACCATGTGTTACTTAGAAGTAAGTTATGAATTTGTTTGAGGACAAACAATGAAGCAAGTTTGGGGGAGTTGATAAGGGCATTTTTATACGCTTATTTTGGTTCACAAACATGAATAATTGTCGATAAATATTCATAATAGAGCTTAATTTGTGTAAATTGTGTTTGTAGGATAACAATGAAGATTTTGGTGGAAACTATAGGAAAAATAGAGAAAATGGGTCAAAACGAAGGAAAACAAAAGTTCAGGGACCAAAATGTAAATAATCAAATGATGACCTAAGGCTAACTCAAGAGAGGACATGAGCTTAATCATACATTGAGGAATGCGTGGGATGGTTGGAGTAAAAGACAAAAGAGGTCAACACAAGAGAAGAATGAAGTTGGAGGACCAAAATGAAGATATGTGATAGTTGCTTATACCTTGTGTCCGCAAGGTATAATCTTCCATGCGGCCGCAAGTAAGGATGCAGGGAAAAAAAGTGGAAAAAAAGTTGTTCCTTGAGAGTGCAAGGAATTTGTCCTTGCGGCCGCAAGGAAAAAAATCGGCGCGAATTTTCTGGTTTCCTTATCTAACTCCAACTTGTATGGTAATGATTCTAGGGCAAATATAAAAGCTAAAATACGTTCAAAAACTAGGGTTACACTTTCTTAGAGAGAAAAACAACCTTTTTGAGCAAGAACGAAGGCAAAGACGAAGATTTTCACTCCAAGATCCAAGATTTCAAGCTTTACATTCAAGAATTGGGTGATGTTTTCTCCTAAATATTTTCTTTGTTGTTATAATTTATTCATGCTAGGCTAATTTTTTATTGTACTAGGTAAACAATGAGTCTCGTAATGTGAACTTTTAATTCTTTGTTTTGCAATTTGATTTTAAACACGAATGTTGGATGTTGAATGATTTATATTCATTTTATTGTCTCCATAATTATATGCGCAATGGTTATGTGAGTTTGGGTGGTCTATTTCATGCATTCAAAAGAAGGGAAATAGATTCTACAAGATATAAATTATCGTAAGGTTCGATAGGGGATAAAAATATACTGCTATGCTTTACGTGAGTCTTTAAGTATTCATAAAACGTTATGCATTCTTGTATATTGGCACTTGTTTTAGAAATATAGTCAAGTGGTATACGAGAATAGGTTTAACTCTACTCGAGAGAGCTTGTTGAATACTTTAGGAACATTGACTCTTCAACCGATTCACCGTGCTATCAAATTGTGAAATAAAGGTTAAAAGTGAACTTACTTGGCGATTCAGGATTCTAGTACGCTTCTCATTAATAGATTTCTTCAAACATTTGCATTCACATCGTAATTTGCATTTAGTTATTTATTTTCATTTAAACTTGCATTCCTAGTCTAATTTAGATAATTCCATAGTTTAATGATCTCATTGAATTTCCTTAGTTTCGGTTAAGGTCAAGATATGTGAAACTTAAACTAACTCAATCTTTGTAGGAACAATACTTGGACTTAAAAATCCATTTTATTACTTGAGCGATCAATACACTTGCGGTAATCAAAGTCAAATACATTTTCGACGTGTCATACTACAAACTACTACAAACTTCATTTTCACATTCAAATTAACATTGACATGTCTAAACGATCACCAAATACAAACCTTTCAAGTACAATTCTATTACATCGAATTTGAGATAAAATCATCCAAAACTCTTTTCCCATTACACATCTTTATGCTGAGTGAAATCTCCAAATATTTCTCATCTGTTAGCTTGGCAAGAGTTTTCAACCTACATGATAAATCATCGACCGGCTCACCTCCGTTTGTAATGACATTAGATTCACCGTCATCATGCAATGAACATTTTTCGTCGGAATCATTGTTACACCATTTAAAGTACTTGCAGTCGCAGGTACAACAATGAAACAATAGCCCTTATGTTCATTGTTCTTTTCCACCTCCATCCATTTGACGTAATCCGCACCACAATTTGGGCATCTTCTATTTTTTGGGCATTTCGGTAGCATATGTCCAACCTGTCTACAACAATGACAAATTCCCCTATTCTTTCTTGCCATCAAACTAATCTATTGTAAGAGTGATATTCAAATTAGTAATATATTTTAGTTACAGTTTTGCCTATTAGGATATACACAGTATTAGCCATCTTCATTCTCATATTAACAATCTATCGAAAGCCAACTACCACAAAACATGATTGTTAACTACAGTACCCCCACTAACGCAAAACCTTGAAACAATCACATGCCACCAACAAATTCTTACAAAGAGATCAAATTATCAATTATATTCAGTACCAAGATGAGTAAAAAGCACTTATCATTGAAAATTCAATAAAATGTACAGAAAACATTGGAACCAAATATAATCATATAATTATATTCAAGATTCACATCTCAATTCTCACCTTTCAAAATGTTTTTGAATTATACCATTCAACTTTCTAATTATTTTCTAGTGTTATGAACACTTTCTTTAAACTTTCTAGGACATGAACTTTTGTGCTAGTAAAAAACCAATAGTCGATGAGCTTTGGAATCTTCCCTTTGCCCGTATACGAAGAAGAGGATAAGAAAAAGTCACCACTTTTCAAAAATCCCAACAAACCTTTAACAACTAAAATATACGTATCATCGATTTAATTACTTAAAAGTCAATACCCCAATCCTCATTATTTGTTACAGTTTTGCTTCGAGTATAAATGTGCTATAAACACAGCAAACTAATAATTACCAACAAAATACATCTCATTAAAATAGATTAAATACTAGATAAAGAAACAAAATAGCTCAAAAAAGAGAATACAAATTTCTATATTTTCACTGCACAAAAACCTTCGACTGCCCCAAATAATTAAAAAAAAAAGAGAGAGAGAGAGAGAAGGGAACGTACTCTTCTCGATTGGTGCGACAGTCGAACTTCCTTGGTTGGTTGGGCAGTCGAAGATTTTGGTTGGTTGGGCAGCCAGAAATATCTTACTGTTCATACTCTTCTCAATTGGGGAACGCCATTCGTGCTCTTCTCAGCTGGGGGAGTAGTGCTGGAGATCCCATCGATGAATGAGTTGAGTGGCTGGAATAGTTGAAGCTGGAGTGGGAATCGATTTCTCGAGAGTTGGGGGAGAATTGGGGATTAGGTTAGAGTAGAGTCGTGAGTCATTTTTCATAATTAACAATGGGTGGGGTATTTTTTGGGCTGGGTCTTTTAACACTGTGAGATGCAACGTCAGATTTTTTGAAAAACTATAACTATTGTGAAGCAAAATTGTAAGAGAAGCAAAATCCTTAATTTCTCACCTTAAGGTTCCAGATTGACTGCATCCAGAAAGTCAGTCATAAAAACAGCAGCGACTGTGATTAAAAGTCTCATGTTAAAACTTTAGACCCGTTCACATTGGAACATACTCTCTACTCTCTCTTTTTCTTCTTCTTTTTCCTTTTTTAAAATAATAATTATAGATCGCCTTCTCCATCCTTCATCTTGGGGACTTCATTTAATAAGCCTAGTCAAATCAAGTTTTAGTTTAAATAGTCCAACAACAATGTTTTTTAGTTAGAAGGCCTAAACATAACAAAAAATGAAAAATGAATTTGTAAATGACTAAAATATCCTTGTATACAAAAAGACATTATTGCCCTAATTCCTCTTTCATATTTCCATTTAGCCTAAATCAGTTTTGGGTTTCCTTTCTTCTTGCAAATGCCGATTCTCAAATTCTCTCATTTTCTTATCATCATCTTCTCTCTTTCTTGAAATCCTAATATCAATTTTGGGTTTCTTCTTGGTCGAAGGCAGCCTATTTGTTGAAAATCTTAGATTACTTGAATTGAATTCAAATTCTAGGTTTTTTTAGCCACTTTATCTTGAAGAATCAATTGTTTATATCATTTCGGTTCTTGGAAATGGAGGGTATATGCATATAATGGAAGTATTTCTTATATTCATTTCTTGTTTGTGGGTGCCCATGAGGTTACAGCATGACTGGAAATGCCATTGTTCTTGCTCTTGCTGGTTCATGGATGGTGATTCGTAATCTGCGTCACAAAACGATATAGATATCGTTCCTGAAACACAAAACGATTTAAATATCGTTTCAGCATTAAATACATACCGCTTCACTGATTTTCATAACGATATTGATGTCGTTCCTGTGTTACAAAACGATATAGATGTCGTTTCAATACGAAAATTGCACCAATTAAAATTTAAGGAGCTCAAAATTGTTACATTTCAAATAATAACAATGACATTGATATCGTTTCCTTTCATTCAAAACAACATCCATATTGTTTCAGTTAAAACCATAACTACAACGACGCTTGTGTCGTTTCCTGTCATATCAAACGACAATGATATCGTTGTACTAAGTTTGATATCTGATGAAATTTTATAATTTTTTATGTTTAATTGCAGTTTTGGACACCATGAATATGTCATGGATTCAATTTGACTTCTAGTTGAATATGAGCAACCAGTTGAAGGCATTTGAGAATGTAAATATGTAGTAAATGATAAAGGGAAAACATTGGTTATTTTTGTTTTGAAAATAATTTCATGTGTGAACTTGTATGATAAAGTTAGAGAGCTGTTGAAAGTCGATACAATGCTATGCAAAATGGAGATGTCAACTTTTGTCCCTATAACATTTGATGCTCTAACTGTAAGAAAACTGGTCATTTTTGCTTCACTTATAAATGTCAAACTGTTGGTAGTGAAACTTAAAGTTGTATAATTGTCGTGACTGGTAACTTTTTTATTTTGTATTTATTGGAAGCACAAAATGATTTATTGAATTTTGTTATTTTGTATTTATTTTGTACTCATGGATGAACTTTATAGTTGGAATGTAGTGAATGATAATGATGTTGAATGTAGTCGGATTGTATCTGTAAATGCAAGTTTGCTCCGTTGTGAGACATCAGTAAGAATTCTAGAAAACAAAGATGTACAAGTAAATCATTGAAATATGACCTAATATCAAAATTGCAATTACTAGCTGTAAAATGTCACTTTGAATACAAAGTTAAGAAGTCGAATAAAAGCACTTATACAATCATTATTGTAATACAAAACGACTTCAATATCGTTTCAATATGAAATACACACTGCTTCACTGATCGTCGTAACGATATTGAAATCGCTCGCGTAACAAAAAAAACGACATGGATATCGTTTCAGTATGAAATACACGTTGATTTTTGTAACGATATGGACATCGTTCCTGTAAAAAAAAACGACTTCAATATCGTTTTTGTATGAAATACACACCACTTCACTAATCTTCGTAACCATATTGAAATCGTTACCATAACAAAAAAAATGACTTGGATATCGTTTCAATACAAAATACACACTAATTTACGTAACGATATGGATATCGTTCCTGTAATAAAAAACGACTTCAATATCGTTTTCATAATTTTCATAATGATGTAACTAGAACGACATAGAAGTCATTTCGTCCCATATAAAACGACAAATATATCGTTGTAGTGTCAAACTCACGAAACAAAGTAACGACGTCCATATCGTTTTAGTACAAATTAGTGAGTTGGAACTCGTTTCAGTCGAAATCGTAATTAGAACGACATATATGTCGTTTCTTCTCATATGAAACGACGATGATGTCGTTGTAGTGTCAAACCTACGAAATAAAGTAACGATATTCATATCGTTTCAGTACAAATTTGACGAGTTTGAAATCATTACAGTTCAAATAATAACTAGAAGGACATTAGTATCATTTCTTTTTACAGAAAACGAGAATTATATCATGATGCCTAAAAAACGACGATTCGATCATCCATGGCCACTTGACGTACATTCTTCGATCGTCCTATGTATATTGAAGGCATGCTGGGTGGTTGTGGACGATCGAATCGTTATTTTTAGCCAAAACGATATAATTATCGTTTTTCATGACAAGAAACGATATCTATGTCGTTGTATTTATTATTTGAACTGGAACGGTTTCAAACTCGTCAAATTTGTACCGAAACGATATGGACGTCGTTCTGTTAGTTTGTGGATTTGATACATAACGATATCCATATCGTGTCAGTACAATTTTGACAACATCGACATCGTTTTAGTTTATATAAAACGATAATTATATCGTTTTTGTTAAAAACGACGATTCGATTGTCCACGACAACTCGGCATGCATTCGACATATGTAGGATGATCGAAATTGGTCATCAAGTGGTTTCGATCTCACTTAAAAGAAACTATGATAATATTTGTGTTCTCGTGACTACATACAACCTTCAAACTATTCCAATAGAAAGAAAGTATATTCGTTAGTTCTTTTTAAGTCATTCGAGAAATATCAATCTACTTGATGACCTTTTTTGATCGACGTACGTATGTTGAAGGCGTGTTGGGTGGTTGTGGACGATCGAATCGTTATTTTTAGCCAAAACGATATAATTATCGTTTTTCATGAAAAGAAACGATATCTATATCGTTGTAGTTATTATTTGAACTGGAACGATTTCAAACTCGTCAAATTTGTACCGAAACGATATGGACGTCGTTATGTTATTTTGTGGATTTGATACATAACGATATAAATATCGTTTCGGTACAATTTTGACGACATCGATATCGTTTTAGTTTAAATCATAACTAAAGCGATACATATATCGTTTTAGTTTATATGAAACGATAATTATATCGTTTTTGCTAAAAACGACGATTCGATTGTCCACGACAACTCGACATGCATTCGACATATGTAGGATGATCGAAATTGGTCATCAAGTGGTTTCGATCTCACTCAAAAGAAACTATGATAGTATTTGTGTTCTCGTGACTACATACAACTTTCGAACTATTCCAATAGAAAGAAAGTATCTTCGTTAGTTCTTTCTAAGTTATTCGAGAAACATCAATCCACTTGATGACCTTTTTCGATCGATATACGTATGTTGAAGGCGTGTTGTGTGGTTGTGGACGATCGAATCGTTATTTTTAGCCAAACGATATAATTATCGTTTTTCATGAAAAGAAACGATATCTATATCGTTGTAGTTATTATTTGAACTGTAACGATTTCAAACTCGTCAAATTTGTACTGAAACGATATGGATGTCGTTATGTTATTTTGTGAATTATATTATTTTTGCTAAAAATGATGATTCAACTGTCCAGACAACCCAACATGCATTCGACATATGTAGGATGATCGAAATAGGTCATCAAGTGAGTTCGATCTCACTCAAAAGAAACTATGAGAATATTTGTATTCTCATGACTATATACAACATTCAAACTATTCTAATAGAAATAAAGTATATTCGTTCGTTCTTTTTAAGTCATTCAAGTAACATCAACCCACTTGATGACATTTTTAGATCGTCCTACGTATGTTGAACACATGCTGGGTGGTTGTGGACGATCGAATCGTTATTTTTAGCCAAAACGATATAATTATCATTTTTCATGAAAAGAAACGATATTAATGTTGTTATAGTTATTATTTGAACTGGAACGATTTCAAACTCGTCAAATTTGTACTGAAACGATATGGACGTCGTTATGTTATTTTGTGGATTTGATACATAACGATATTCATATCGTTTCAATATAATTTTGACGACATTGATATCGTTTTAACTTAAATAATAACTAAAACGACATATATATCATTTTAGTTTATATAAAACGATAATTATATCATTTCTGTTAAAAACGATGTCATTATCATTTCTATTAAAAACGATGTCATTAACTACCACGATATGAAAGTTGTTATGTTATTTCGTGAATTTGACACATAACGATGTCATTATCGTTTCAGTACAATTTTGACGATATGGATATCGTTTCAATTTAAATTTTAATTAAAATGACATATATATCGTTTTAAGATATATAAAACGACAATTATATTTTGTAAGGTATATAAAAAGTATATATTGCACGTCGTAAAAAGTTTACGTGGGGATAAAGGGAAACAATAAAAAAATTAATGGTTGGACCAGTTGATGATTACTTAAAAATATAAAAAAATTATTTGAAATCAAATTAAAGATTTTAAGTTAATTGTCACTAATTATTTATATATTTCGAAATCATAAATTTTGTAAACATTCAATTCATCTTAATTAAAATTAATCTTTTAATGCATAATACGTATATAAAATAAAGTGAAATATTTGACTATAATTTTTCAATATATTCAGAAATATAAGATTATACATATGTTATTGCATTAAAATAAAAAATATTGTTCAATGTTTTAATAGTGAGAAAAGAATAATTTTTCTTAAAGGTTGAAGGTTCAAATCTTTGAACTTTGTAAATTTGAATATAATTTGTTAAGATATATATATAGGTTATTGCAAAAAAAATTAGCAACATTGTTCAATGTCCTAGTGGTGAGGATAACATTTAAAAAAACTTTTTCTCAAAGGTTGAAGGTTCAAATCCTTGGACCTTGTAAATTTGAATATGATTTGTTAAGATATATATATAGGTTATTGCAAAACAATTATCAGTATTGTTCAATGTCCTAATGGTGTGAGGAGCATTTTATTTTCATAGAGGTCAAGGGTTCAAATCCTTGAACCTTCAAAAATTTCTTTTTTCTCATTTATTTGGTCATATAAGAGAGGGTAAAATAGACATTTGAGATTTTTAAATAATTAATTTTTTTTTCTTTTTAAAGAATTTGGTCAAAAGCCATCTAAACAAAAACTTGTTGAGCGGTGGCCATTCCAACTCATTTCCCCCTTCATCTACTAAGGAAACCTAACAATCGAAAAGAGGAGATTTCGATTTTTCCATTGAGAAATGGCTATGACTGCTATGACTACAATTGCCAGGCGAAAGGCCGTAAAATTCTTCTCATCGTCGAGGCATCTCTATAACAACGGCAACTACAACACTTCCGCTTCAAAGTACTCGTGGATTCTTACCAGAGGCTTTGCGTCGGGATCTGAGGAGAACGACGTCGTAGTTATTGGGGGTGGCCCCGGAGGTTACGTGGCTGCCATCAAGGCCGCCCAGCTGGGGCTCAAGACCACCTGTATCGAGAAGCGAGGGGCCCTTGGCGGTACCTGTCTCAACGTTGGATGCATCCCTTCTAAGGTACTGTACTGTACTGTCACTTTTTTTAGGTTTAAATTTTCTGCACTGTGACAGTTTTAATCTGTTGAATTTTGTATTTGGTTTTCGGAAATCGTTTTTTCCTTGGATTATGTTGCTTGAAGATTGAGCATATTTTACAGGCACTTTTGTTTTAACATATCTATTCTACGATTTTATTTAACCAACCATGGTAACTTTTTTCCATTTCACACGAATGCATCACATCAAATAAGAAAATAATATAAAAAGAAGTTTGCATCTCTTGGCTACTAAGAATAGGGAAGGAGTAGAAAATAATTCCAACAAAATATAATTTTTCAAGACATTTCATTCCAAATTTGCATAGTAATCATTCCAATTCTGATTGTTCTATTAAGCCCTTGTTTGGGCTCCATTAAACCAAAACTCATTTTTCAAGACATTTTTTCTAAACTCATTTTTTACCACACATTTTTCAATGAAATGATATTACACGTAAATCCAAAACTTTTCCTTACTTTTTAACCGCACGTTCTTTAAAAAATTACTATTCAAAAATACATTTTTTCCAACACCTCATTAAAATGGAGCCCAAACAAGGGCTATATATATGAAAACTTTTCTTTGCCACATCAAATTTTCCTATTGAATTATGAAAACCTATTCTTTAATAGTTGAAGGATTTTAGTTTTCTTTCGCTTATCTTGTAAAATGTAAATAGCTTCTTCCAATGCTAGTTATAGGCTTGTGCATACTTCCAACATGTTGCACACATAAAAGACTTCGTACATTGTATTGTATGCAATCGAAGAATTTCCTTAACTAGTTCAATTATTGTATAAATATACATGTTAATCAATCCAAATTAATAATGGTATTATTAGAATACACTAAATATTGTTTGGATAATTTCATAAAATAACTCCAATTTCATGGGAATTCCGGCATGTTGAAGATTAAAGATAATTATTTAGCTTTTGGGCTCCATTGGAAAGTCTACTGACTCCATTGTCCCATGAAGTTATGTGCCCTGTCATCGTATGCGGTTCAAATATTTGTTCTGATATACATTAAGAACTAGAGTGTAGAATGGGGTGATTAACCAAAGAGTTGGAATGGAAAGTTT
The DNA here is from genome assembly GCA_019097785.1 of Fraxinus excelsior. NCBI lineage: Eukaryota > Viridiplantae > Streptophyta > Magnoliopsida > Lamiales > Oleaceae > Fraxinus > Fraxinus excelsior. The sequence goes on along the minus strand of CM032634.1, from coordinate 33,748,707 downwards.
ATTTTGCATGGTTAGGAAATAATATTCTAGTTTAGTTAGGAAATAATATAGTTTAGCATTCTAACTAAGGCTAGACAAACCTCCTGAACTAGATCGGATCGAACAGGACTCGAACTGAACTAAATCGAATCTAGCGATTCTTCTTAAGTTAAATATCCGAATGGGTATCTGAATCGAGAACCGACGAGTTTGGTTCGGTTCTCGGTTCTAGACCAAAAATCGAAAAGCCGAATAAGAACTAAATCTCCCTAATTTTTTAATTTTATATTTTAAATAAGTCAAAAAAAATTTAAATAAATTTGTTAACTAATTAATTTAGTCCAAACCCAAAATATGATTTTACAATTTCTAATTTCCTGCTAAGTCCTACTTAATCAAATTGACCTATGTTTTACCCAAATCTCTTATTCTACCTAGTGTCGTTTCTGTCGTTCTATTATAGTTAACTCGTCATCTTCCTCTTCTCGTGATTTTAACAGGACTACATTATTTTGTAAGAGTTAAGATTTAACATGTCATAGTCGAATTAATGTAGCGTTGTTATAATGTAAAAAAAATTATTTATTGTACAAATGTTGGGAACCGAATAGAACCAAACCCGAACGGTTTCATAATTAAGTTTGGACCCGACGGTTCCATTTACTAAATATCGAAAAATTCGGGTTCGAACTGAACAATGCCCAACCCTCATTCTAACTCAAAATTTACGTCATTTGGTGTAGAACTCATCCACATTAGTGACAATTAACTAGGGTCGTTCTTAACAACTGCAAAACACGCGCCCTTTGAGCTGTATGTGATTATTAATCATAAGCTTTATTATTGAGCTTTGTAGGTTCCCTAACACTGCCCTAACTGAGGGACTTTCGTCTACTATTTTGGTGACACTCAAACCATTCTTTTCTAGAACTAATTAGTGTCCATGCTGTGTGCAGTGTGTTGCTGATTTTTTTGGAGCACTTGGTCTTGATGATAATCTATTTTTTTTTTCATCTGTCTTCTCTAATTTGCACCTCATAATCTTCTTAGCTAGTTTTTAGGGTTATACAATGTTTAAAAGCCATATTCAAGTATCGAGGTGTTTTTCTTTCCTGAGGCGAGGTGTAAGCCTCATAGTAAACCAAAAATTATTAAAATGCAAAATAAGGTATAATACATCATAAACAATATTCAAAATTCGTAATAGAGTAGTTTAAAGTGTGCAAGAGAAAAAAAAAAAAAAAAAAAAATTCTATAAAGAAACTATTATTTTTCTTCATGGGGGAAACGGACTATTTCCAAATTGGGTTTATGAGAGATGCAATTTTTGAATGTTTTAGTGGGCAGTGGTCTATTCTCAAAATCCAATAATATTTTTTATATTTTGGAGGCGTACGCCTCCAAATGCTTTGAGGCTTTTTTGCATACCTCACTCTGAGGCGGGCCTTAAGGTGGGTTTCAATTGGGTTTTTTTTAAACCATGGTATTATATAAGTTTCAAGCAGCTAGCTGAATTTATTGTCTTTGCATCTTTTGTATAATTGATCCTGAATATGGTTTATTGGGAGTAGTGATAATATGTTTTCCAGGTTTTGAGTCTTCATACAATGTAAGCTGCATAAGACTATTTTATAGCCAGCGATTTAGTCAACCAACTTACCAGATATCTATGTACTCAGCCAGATTTTGAAGTTTACTATTTTATAGCAGATAGGCCCTCTTTTTTCAGTTTGAATTGTTTACTCAATTGTCTGTGTTTCCATGTGTCATGCGCAGGCACTTCTTCATTCCTCTCATATGTATCATGAAGCCAAGCATTCATTTGCCAGTCATGGCGTAAAGTTCGATTCCGTTGAGGTTGATCTACCTGCCATGTTGGCCCAAAAAGATAAGGCTGTGGGTAACTTAACCAAAGGTATTGAGGGTCTACTCAAGAAGAATAAAGTAAACTATGTCAAGGGATATGGCAAGTTCCTGTCTCCTTCTGAAGTTTCGGTCGACACCCTTGAAGGTGGTAATGCTGTTGTTAAAGGTAAGAATATAATAATTGCCACTGGTTCTGATGTCAAAAATCTACCAGGGATTACCATTGATGAAGAGAGAATTGTATCATCTACTGGGGCTTTATCTTTAAAAGAGATTCCTAAGAAACTTGTAGTTATTGGTGCTGGTTATATTGGGCTTGAAATGGGCTCTGTCTGGGGACGTCTAGGTTCCGAGGTTACTGTTGTTGAATTTGCACCAGATATTGTCCCAACTATGGATGGTGAAATTCGGAAGCAATTTCAACGTTTCCTTGAGAAGCAGAAGATGAAATTCATGCTTAAAACGAAGGTGGTGACTGTTGACACCACAGGGAGTGGTGTAAAGTTGACCCTTGAACCAGCAGCTGGTGGCAATCAGACTATTCTTGAAGCTGATGTTGTTCTTGTTTCTGCTGGCAGAGTTCCATTTACAGCTGGTCTTGGATTGGAGAAGATAGGAGTTGAAACTGATAAGGCTGGCCGGATCTTGGTGAATGAACGGTTTGCCACAAATGTATCAGGGGTATATGCCATTGGTGATGTTATTCCTGGACCAATGTTGGCTCACAAAGCTGAAGAAGATGGTTTTGCGTGTGTGGAGTATATTGCAGGGAAGGAAGGTCATGTGGACTATGATATGGTTCCTGGAGTTGTTTACACACACCCTGAGGTGGCCTCTGTAGGGAAAACTGAAGAGCAGGTTAAAGCACTTGGAGTTGATTATCGTGTTGGGAAGTTCCCTTTCTTGGCAAATAGCAGGGCCAAGGCAATCGATGATGCTGACGGATTAGTTAAGATACTTGCCGAAAAGGAGACTGACAAGATTTTGGGTGTCCACATCATGGCTCCTAATGCTGGGGAGCTCATTCATGAGGCAGTTTTAGCTTTGCAATATGGAGCATCAAGTGAGGACATTGCTCGCACCTGCCATGCACATCCAACAATGAGTGAGGCCTTAAAGGAGGCTGCTATGGCCACCTATGACAAGCCTATTCATATATAGAAATAGAAGGCGTCGTACATTATTTTTATTTGTGTTTGATCAAGTTTTGAACATTTCGGTTGAACCTAGTGCAGGTTTTCTCGAATCACCCCTGCCAACGAAGATTTGCTTTTGTTGGTTCTCCTCTTTTCATATGGAATCACTGTATTGTATTTCAACTCATCTTTCTATACCTCAAAATGCATAATAATGTCTCGAGTGGTGTTACATTGAGCTGTATGCTGGGATAAAACTTACCTTTAGTAGGAAAGGACTACATTGTCCTTATTCAGTTTACATATTGTGCAGTCTTGTTTTTCATGTGGCATTGTATGTTACTTGTTGAATATCATTACTAACGGGCATCATCACATGCCAGAGGTTGGAGCAGACGCTTCAACAGTGTTATAATCGTCCTTGTCATGTACAAGGAAAAAACCTCAAGTGCATGTTCTAATGAATCCTGATATAAAAGGCATAAGTAAAGAGATTCGAACATCGCGAAAATACACAATAAATAAAACCGTTTTTGTAAGACCAGAAAATGTGCATCAAGTCAAATGGCCTCTAATAACAGACAGCAAAAGAAAAAAGGAGAATACATGAGATCCAACTAGGACAATACCAATCATCCGAATAAATGCAGCCACGCTGAGTATAATACTAAAAACCAGCCATACTCGAGCACAAAGTTCTTACTATCTTCTATGCAATGTTCAATAAGTAAACACGGATGACACAAGCTTTCCAAAGTAGGTATGTCCTCAAGAAAATAAATTTTAGCAATGGAAAGGGAAAAATCAAAGCAAGACGAGCATGTTTGGCATAACTTTTTGTCATCTTTTACCATGTTTGAAAAACTCACTTTTTTACTTTTAAATAAAGAAAGTTACAGTTCTTTTGTAAACATCTTAGACTTATTTCAAACTTTTACCATCATTAAAAGTTATTTTTGTAAACCAATTGTCGTCTGTTGAAATTGAATTTGATGATGAGATACGTGCATTAATATTGTTGGCATCATTGCCAAATAGTTGAGAAGCCATGAGAATGGCTATCAGTAATTCTGCCGGTAAATCAAAGTTGAAATATGTTGATATTCGTAATTTGATTTTGGCTGAGGAGGTGTAGGAGAGATTCAGGCGAGACCTCGGGTTCGAGTTCAGCACTGAATGTTGATTATCGGGGGAGATCACAAGACAGGAACTTAAACAAAGGCAGATCAAAATCAACGAATAGGGATAAGAGCAAATCAAGGCCTGGTCAGTAGGCAACTTGCTGGAATTGTGGCAAAGCTGGCCACATAAAAAAGAACTGTAAAAATCCTAAGAAAACTGAGAATGATAGTGCTAATGTGGTAACTGAAGAAGTACATGATGCACTATTGCTTGCAGTCCACAGTCCGTTGATGACCGGATATTGCCCATGCAGTGGGAGTTGTGAGTAAATACATGAGTAATCCAGGAAAACAACAATGGGAAGCAGTGAAGTGGATTTTGAGGTACCTAAAAGGCTCCTAAAAAACGTGCTTGTGTTTCTCAGGAGAGAGCTTGGAGGTGAAGGGCTATGTTGATGCTGATTTAGTTGGAGATACTGATAGCAGGAAAAGTATCACAGGGTTTGTTTATACTTTGAGTGGTACTGCAGTTTCATGGGGTTCTAATCTACAAAAAACGGTTTCTTTATCTACTACAGAAGCTGAGTACATTGCAATATCAGAAGCGGGGAGGAATTGGGCAAAAAGAATCAGAAGGGTACTCTCTACAGTGATAGTCAGAGTGCCATATTCCTTGCCAAGAATCCAACTTTTCACTCCAAGACTAAGCACATTCAGATCAGGTATCACTTTATACGGTCATTATTAGATGATGAACAGTTGCTGCTTGAGAAAATTTGTGGAAGTAAGAACCCTGCTGATATGTTGACAAAGGGTGTTACACTTGAGAAACTGAAGTTGTGTGCAACTTCAGTTGGTCTTCTAGCTTGAAGACATAGGTAGTGAGTTGCAGAGGTGGAGGACATCATGTTTGAGGAAGAGGGTGATACAATGGGTGCATCAGTCTCCAAGTGGGAGATTGTTGAGTTGTGTGGAGCCTGACTATACTGAACACCCAGCCACAAGGGTATTTTAGGTATTTCCATTGTATTAGGGTTTTTTCTTCTTCGACTATATATATGTTATTTTATGACATATGACTCGTAAGCGAAATTAATAGTCGCCCAACTACTGTATTGTGATTCCTCAAGAAATAAAAATTTATCTGCAAATTTGTGTGTTTATCTTTTACTTCATTGTCATCTTTTTCACAACATGTTCTTGGTTTAGTGTTTCGTTGGGACTTGGGGAGTAAGGATGGGGAGACCTTCATAATGCCATCATCTTGTGACAGGTTCTGTTAACGCAAATTATTGTTCTCAAACTTCAGAGATTATATAAATAAAGTGGAGATTGTTGATAAGTATGTTTTTATACACTTAATGCCACTTACAATAAATTAATTATTGATGAAATGAGCGAATTTCTATTCATGATTGTGTAATTGTTGCTTTTAGGTTGAAATCACCCATTTGGAAGAGAACAAGCAAAAAGAAGATAAAAAGAGATTGAAATCGTACAAAAATCTAAAGTTGGGAACTACAGTGCATATGTGCCAAAAGTTGAAGGACCTTGGATGCAATTTATAAAGGGCATGATTGAAATGGAAATGGAAATGAAAATCAAAATTCAACGATCAAAATGTGTAAGATTAAAGTCGATGGACTAGGCATACAAATATAGGAGGACTTCATGCAAAAACCACAGATTGAGGCGGCCGCGTGCGCGGGGGAGTAACCCTTAACCAACCCGAGAGCAAACGTCTTTCACGGTGTGGGCAATCACCAGCTTTTGGGCAGGGGCCCGTTTTGTTTTCTATTTAGAATTCGTGGGCCCTTTTGCAGTTTTCGAGGTCCCTTTTTAAGGTTTTAAAAATTATAAAAATGGTTTTTAATCGCTATTCTCATTCCATTCTTGATCTTTTCATTTTTTTTTTTTTTTTTTTTTTAACACTTTTGGGATAAAATGGGGCAAGATCTAGAGCACAAGGAGGAGGAGAAATCAAAGATATTGGAGAGATTTTTGGGGAAAATCAACACCAAGCCAAAACTCATTTCAAGAATCCAACAAGGGAATGATTTACATTTTTGGTTATATTTTACCCATTATTCCTCTAAAAATTTGCAACGTATTTCTCCATTTTTTTTTTTTTTTTATCACATACATAAAATGGGCTAAATTATTGTGTTGAGATCAAACTTGATCATTTGAAATCCACAAGTGCACGAAATTGTGGTCAAGTAATATAATGATTAATAGAGTGTCGAATACACGAGTACTATGTGTTTGACCGAGTTAAAATTAATTGTAACTTTAATCGAATTGCAAATAAGTTATCGTGACTTTTTTTATACTAATCCCTAAATTATAAATTAAACTAGTGAAATCAAGTAAATGTGTTTTTTAAATATGTGAAATCAAGTAAATGTGTTTTTTTAAATATGTGAAATACATTAATAAGATGTTCAATCTCCCTTGTTATTACATTTTTAGTGTAACAATGAAAGTGACAATTTGAAATTGTTCATATTGATCAGTGTTCTTAATTTAATTGAAAGTCTCTCTCGATAGCGATCGAATCTATTTCCTATATGTGACTCTTCTATCTCTCGATAAAAGATGTAAATATAATAAATGCATTAACAAGTACTAGAACACTTATATAAACCATATAAAGAATAAAAATATATTTATATCTTCTATCAAACATTATAATGTTTATTATATTGTGCTTAAATTCTATTATCTCTTTCGATAATAATAAAATCTACTAACAATTCAATTGGTAAACAAGTAACTAAAAAGAACGATGAAAGCGATAATAAACATCCACAAATCAAATCAAATTAAGTCAAAATAATTATTTAAAAAGTAAAAATATCATAACAAATGTTCATACCATTCTATCAATATATAAAATTATCCTAATATATCGAAATTACAAGAAATCATATTTAAGTAAAAAGATATAATCCGAATTATTAATAAATTGAGAAAATAAAGATGAATCTGTAATCTCTTCAATGGTTTATTGATGAATATACACTTGCACATTCTCCTCTTTGCCTAAAAATCAAGTTAGAATCATTGAATTCTTGCAAGTTCCTTTCAATTCTCTCACAAAAACTATGAATTTTCATCATTTGATGATAATAATTAATGATTAAAAATTGATTGAAAATCACGTCCAAATTGATTTCCAAAAGAGTTACAATCGAATAAGAAAAGTTGCATTTACGTACGTATATTTTTATCTCTACACAACAGTCAGTATTTTGATCATAACATTCTTTCTCGATATTCGATCGAGGCAATTCAAAGTGCTTTGAAAAGATAACTCAAATGACTAAAACGTTGCTATAAATAGAATTTTTCCAATTCGAAAGTTTACTGTGCCTAAAATTAATCGCAATTTTTGATTAAAAATTTGGAATATAACTTGTACAATTGAAAGTTGATTTTGATAATATTTTATTCATTTTTGACTTCTAATTACATCCAATTGTTTCCTAGCAATCTTCAAAATATCGTCTTGTAGTCCGAATCAACTATTGAATATTTTCAATTTGGTCCTCAAACTTTAAACTTCGCCATTTTCACTAATTTTCGTTTCTTTCTTTCAATTTCTCATTCAACTATTGAATTTTACATGTATAACATAAAAAAGTTAAGATATATTTTATCAAATATATTTTTTAAAAGCTTGTTAGTACAAACGTCTCTACGTTTGACAATTAGTGTGCAAAACATCCTAACGTTTCTTTTTTTTTTTTTTTTTTTTTTTTTGCATTTTCGCCCCTATTTCAACGTTTCAGTGTGGAAAACATCATTTTCACTATTTTTAGTGTAAAATGACCAATATACCCTCAAATTTAAATAAAACAAAGAAAATGAAATGAAAAATAAAAAAATAAATTGTAATTATATTCACAAACTTTTTAAAAAGTGCAAGTGAGTCCAAAAGTCTTATTAAAAGGCTTAAGCACAAAATGTCCATACGTTTGACATTTAATGCGGAAAACGTCCCTACGTTTCAAACATGTTTGTATTTGCTCAATAGCACAAAGGCTTATTAGCACAAAACGTCCCTACGTTTGACAGTTAGTGTGCAAAACATCCCAACGTTTCATTTTTTTGCATTTTTGCCCCTATTTCAACGTTTCAGTGTGGAAAACGTCCTTTTCACTATTTTTCAGTGTAAAATGACCAATTTACCCTCAAATTTAAATAAAACAAAGAAAATGAAATGAAAAATAAAAAAATAAATTGTAATTATACTCCCAAACTTTTTAAAAAGTGCAAGTGAGTCCAAAAGTCTTATTAAAAGATTTAAGCACAAAACGTCCCTACGTTTGACACTTAATGCGGAAAACGTCCCTACGTTTCAAACATGTTTATATTTGCTCAATAGCACAAAATGTCCCTACGTTTGACACTTATTGCGTAAAACGTCCTTACGTTTCATTTCTTTTTACATTTTCGTCCTTATTTCAACGTTTCATTGTGGAAAAACGTCATTTTCACTATTTTTAATGTAAAATGACCAATATACCCTCATATTTAAATAAAACAAAAAAAATAAAAATAAATTACAATTGTGCTCCCAAACTTTTTAAAAAATGAAAATGAGTTCAAAAATCTTATTAAAACATTCAAATCACCAGTTTTCTCCTCCTCCCTTAGCTTTATCCTCCCTTCACCATCTAAACCACCAGACCCCACCACCATTCAAACCATTCACCACCATTCAAATCATCTCACTTCCCTCTACAATCCTGGAGCTGATAGTTGTGGTCAACATTAACAGTTTGAATGATGGGGTCTGTTGGTTTAGGTGGTGGAGGGAGGATAAAGTCGAGAGATGAGGAAAATACTGATGGTTTGAATGTTTTAATAAGATTTTTGAACTCATTTGCACTTTTTAAAAAGTTTGGGAGCACAATTGTAATTTATTTTTATTTTTATTTTCCTTTTTTTGTTTTATTTAAATATGACGGTATATTGGTCATTTTACATTGAAAATAGTGAAAATGACGTTTTTCCGCAATGAAACGTTGAAATAAGGACGAAAATGTAAAAAGAAATAAAACGTAAGGACGTTTTACGCAATAAGTGTCAAACGTAGGGACATTTTGTGCTATTGAGCAAATATAAACATGTTTGAAACGTAGGGACGTTTTCCGCATTAAGTGTCAAACGTATGGACGTTTTGTGCTTAAGTCTTTTAATAAGACTTTTGGACTCACTTGCACTTTTTAAAAAGTTTGGGAGTATAATTACAATTTATTTTTTTATTTTTAATTTCATTTTCTTTGTTTTATTTAAATTTGAGGGTAAATTGGTCATTTTACACTGAAAAATAGTGAAAAGGACGTTTTCCACACTGAAACGTTGAAATAGGGGCAAAAATGCAAAAAAATGAAACGTTGGGATGTTTTGCACACTAACTGTCAAACGTAGGGACGTTTTGTGCTAATAAGCCATAGCACAAAATGTCCATACGTTTGACACTTATTGCGTAAAACGTCCTTACGTTTCATTTATTTTTACATTTTTGTGCTTATTTCAACGTTTCATTGCGAAAAAACGTCATTTCACTAATTTTCAATGTAAAATGACCAATATACCATCATATTTAAATAAAACAAAAAATAAAAATAAGGCTTATTAGCACAAAACGTTCCTACGTTTGACAGTTAGTGTGCAAAACATCCCAATATTTTATTTTTTTTGCATTTTCACCCATATTTCAACGTTTCAGTGTGGAAAACATCATTTTCACTATTTTTCAGTGTAAAATGATCAATATACCCTCAAATTTAAATAAAACAAAGAAAATGAAATGAAAAAAAAAATTGTAATTATATTCCCAAACTTTTTAAAAAGTGCAAGTGAGTCCAAAAGTCTTATTAAAAGGTTTAAGCACAAAACGTTCCTACGTTTGCCACTTAATGCGGAAAACGTCCATACGTTTCAGACATGTTTGTATTTGCTCAATAGCACAAAATATCCATACGTTTGACATTTATTGCGTAAAACGTCCTTACGTTTCATTTCTTTTTACATTTTCGTCCTTATTCAACGTTTCATTGTGTAAAATGACCAATATACCCTCATATTTAAATAAAACAAAAAAGGAAAATAAAAATAAATTACAATTACGCTCCCAAACTTTTTAAAAAGTGCAAATGAGTTTAAAAATCTTATTAAAACATTCAAACCATCAGTCTTTAGGTGGTGGAGGGAGAATAAAGCTAAGGGATGATGAGAAGACTAATGATTTGAATGTTTTAATAAATTTTTTTAACTCATTTGCACTTTTTAAAAAGTTTGTGAGCACAATTGTAATTTATTTTTATTTTTATTTTCCTTTTTTTTTTATTTAAAATATGAGGGTATATTGGTAATTTCACATTGAAAAATAGTGAAATGACGTTTTTCTGCAATGAAATGTTGAAATAAGGACGAAAATGTAAAAAGAAATGAAACGTAAGGAAGTTTTACGCAATAAGTGTCAAACGTAGCGACATTTTGTGCTGTTAAGCAAATACAAATATGTTTGAAACGTATGGACGTTTTCCGCATTAAGTGTCAAACGTAGAGACGTTTTGTGCTTAAGCATTTTAATAAGATTTTTGGACTCACTTGCACTTTTTAAAAAGTTTGGGAGTATAATTACAATTTATTTTTTTATTTTCTTTGTTTTATTTAAATTTGAGGATATATTGGTCATTTTACACTGAAAAATAGTGAAAATGATGTTTTCCACACTGAAACGTCGAAATAGGGGCGAAAATGCAAAAAAATGAAACGTTGGGATGTTTTGCACACTAGCTGTCAAACGTATGAACGTTTTATGCTAATAAGCCATTTTTTAAAAGTTAAATTATTCAAATATCTTTGATAAACTAAGACTTTTATTGTTTATCATATTTTTTAAATAATTTTAATTACCATTTTCTATTACAAGTAATGAAATTTCGTGAAATTTTCATTTAAAGTATTGAATTTAAAAAAAAAAAATTAATCGGGACGAGGGGCTGAACACCCATTACCGGTCCCCGTCCCAAACCCGTCTCGGGACAAAGTTAACTGCCCTGTCCCTGCTCCAAATACCCGATGAAACGGGTAATCCCTACCCCGTTTGGGGCGATAGCCCACGGATATCGGGTTTATTGAGTTTTTTTTGTCATCCCTACCTATACGCAAGGAATTACAAATTATTCTTCCTTAATATATTCTTCAATCAGTGCAGATTACTAGATTCCCATTGCTATTTTTAGTGCATGTTCTTATATCTAAACCGACCAAATATACTTATTATCCGCACAAAGCAAGACAGACTCTTAACTAGTTCATCATTGCATCAGGAATAACTCAAGTGATTGCATAGCCTAAATTTAGCCAACAATCGAACACCAGCTGAGAATTTTTCTTGCTTTAGCTAAATTATAGTTTTCAAACTCTGGAGACGATCTATATAAGGTGAAGATTGTGGACTATAATTCTGCGCAATTGACATCAAGAGATCCAGATCAGTGACACATTAAAGAGCTACAATCTTACAACAATTAAATGAGAAAGTATCTCAATTTGTTGGAATTATAGGGGTAAACTTTTATTTAGACACAGGAACGAACACACACACACACACACACACACACACACACACAAAACAAACAAAAACACGAGACAATGTCATCACCCTATTGATTTAGAGTTCGACTGCAGTGGGTTTGTAGTCAACAACAATGACTTTCTCCGTTTGAGGAAGTAACATATTTGCAAATTTAACGTGGTCCGGATGAGTAAGATACTCGGCGATGCCTTCAGTACTTTCAAAGGTTGACTCAAAGACATGAGTAAAACCTTGATGCATGTTCTCAATGCTCACATCCTTACCCCTATGACAACCAAAACCAGATGAGAGTTATAAGTTTGGACCTTCACAATATTGATTACTCATTACCATATAATACTTGCAAGTCGCAACGATTGATCACTCATTCATTTGCAGACCAAAAATCTGATAATTTATGGATAACTTAACGAAATTGAAAGTAGAAACTGGCATCCCACAACCACAAAAGAAAACCACTGCCACGACGTGCAGTCAGTATTACTCTCAGAACACTACCATACACAGGCACCATAAGGCTCTGGACATCACCATAAGCATCTCAAGATCAACAGCACAAACACAAAATATTGCCACACTACTGCAACTAGATTAAGCATGAAACCAAGAGTCTAAAGACACTCTTCTAGAATCCGGTTACACAATCTTGCTATAATGTCTTGTATTGTCATTGGTAGACAGACCCAAATCCAAAACAAGAAAAAAAAGTAAAATCCACAACAAAATTTCTGATAAGCCATCAATTCGCAAACAAGAAAAAAAAGTAAAATCCACAACAAAATTTCTGATAAGCCATCAATTCGCTTCACATACGCCAGACAAAGGAAGAAACAGAGATGCTAGCCAAAAGGGGGTTTAAACAGAGACTAGGGAGAGGGTTTTTAATGAAGCTTCCGGATTAATTTAGGCATCAAATAAAAGGGGGTTGGGGGGATTTCTGTTGGGCACCAAAAAATTGAGAGACTGTTGTGAGGGAGAGAATTGAACCTCTCGAAAACCTAAACATTGTTTTGTATTCATTTTCCTTCTGTACTTTCCAATATAACAAACAGATTGAAATTCATTCGTTCCACAATACTTTTTTTTGGGCAATCACTCGGGTTTATGTCAGTTTTCTGGGCAATCAATAAAATAATACAGGTAAAAAACACAATGCCCCTCTCTTGTTAAAGGAAAATGTCAAGTTACCTCCTGTTTCAGAAATAGGCAAACCCATGTTATGAAAAGCTGAGTATTTTGTACCATATAGTCAACTACTAAATGAGCACAACCTTTTTTTTTTTTTTTTACGAAGAACTCCTTCCATTCTTGTGCAATGGCAAACTGCCAAGGTTCAGCATGCAAAAACCACAAACACTGAATCACCATGCTGGACCACATTACTAAGAATGGATGAACCCACCAAAGAAATAATTTGTAAAAGGAAGTAAAGATGAACATAGACACTATATTAATGGAGGAATGCATTGCTCTCGTCTGTGATAATTAATCAAACAAAGCCCTCCCAGGATATTATCAGATCTACATACATTATCCCAAAGCAAACTAGAATTTTTTTTCATCTTTTACCATTTAAATTTAATCATGTCGCTGAATATGCATCTCATCTCTGGGTTTATAAGCTCTAATTCTCCTTTTTGAAATTTCGGATGGGACTACCCCAAATCCGTCTCTGGAGTGGTAGTTATATACAAAAAAATTCCAGGGTTAATGTTGATAGCGGTTTGCCATGATCACACAATTAAAGCAGAATCTAGCATAAACAACTAGATGAACCCCAGATCTGTAAAGTAAAGATCTTAAAGCATCATTAATTTAACCCATTAAAAAGAAGCAAATTTACAAACCAGATTACAATTAACAGCAGAATTTCTGAGGAAAATATTGATAAAGTTGGGTAGAAATTAGATAAAAACCATAACTCGGTGAAACAGAAAATAAAAATTGGGGGTTGGTGAAGGTACCATCTGAAAGCCTTCATGGAAGGAACAAGATTGACGAGGCTAGCATATCCCTTAATGTATTCTTCAATCTGCTCCTCAGATAGGCCATCTTTAAACTTTGCCAGCAGTATGTGCTTCACTACTCTGCCTTCCTCCATTCCCTTCTCTGAAGCGTCTCTGTGTTTGTGTTCGTATGAAATCGCCTTTACTTTCTCCAATCAAATTAATTATTTAGGCCCATTCCTCCTAAGCCCAGCCCAAGTTTTAAAATGGGACCCACCTTTCTTCCTCTTTCACTCGCCTCATCTTATGATTCTTATCTCTCCCAAAATCCAATCCAGAAAGCACACACCTCCTCTCCTCTACTCTACTCTCAATTAGTATTTTTGTGAATATTGATTGAAAGATGGCATCTTTTGCACAGCAATTTGGTGGGTTAAAGAGCCCGCCAATCTCATCTACGCTCCCCAGAAACTCTTCCAAGAATCGTCACTGCACAGTGCTGCCAAGAAAGAGATTTGTGGTGTCAGCTGCTGCAGTGCCCATCACAAATGCACAGACAAGGGAGAGAACGAAGCTCAAAGATATGTTCGAGGAGGCCTATGAGAGGTGTCATACGGCCCCCATGGAAGGTGTTTCATTTACCATTGAAGACTTCCATTCTGCTCTTGAGAAGTATGACTTCAACTCTGAAATTGGAACCCGGGTGAGAATTTTATATTTTTCAAATTATATACCTACATGTATATGAATGAATTATGAGAGAATATTATAAAAATTGAATCTCTCAGTGATAAATTAATGAGCTTTACATATATTTGGGTGTGTGTAGTTTGTTTCTGTATATGAATTATGATGGTGTGCATAAACAAGTTTGTCTTTTATAGGATGTGCTCGAATAAGATGTTGTCTGATCATTGTTTGTACTTTAGATGGGATATGACTGTGACTATTCTTGTGAATTTTTCTGTTTTTGGTTTTTCTACATCAAGATTGAATTGTTTCAAGTTTGGGTAAGCTTAGAGGCACTTCCAAAAAAGCATTTTAGTTTAGCAAAACATTCTCAATACAATAGACAAGTGACTTCTTCTCTGATATGGAACCATCATGAGAAATGTGTGACTTTTAATTACTTGATACACGAGCCTTTCTTGTGTGGTTTTTGTCGATGTGTTGAGATGGAATTATGTATCATTATGTGAATTTGGAACCAAGGATAAATTTTAGTCATGTTTATTTAGAGATCGAAAGATGTATAATCATATACATGAATGTTGTAGGTTTTGTATAAATGAGTTGCTGGGAAGAGTCAAGTCTGGCATAAGCTGAGAGGATGCCATCTAGATTCTTTATTTTATTTTATTTTACTTTGTTAAAATTAATTTCTCTGTACTTAAACAAATGGAATGCTTTAGTTGACAAGTTGAGTTGAACTGCGAGTTTTATTCGTAAATTTGAGCCTGAAAGTGTGGCACATGATTGTGCTTATTCCTTTTCTCGCTGAGATTTTGGCCAGGAAAAAGTTGGACCTCTAAAGAGGAATTTGTGAAAATCTCGAAAAGATGGGTGAATTTGATAACGTTTTCATGTAAATTGGATTAGAATTTGGGATGTTTGAATTGGCTAGATGCTTACTATGTATATGTTCAGTGTTGGCTAAAATTAAATTCTACAAAAGACATGTTCTTTTGTCAATTCCAATATGTATTCTATTTGCCTATGAAATTTTTAGATGATCATATTGTTGGGCATATTGGTTGAAGCCAAGGGCTGAATTAAGTGAAATGTGCCCTCTTGTTTCTTGAAATACATGAGGCTGGTTAATATATGGGCCAGCTGTCTAAAATTAAATTCTACAAAAGACATGCTCTTTTGATAATTCCAATATGTATTCGATTTTGCCTATGAAATTATTAGATGATCATATTGTTGGGCATATTGGTTGAAGCCAAGGGCTGAAATTAAGTGAAATGCGTCCTCTTGTTTCTTGAAATACATGAGGCTGGTTAATATATGGGCCAGCTGTAACTAATGTTTTCGTGAATGAAACAACAATCTGTCTTTTCAGTTTTTTTTTTCCTCGAGTTCCGTTCTTCAGCAATTTTTGTCGACAACAGCATTGTCTTATTCGGTGTGGGTTCACTTATATAAGTTGCTTATCCATGGATAGTACAAACAAGATTTTTTATATTGTTATTCGGGATGCAAAATGAAGACAAGTTCAGATGCAAAAGTCTGCAGGGAAGGAAGGATTTTTCTCTGCAAGCTTCTTTTGCAGTGTGGATGAATTTAGTGTGTTGGCACTATCAATAGAACATGCTTTGATATCTATATTTGACAATAGATTATCCGCTTTAATCGAGCAATTTTCTCTTATTCTACTATTTTAGTAGATTCAATTGAGCTTGTGTGGAAAAGGAAAGGTAGTTTTTGTAAAAACATTAGTCCCCCTACTTTGATATCATCTATTTCTTGCACTGAGAGTCATTTCACTTAAAAAATATATATAGAATATATATATTAACATTTACACAATTTCTTTTGCTGAAGGTTATGAGTATTTTAAACATACTTTGATAGCTTTTTTATTCTTTTTGTAGGTCAAAGGAACAGTTTTTAATACGGATGCAAATGGAGCATTAGTTGACATAACTGCAAAATCGTCAGCACACTTGCATGTGCAAGAGGCATCCATATATAATATTAAGCATGTGGAACAGGCTGGCATTTTTCCTGGGATGCGCGAGGAATTCGTAGTTATTGGTGAAAATGAGGTGGATGATAGTTTAATCTTGAGCCTACGTGTAATCCAGTACGAACTTGCTTGGGAACGTTGTAGACAACTTCAAGCCGAAGATGTGGTTGTTAAGGGTCTGGTAGGTAATTGACAAGCATTAAAATTTGCAAGTAGTATGGTGAGTTGATTGAGTAGACTATGACACATTGTTCTCTGCCTCTCATAATATTATATTTGAGAGTGTTTGCGAGTATCAGCCTTCAGGATAGCATACACTGATAATGCCTAGCAGTTACAATATTATGTGCCTAAATACTCATTTCTACTTAAACATTTTTATAGTATAAATACTACATCTCAAATTTCTTTGGATTTGGATGCAGGTTGCTGGCGCAAATAAAGGTGGAGTGGTGGCAGTGGTGGAGGGACTTCGTGGATTTGTTCCCTTTTCACAAATATCAACAGTTAGTTCTTCATTTGGCTTGCCCATGAATCTTTATATGAAGCTATCTGCTCTCTTGTTCTCTTTCTCCCAATTGAAGTGCATTATAACTTGCGGTTGTAAAGTGTGCAATGTTTCAATCGATGCCTCCTGCAAATGTGGCCGTCATAAATCTAAATTTTCACAGAGACTAATTAATTTGTCATAAATTATTCTTTCCCAAAGTTGATGCACAAAGTTTCTACATCGGTCTCTTAACTTAAGAACGTGTGGATCCTTCAGTGACGGAGTGTCATGTCATTTTAAACGTTGGATCTATTTTTCAAGGAGTGAACAGAATGTAATTCAAAGATAAAAAGTATTGAAGATGAAGAGAATTATTTTGATGCAATAGAAATTCAAAATTTATGGGTTTTTTCTCTCGTTCTGGTGTCATAGTTTCCTTGTCAGGTCACTATAAATTATTTAGGTTTCACTTATTCTTGATACCCCTCATACTATAAATATCTTATTAAGAGTTCTCTTGAATGCGTATCAGAAATCAACTGCAGAGGAGCTTCTAAATGTAGCGCTGCCCCTTAAATTTGTCGAGGTTGACGAAGAACAATCTAGGCTTGTCCTCAGTAACCGCAAGGCCATGGCTGATAGTCAGGCACAGCTAGGAATTGGGTCAGTTGTAGTTGGTACTGTTCAGAGCTTGAAACCTTATGGCGCCTTCATTGACATTGGTGGAATCAATGGACTTCTGCATGTGAGCCAGATCAGCCACGATCGCGTCTCAGATATTGCTACTGTTCTTCAGCCTGGTGACACTTTGAAGGTGACTCTTTACTGGCTAAACATTTTAAGTTTTTAACACACCAAAAAAATTTGATCTTTATATACTAAATCTTTCTGTAGGTCATGATACTAAGCCATGATCGTGAAAGGGGCCGAGTGAGCCTTTCTACTAAAAAGTTAGAGCCCACTCCTGGTGACATGATTCGTAATCCCAAGCTTGTCTTTGAAAAGGTAAAAATGCATATTCTTATCAATTATCATTTTATTGTTGTTATACTTTCTGCTCAGATTAATTGAGATTTGGTTCTAGTTCTATCTAGAGAAATTTAAGTTTAAATTAAATGGGGATCTTAATGCAGCCATCATCTTGTAATTGAATAAGCTTGATGATGTGACGAATTCTTGCTTTCTTGCAGTCGTAATAGATTTGTAGCTTTCTGCATGTTACTGAATTTATGAAATTTGCTGAATGTGTCCTGATAGGCGGAAGAGATGGCTCAGACATTCAGGCAAAGAATTGCTCAAGCAGAAGCCATGGCTCGTGCTGACATGCTCAGATTCCAACCCGAGGTAAATTCAGGTTTTTTCCTTTTTCTTTTTGTTGTGTGTTTCAAGATTTCCTTGGTCCAGTAGTCTTCAGAATGAAGGAGGAAAGTACGAAAGTCAAAACAGAAAAGTGGTTGTGAGATAGTACATGGAGTTTTCTACTACGTTTGCTGCTAGAAATTCTGTTCTCTAGCCTTAAAAACACTGCATTTTTACCGAAAAGGTAAGAAATACCACATAAGAGGTAGATATTTTCATTTTTCCTATTTCAGTGGGTATTTTCATTTGATGAACTTTCCAACTGATGTCCACACACGATTTGCCAAAAAAGCAAATGGGCATGCATTGTGACTCATGAGATGTTGATGTTAAAGGAATAAAGAGAACAAATAACGGATTTGGACTAGTCCTCCTTAAGGAAGCCAAGACTATAGAAGTACCACAGCATCACTATGTTGGAACGCTATTTCTGTTCAGATCGCAAAAGACACTATAAGGATTTGTCTATTGCTATGAGAATGAATTCAAATTAAACCAGTCTAATTCGAATAGCATACAAGAGTTTGTTGTTTAGTTAATCCATCTTTATGAAACCGATCTTATTCTTCCCTCCTTTTGCAGAGTGGATTGACCCTCAACTCTGATGGGATCTTGGGACCTCTGACTTCAGACTTGCCTGCAGAAGGTTTAGATTTAAGTGATATCCCCCCAGCTGAAGAATGATTCAAGAAGTTGCACCTGCTTTCATTGTTTATCTTACTATGATTGTAATCAAATGCCTTCGAGTTGTCTGTAGGTTATAGCCTCAGTCGTCATAAACATCTTGATCCCACATTATTCATTCTCCTTCATGTCTGCATTTCACGTTCATCTTCTGTCAAAATTTGTACCACTTGAATGCTTAATACAATCGAGTGCTTTTGGCAATAAGATTAGAGAAACAACCATGATACACTAATTGACTCAATGACAGGAATAAAAAACAGGGGCAACATGGTGCAGCATCATTGAATGGTTTGGAAAAAAAAATTACCCACACAGGTGCGACAACTTAGCACCTGACAAAGCACCCGTTTGCAATCTGTGTTTGAATAGCATTATTCTTAGAGAAACAATTATGCTATACAAATAGGCTCAATGACAGGCTTAAAAAATAGGGGGACACGGGGAGCAGCATTTCTATTTTATTACCATAAAAAGTACTTCCTTAGGAAAAGATTGAAAGAAGCAAAAATGCATTAACACCAGGAAATGAACGTTTTTATAAATGACATCACATCACATTTAGCACAAATTTCTTGGGCTGATTATATATTATGGATTATTTATTTACTCACTAAAGCATAATGCACAGACCCAATAATCTAGATTATAAACATAATTCTTAATTATTTAAACATATAATCAGGCCATAAATCTGCTGACTAGTATCTTTGGCACGATTTATGTTCCTTCAAAAATCTAATACTAATATCTATACAACCTAATGTGTTCTTCCAAAAAATCTAACACCAATCAATTTTCTAATACATTCGTTAAAATATCTAATAAATTCAATCTTGATTTGCACAAATAGTAAAGATGAATAATTTCCAACATTATTTGGCAACATAAAACAAATGCCCTTTCTATACCAAGGCAGTACACTTTATTCACGAGATAGCATGCCTCATGCAGCATTGTCAGACCAAAAAAAAAACCAAGTGATTAGCAAGTGAACAGACGTAACTTTTTTTTCTTTTTCATATTTATAACCAAAATCTTACAGGTAGTTGGTGCTGTCCCTTGTCTAGTGGCCTTTTCTTCCTCAGACTTTTCATTGTTCTTTTTTGATCTCCAAGCAGGCTGCAGATTAATTGTAAGGTCAATATACCATCAACTTATAAGGCACCAGAATATGATTACTTGTCCTGTATCTTTGCAAGTTGTTGATTACCATGCTTTCTTTCTCTTTTGGTATAACTAGAACCTCAATTCACAAGGAGACAGGGAGCTTTCTAACATCAAAAGTGTTTGATGTGGATATTTAATCATCACAATAGAAAATCGATTTTCCTATTGAAGATTAAACCCAAATGCATGGTGGATCTTAAAAAATACTTTGAGATCATAGGAGTTTTATTTAAATCCTCACACATAAATGTGAGATGATAACCTTAAATGAGCTTTTAATGGTCTAACCAAGTGCTTCCTCCTTTTGGGTCTTCTCTCTTGTGCTCTTTTGGTGTCTCTACTCACTTTTGAGAGAATAAAATTGACAAATACTCAATCAATGTAAAATGTGTCATAATGGTCATATTTATAACCCACAATTAGAGTTTCTTATTTGCACAATTTTTCTTGGACTTTATTGTAGTAGACCAATTAAGTCACACATCTTTATTAGAGCCAAAAGAGGGACCTAATCGGATTCACAAGACTCAAGCTCCAATATATGTTTCTAATTGGGTCAACTCTTGACCAATTGAGATACATCTATTAATCTCGGCTTACTCTACCAAAAATTTGAGATTGCACTCTTGAGTCGAGCGAAAGTTATGGAAGCCAATTATGATTCTATAACAATATCCTCCTACCACCATTCCACAAGTCAACCCCCGTTTGACCGTCAATATGTTGAAGTCGACAAAATGACAATTTTGCCCTTCAACATGTATTACCCTCTAAGTCCCATTTCATAAGGCGAATTCGTTGTGATTACATCACAACACCAAGTCCAACAATCTCATCGTCGAACTACTGAGGTCAGGTTCAATTTCATTTAGAAAATATCTTAGAGTAACAATCATCTCATCATGATGATTAATGGATTCCACTGTTGCACGTATATGATCATGGAGTCTTAGATTATTATCGCAAATTCTAATACGTGAATAATATAAACGTTAATTCAAAATGTCGTTACAATATACTTACTATAAAAATGGGCACAAGACTGACAATCTCTTACTTGCCCTTTCTTAAAGTATATGTGACATATCAATAATATTCATCATCTCAAGATGCTCATCAAAAACCTTAGTCGATAGGCTGGTGAATGGATCAGCAATATTATCTGCTGATGCAATCTTGCTAATCGTTACGTTACCTCGATGAACAATCTCTCTAATAAGGTGATATTTCTTCTCAATGTGCTTGCCTCGTCGATGACTCCTTGGTTCTTTAGCATTGACAACCGTTCTACTATTATCACAATAAAGTGTTATAGGTTCCATTGCCAAAGCTACCACGTCAAGGTCCAAGAGAAACTTTTTGAACCATACAGCCTCTTTAGCAGCTTCACAAGCGGCTACATACTCTGCCTTCATAGTGGTATTGGCAATACAAGATTGCTGCATACTCCTCCATACTACGGCTCCACCTCCCAATGTAAATACTTAACCCGATGTGGACTTTCTAGAGTCATGATCGGATTGAAAATCAGAACCAGTATACCCAATGAGATTCAGATCATGTCCTGAATAGACGAGCATATAGTCTCTTGTTCTCCAAAGGTACTTGAGTATATGCTTCAAAGCTATCCAATGTTCTAGTCATGGATAGACTGATAATGACTAACAATACCCACAGCATAACAAATGTCAGTTTAGTGTAAAGCATAGCATACATGAGACTTCCCACAGCCGAGGCATAAGGAACCTTCTTCATGTGATCTATCTCTGTCGGAGTCTTGAGAGAATGCTCCTTAGATAGATGAATTTCATGTCTAAAAGGGAGTTGTCCCTTCTGGAATTCTGCATTGCGATTCTAGACAATATTTTGTCAATGTATGAAGCTTAGGATAATGCTATCCTTTTATTTTTCATATCTCGCAAGACACAGATTCTCAAAACATAACTAGCATCTCCTAAGTCCTTCATATCAAATTGCTGTGACAACCATTTCTTCATGGATGATAATGTCCCATCATTTTCAATGAGTAGAATGTCATCCACATAAAGAATCAGAAAAACTACTTTCTTCCCTTGTATACGCTTGTATACACAAGGTTCATCCAAATTTTGGTCAAAACCATAAGCCTTAATGATTTGATCAAATCTGACATTCCACACCTGGATGCTTGCTTAAGTCTATAAATGGACCGTTGCAATTTGCAGACTTTCCTTTCATGGCCTTTTTCTTATGAACCCCTTAGGTTGCATCATGTAGATATTCTCGTCAAGACGTCCATTCAAAAAGGATGTCTTAACATCCATTTTTCAAACCTCATAATCATAATGAGCAGCAATGGATAAAAGGATTTGAATAGATTTAAGCATGGCAACCGGTGAGAAGGTTTCTTCATAGTCGACACATTCTCTTTGGGTAAAACCCTTGGCCACTAGTCTTGTTTTGAAGGTTTCAACCTTCTCATCTGTATCTCTTTTCCTTTTATAGACTCACTTCCACGCAATAGGTTTGACCCCATTAGGTGCATCCACAAGATCCCAAACCTTGTTAGAATACATAGATTCCATCTCTGAGTTCATGACAGATTTCCATGATTCAAAGTCTACACCATCCATTACCTCCTTAAACGAAGTGAGATCTTCTTCTTGTTCAGCAAAGATCGCCTGATAGGACTCTCCATAGAGCAAGTATCTAGAAGGTGGTCTAATAACCATCCCACTACGAGTAATGATTGAAGGTGCCTGATTGTCCAATTTGATCGAAGATCCTTCCTGTCCTTCCACTACTTGATTATGTCCTTGTTCAAGACCAACCTCCTCATAATCCCCATCGCGATGGGTGTGTAGAGGTATATTAATGGGTGTCTCGTTCCCTACTACCTATGGTTCAATCTCATGAGGTAATGTAGGCATCACGTGCTCACTTACCTCATTAGGGACCATAGGTTCCGTATGAGGTTCCAAGTCATAACTATTTGATTCTATGCTGAAATTTGGAATCGATTTATTTGAACCATGTTCTAATACCTCTTCCAATAGAATCTTACTAGTAGACTTGTGTTCTTCTATGTACTTATCTTCTAAGAAGGTTGCATTTGTACTAACAAATACTTTCTTATCTAGATGACTATAGAAATATTAACATCTTGTCCCTTTTGGATATCCTACAAAGCGACAAACCTTTGATCTTGATTCCATCTTATTCGTCTTTCCCTTTAGCACATGTGCCGGACAGCCTTATATCCGAATATGGTACAAATTAGGCTTGCGCCCATTCCATAATTTAAGAGGCGTCATGAGAACTAACTTAGACGGTATTAAATTCAAGATATAAATGGCTGTTTGTAGTGCATATCCCCAAAAGGAAATAGGTAATGAGGAATAACTCACCATTGATCTTACCATATCCAAAAGAGTTCAATTTCTCCTTTTCGAGACACCATTTTGTTGGGAGTTCTTGGTGCACTCAGTTGGGATAATATTCCATTATCCGATAAATAGACCTTAAACTCTTGGGATAGATACTCGCCACATCGATATGATTGAAGAGCCTTGATACTCTTACCCAATAGTTTCTCAACTTCCGTCTGAAACTCCTTGAATTTCTCCAAAGCTTCGGATTTGTGAGACATAAGGTATATGTATCCAAATCTAGAGTAATCATCCTTAAAGGTGATGAAGTACTCAAATCCTCCCCTAGCCCTGAGTACTAATAGGTCCACAAACATCGGAATGTACCAATTCCAAAACTTCTTTAGCTCTTATTCCTTTAGCCTTAAAAGGCCTCTTGGTCATCTTTCCTTCTATATAAGATTCACATGTCGGTATAGATTCCACCTCTAACTCTTTTAAAGGTCCATCCTTTACCAATGTTTGGATCCTGTTTAGATTAATATGACCCAACCTAAGATGCCATAAGAGAGTTTCATTGGTACTAGACAATCTATTTCTTTTCTTAGTAGTAGTAGTGTTATGTATAGATCCAATCATAGGACTCAAGACATATAGACTATTAACCATATGACCCAAACATATAACATAATTATTCAACTTGATAACCACCGTAGAACGGCTAAAAAGTACTGAATAACCAACATGATATAAAAGTGCAATAGAAACCAAGTTCCGTGTAAGTTCGACAACATAATAACAGTTATCTAAGATCAAGCGTCTACGATTTTCAAAACATAAAGTAAAGGTGACAATAGCTTTGGCAGACACTAATGCTCCTGTGCCGACTCTAAGAGTGTACTCCCCTTCACTGAGATGCTTGGTTTCCTGAAACCCCTGCAAAAAATTTCATACAAGATTAGTAGGTCCAGAATCTACAATCCAGGTACTAGTAGAATCAACCACTAAGCATGACTGATGAATAGGACATTTCCTTCACCTAGCTTCCCTTTAGCTAAATTATCCGGGCAGTACCTCTTCCAATGTCCCTTTTGTCCACAAGAAAGACAATTTCCCATTGGCAGTGGTTTCTTTCCATTTTTCTTACCATCTTGCCATTTATTTGGCCTCTTCATCTTGATTCCTCATTTGCCACTAGAAGGCTTAGGATGATAGGGTCCGACTGTTACAATCAAAGCATTTCCAGTTCTAGCCTTGAGAACAGTTTCGGCATTTTGGAATTCTTTCATTAATTCTGTCAGAAACATGTCCATCTTCTATAGATTATAATCAACTATAAACTGTGAGAACATCTCAGGGAGAGTCTCAAGGACCATATCAATCTGTGTCTTGGAATCAATGTTAGCTCCTAAAACCTCTGTAGCATTGAAGTGACCAATCATGGCTAACATATGGTCCCTCACAGATGTGTCTGGTTTCATGCGCATGTTCATAATTGCCCTAAAGGAAGCTAGCCTAACTTGTCGGCTTCGATGTCCAAACATCTCTTGAAGACTTTTCATTATGTCAAAAGCAATTTCGATATTCTGATGTTTCTGTTGTAACACTTTTGACATGGATGCCAAAATGTAGCAGTGGGCCATCTCATCAAAATGAAACCACTTCTCATATGCAACCTTTTGAGATTCTGTGGAATCATCTTTAGGGACTTCGGGACAAATTTTAGTCAGCACAAATTTATGTTTTTCGGCGGTAAGAACAATGTTAAAATTTATTTTTCAGTCAACGTAGTTTTCCCCCACAAGTTGATTTTTTTTAAGTATCACTGATAATGGATTAAGCGACATTATTCTGGAAAAATTAATGATTCACGTATTAATTAAAATGATCAAGAATCTTCGTATGGTGCATGTATATGAGTATGAGAATATAGACCCAAAAAACAATATTTCTAATCAAAGACCTTAAACCCCTACAACTTTAAACACACCCTCTATAGGAGGTCAATGTAGTTGACGGCAAGGTTGGAACCCTTCCACTCATTTTATTGAGTTAGGCATCTCATGCCATAATGTAATGAGGATTTATTATTATTTGGCCTATGAATAATTGTGTTGGAAACTTCTATAGGAAGTCCTCAAAATATTCACATATAAGTGTAATAACCTCCGTCAATAATTTTAAAATATCTGGAATGCGTGAGATGCTATCTGTAGGATAATCACCCCACTTATTTCATTTTAAAAATTTCTATTTACAAGATCCAATTTCAGTTAATCTAAAATAATGTTGTTTTCCTATAGGGTGATCGATGTAATTCGATACTAAACATAGGTATTTTAATAAAAAAAAATTGGATAACGGAGGAGGTCGCGGGTTTATACATGCCTATAAACCCTCTCCCACTTATTATTTTAACAATATAGGTTTTTATTAATAATTAACCGACCAAATATAAACAACTATATTATTAATAATAATTTTTCGTCACTTCTAATTAATTTAGAGTAATATAAAATTATTAAATATAAATGCATATAATTTTAGTGCACCGGATGGTGTTTAATTTAATCTACATGACATGTAATATTCATATATCCATTCATCATCCATAAAGCTTTAAAAGCAATCCAATCCATGCTTCCAAGTGTGTGCCAATTTAATTTTGAGTACCAATCTTAAAAAAATTTAAAATTCCTTATCCAACAAGATTGGCCCAAGTTTTCAAGAAAAACCCAAAAATCAAAATTGAACCTGAATTGCATAAAACCCCAGCAAAAACACATAGGACCACACCCACCACCACCTCCGGTGACGACGCCGACGACGGTCCAGCAGCAGCCGCAGCTGCTGCTGCTACCTCTCACGAGGCAACAGCTGCCGGTCCACGCGGCAGCCCGTTGCTGCTAGAGACAACAACTTGCTGCTACTGCTGTCGTGTCCAATAGCCACTACTGTTGTGGCCAGTAGCATGTGGCGGTTCAAATGTATTTTGCTCTTTGTTTATCTTGTACATATAACTTCATCTTCATTTCTTCTTCTAGCAAGAAAAATTTCATACAATGGTTTTACATCTCCAAAATACATGTAAATGAAAATGAATAAAAACCTAGTGTGTTATGGCTTACAATTTCTCTAGATAGGAGAACAGCAAAAAAATAAATTACAAGAATAGGAAGCAAAAATAAATCTAGTGTCAAAAGTGATTATGCATAAACATTAACATCAAATTCAATATATAAAGCAATAACATGCTAAATTAAATATCCTAATATCACTCATACTAAAAATGCATTTAAACTCGGATTTAAACCAAACTTTAATCCTACTCAAGGTTTTCAATAACCATGGCTCCGATACCATTTGTTTGATGTGGATATTTAATCATCACAATAGGAAATCGATTTTCCTATTGAAAATTAAACCTAAATGCATGGTGGATCTTAGAAAATACTTTGAGATCATAGGAGTTTATTTAAATCCTCACGCATAAAGGTGAGATGATAACCTTAAAGGAGCTTTTAATGGTTTAGTCAAGTGCTTCCTCCCTTAGCCTTTCTCTCTTGTGCTCTTTTGGTGTCTCTACTTACTTTTGAGAGAATAAAATTGGTAAATACTCAATCAATGTAAAATGTGCCCTGAAGGGCATATTTATAACCTACAATTAGAGTTTATTATTTGCACAATTTTTATTGGACTTTATTGTAATAGATCAATTAAGTCGCACACATTTATTAGAGCCAAAAGAGGGACCTAATCGGACTCACAAGACTCAAGCTCCAATAGATGTTTCTAATTAGGTAAACTCTTGACCAATTGAGATACATTTATTAATCTTGACTTACTCTACAAAAAATTCGAGATTGCACTCTTGAGTCAAGCGAAAGTTATGGAAGCCAATTATGATTCAATAACAATATCCTCCGACCACTATTCCACAAGTCAACCCCCATTTGACTGTCAATATGTTGAAGTCGACAAAATGACTGTTTTGCCCTTCAACGTGTATTACCCTCTAAGTCTCATTTCATAAGGCGAATTCGTTGTAATCACATCACAACACCAAGTCTAACAATCTCATCGTCGAACTACTGAACTCAGGTTCAATTCCCTTTAGAAAATATTTTAGAGTAACGATCGTCTCATCATGATGATTAATGGATTCCACTATTGCACGTATATGATCTCTAACTACTTCGTCCAGATTCCCAAAGCGCCGAGATCGATCTCCTACTTAAGACTTTACTCGTTGGTACCTCAAAGAACTTGAACTAGCAATTAAAGGTATATTACTTGCTCAGGAGTTAGGTGACTTGTTCGATAATCGAGTCATGTCTCATTTCGAATGGTCACAAATGAGTCATAATAATCAATGTGCTTCAAGAAATACGTTATTGTTCTTATTTTCAGATCTAGACAAATCTTAATAAAAACAATACAACCTTATCAACATAAAGCATCCAATTTTATGTACCAATTGTGAACGACATATTTTGATCATATAACAAATTGTGTCTCACTATACCCAAACCGGCGAGTATACACATTTGTTATACTCCATATGATCATGGAGCATTAGATTATTATCACAAATTCTAACACGTGAATAATATAAATGTTAATTCAAAATGTCGTTACAATATACTTGCTATAAAAATGGGGACAAGACTAACAAATAGTATCTATATGCATATTAAACTTTTTTATAGCTTGTCTTTCAGATTTTTTTTGGGTCAAAGTAAATAAGTCCAAATTATCTTTGCATTTAATAGAATCTTACAATACTACAATTCAAACCTAGTAGCCAAAACGACCCTATTAGGATCTGTATTTTAACAATTATCACTTGGCAATATTTCATTTATCTTCATTTATTGTAACATATAAATTTGTAACTTTTTTTGACACATTATCATCTTTAACCTTCCAGTAATTAGCACTTGTTATATATAATAATGGTTTCGTCAAGTCAGTTCGTTGAGCGTGCGTAATACGACTTATTTGTCCATATTAAAACAATAAATGCTACACAAAGTATTTTATCTTATTCAAAGCATGCCAATAAAATATTTTGACAAAAACAATCAGTAATAATGAAGGTTAACGATAAAAAATTTGACGAAAAAAATGTTAGGAGACAGAAGTATTATAATGAGCTAAGGAACTTAAATCAATATTTTTTTTTTTTTTACAACAAATATGCCAAATGTATTTGGTAATACAGTTATCAAATATTAATAACTTTGCTATATTTAAAAATGAGGATTTTTCATAAATGTCGCTAAATCTAAAAAGTGCAACAAAATTTGTCACTTTTACTAATGGTGCTCAAAATGTCACTGTGAAAGGTCAATTTACCCTTAGTGACACATTTTTCAGAGCATTTAACGTTTATTAATGCTTGACTTGAATGCCATTAATCCTATGATGTGATGAATTATTTTTTGTACTATACACATTGGATATATGTATATTATATTGGGTAATAAGAATTTTGTTAAAAAACAAAAAAGTCCAATCAAAAGTGAGCATAAACAATTTCTTCTTACATTAACAAACTCTAACTTTCTAACCATTTTCTCCATTTCTTTATCAAGAAGACATTAGTATTAGATTCATAATTCATTTTGAGAGGTTAACATATTAAAAATTGTTTATTTTTTTATTTTATAAGTTACTACTCTTGAAATGTTAAATATAAAATGGTCATATTTATTCAAAAGTTTTGAAATTATTATTCATTAATTTGTTTGGTTTTTCAAATATTTTAGAATAAGATACCAATATCCTCTACAAAATGTTGTGAAAGATTCTATATTTAATGAAGTACTTAGTTATATATTGGGAAAATATTGTCATATTGTAGTTAAGAATTGATTATCACCATTAATATTTCGAATAATTTCTTCCAATCAAACCTGATAAATATTTTGAATGATTGTCTCTTTAATGATTTATTGTGCAAATTATTTGGGAAGAATATTCTGTTATTCGATAGTACAATATTGATGACCACACTTAATGTGATGAAGAATTTGTTCAAATCACCCATATATATGCTTTCCGTCAATTTCGACAGTTCAATTGTCAAATTCAATATTTAGAACCGTGAAGTTAGACATTTCAACCGTCGAATGAGACATTTAGAAATTATTGGAATATACATTTCAACTGTCGAATTTGAAACTTGAAAACTGTTGGGATAGACATTTCAACTATCGATTTGACATTTTGCTATTGTATGGATTTAATATTCGAATATTCCACTTTCATGCTATTAAATGCTGACATATTGTTTGTGCAGGTTTCTTACCATTGCAACCTCAACTTTTCAGATATAAGTAATCCTTTGAGATTCATTGTGTCGCATGAGGGAATATTTTTTCATGTGGATGACGAACGGAAGTGGAGAAGAGAAAAAACCACTTCCATTGTAGTTCCGACAAGTATCATTCTAATCGGACTTGTGTTATGGTTTAAGAACAAACTTGGTATTCATGATCCTTGTACTCAAATTTACTTGAAGTTCAAAGTCCCAAACATGAATATACCTCAGGCCAAAAAAACATGAAGATGAAGACTTAAATTGGTATATATCAGTTCATAAGGAAACTGCTATATGTGTTACTATTTCTTCATCCAATCGACTCCTAGCAACTCGAATCTTCATTTCGAGGTCCAACACAACTTTTGAGTATTTTCACTTTCGTCCTCGAACTTTGTGTGGATTGTATGAGACTATTACGATGAAAATTTGGAGAAAGCTCTAAGTTAGGGGTTGATTTCCGAGAATGAGTATTGTATAAGGGGCATTGCACTAATCACTGCATAAAAGAAAAAAAATTGTTGTGAAGCTACTTTAAAAAGATCCCTATGAGGACAACGTTAAAAATCTCATAGTAAAACGTCTTTTCGCAGCCTTTATCACTCGAGAGATTAAACCTGCAATAAAACATGATGCCCTAAAGTCATCTGATTTGGGAGTCATCGACCTAAAATTCGATATAGGGGTCATTTAGAAAGTTTAAGGGAAAGACGTCCACACATAGGATCCATAATATGTGTGTGTGTGTGTGTGTGTGTGTGTGAAACAGAAGACGCACTACATGTATTGATTAAGCACCAAACACTTGTTTTAAAGGATTCGACCTTTGATAAGGTGTTAGTAACTTAATTTATTCCAGGAAGTTGATGTAGTCAAAAATAAGGAGAAACCTCATGATAATAGCACTTTATTACGTTTTTCACCCATTAATATTTGCATTTCTATTATTATTTGACGGCTAAATGCATTAAGTACTTCTATAATCTATATATTGGTTTAGGTTGCAAATAGGTGAAAACGGTGAAAATGAAAGAAATAAGTGAAAATGATCAAAATTGAAGAAATTGAAAGTTTACGGACAGAAGAGAAAATACTTTAAACTTGTTTCCAACCTTTTGATGAAGATTCGAGAGCGTTAGAGGTCTATTCGACGAATAAAGTAGTCAAAGGAATGAAATATAGCCAAAATATTATCACAAATCGATTTTCAAGCTGAAGAGTTTTGCACAGATTTTTTAGCTTGATATTGAGACCAATGTTTGACATGGAAAACAATCGAATTTGAAGATGGTCTCTGAATCAAAGTAGTAGCCATTTGCGTTAGCTTTCCAATGCGTTATGAATCACCTCAATTGGACATCGGTATTAGAAAATATAATCAAAATACTAAACGCTGTCCAACTGTGTAGGTCCGGCGGCCGCCTGAACCTAAACTTCAAATACAGAAACCTTTTATTTTGCATAGGCGGCCCCCCCATTTTCTAGTGAGCGCCTGCCCAAGCCAAATCATGAAAAAATTTACAGTTTTCTAATTTATGTCAAAATCTTATAGAAATAACTTCTTTCTCGACTTTTAAACCCTAAAAACGTCCCAAAAAATCAAAGAACATTCCCATACACCATTATTCTCCTTTTTTTTTTACCCAAGAATCTCATGGAGAACTAAATCCATTGGTGAAGTTTGGAAGGAACTCAGTTGAGTTTGGAGAATTCATCGTTCCGTCACCCATGTAATGTGTTTTTCTTGACCAAACAATTCTGGAATTCAGATTTCCTTTCAATTATCTTATTTTGAAATTGGCTTATCCTTTATTGAATTCGTTATGGATCTAGTCTCGCTTTCTCCATTGATTAATTGAAATAATTGTTGAGTTTCAATTTCGGTTGTTTTATTGGTGTTATTTAATTACTGTTATATGTTGATATATATATATAGTCGCTCTTTGGATCTAATTTCAATTAATGATGTGAAATTATGTTATAGGGAATCTATGTTTTGGAATTACCATAGAATTGATCGAGTATTATATGCTAAATTTTTCGATTAAAGTATTAGGATAAAGATATCTAATTTAGTAGTATGAATGGGTGATTTAGTTGACTAATCCAAACCAATCGAGGAAATTCCAACGCTTCATTATTTTGACATTGATATTTGAATCCAATTTAATTCGATAAACAACTAAATTCACACAATTTGCAAGAAGAACCCCAAGACTTGATCCTTTGAGTTAAATTTTCATCTCCCTGTGGAATCGACACCCCAAAGTTGTGCTACAACTGCCGCATTATACTTTGGGCGTAATCAAATTTTGACGTCGTTGTCGGGGAAACGGTATAAGAAATTGAAGGATCTTCTAGCAAAATGGTGACTTTGTCCCTTTTTCAATTTCATTTTTAGTTAGTTTATTATCTTTCTTTATTATTTATTTTTCTCACATCATTTCCTTTTAATTGTATTTTATGAGCAGGTATCGAGACAAGAGATGAAGATTTGTGAAAACACCTCTTATAGAGTTTGAACATCTGTTTATACGAACACTACATCACATAACACAATGTCTAATAGTAAGCATGATGCATCGTATAGAACTTTACATGATTATCTGTACCCCACACGTACATCTACACCTTCATGTATTATGTTTCCACCCAATATGTCACACATAGATTTTAAACTTGGAATGATTCAACTTATTCCAAATTTACATGGACTTGAAAATGAGAACCCGTACGTGCATATTAGGGAATTCAAGAAGGTAGTAGCAATCTTTCACAATCAACGTGGTACGATGGATGCAATTAGGCTTAAATTCTTCCCTTTTCTCTTAAGGAAAGGGCAAAAAAATGGTTGTATTCATTGAAACCACATTAGATTGGAACTTGGGCTGAAATGACCCATGCGTTCTTTGACAAATACTTTCTCCACCACAAAACAACTGCGTTGAAGAAGCAAATCTCTTCTTTTATCCAAAAGGAGAGTAAAACTTTATATCAAGCGTGGGAAAGGTATAAAGAACTCCAAGCTCTTTGTCCCCACCATGGTTATGAAAATTGGCGTATCGTGAGCTATTTCTCTAAAGGGTTAACATCTAGGGAACGTCAGTTTGTTGAGATAATGTGTAATGGCGATTTTCTACAAAAAGATCCAGATAAGTCTATAGGATATTTAGATGACTTAGCTGAAAAATCCCATACTTGGACTGGACCTAGTGCCACTGAGAATACTAATAGGTCACGACCCGTAAATAACTCCACTAGCACAGGTATACCATCTTAAAGAGGAAGATAGCCTTAGAGTAAAGGTAGAGACCCTAACTAGAGAACTAGAAATCCTACGTGCTAAAGATTTGAAATCTATACACAATATATCCCGTGTCGAGTCTAGTGGAAATTGTTTTGTGTGTGGTGGAACTGAACATCTAATGTAAGAGTGTCCCACTTACACTGAAATAAGGGGAGTGTATAAGGAACATTGTAATGCTTTAGGCACCTATCAAAAGCCCTACACCCCCAACTCCGAAACATATAACCCAGGGTGGCAGAATCACCTCAATTTCAGTTGGAAACCTAAAAACCAACAATCTACCCAACAAAATCTAGCTTACAATGTGCATCCATATCAATTCACAACCTCCAGGAATTCCTTAGAAGACACCTTACATGCATTTATCGAGGCACATGGTAAAATGAATCAAAAGTTTTAGACTATGATTAGCCAGATAGTCGAGGTAAACAAGGAGATAAAGAGTCATATGTCTAAATTAACCAATGCCTTGGCTGTGGGGGAACGTGGGAAATTTCTAGCTCAAGCTTTACCAAATCCTAAAGGACAACACATGACACAAACCTCGGGTTCAAATGAAAATAATCTTAGAAAAGTGAATACCATAACCACTCGTTCAGGGAAGGTCTTAGAACCAACTCTCAAACCTAGGGAAAAAGAGTTTGAGTCCAGTTAGTCAAATGAGAATAACTCTAGTGAGGAGGTAGTAAAGAATCCAGTCAGAGTTCATTTCCCTCAAGCTCTTAAGTCTACTTCGAAATCTGTTGGCCATCATAGTGAGATCTTAGAGCACCTAAAGCAAGTAAAAATCAATCTGTCGCTCTTACATGTGATTTCACAAGTTCTTACCTATGCTAAAGTCCTTAAGGACTTGTGCGCTGTGAAAAGGAAACAACATGTCAAGAAAACCGCTTTCTTAACTAAACACGTGAGTACTGTGATTGAGCAAAGGACTCCACCAAAGTATAAAGATCCTGGTTGTCTTACTATTTCGTGCATCATCGGGAACCATGAGATTGGACAAGCCCTTCTCAATCTAAGGCCAACGTCAACATCATGCCTTATGCAATTTACTGGTCATTTTCTCACACACACACATTCTACATTGGAAAGGCAAGAATTTGGTTGTTGTACTATAACTGTGAAGTGGTTCATGAATTCAATATTACATCTTCAATGTTAAGCCATAAAAACAAGCTATCCACTTAAATATGTATTTGATCTTTTGGGTAGTGTGTTTTATTTGTGTGTTTGTGAGTCTTATTTGCGTATTGTTTTGTATTTGCTCGAGGACAAGTAAAGAATTAAGTTTGGGGACTCACAAACACACAAATAAAACATACTACCTAAAAGATCAAATACATATTTAAGTGGATTTGATGAGTGTAAATCACTCATTAAACTAATACATTTAAAACATAGTTTTGGGCTAGTTCTTGAGGATTTCTGAGCATTTTGATGTTTTTGTTCATGTTGTTTTGTAGTTTAGATAAATTGGAAAAAATAACATGTTTTGGAGCTTGGGATGAATCCACGAGTGATCATGAAAGTAGGCTTGAAGAGGAGGTAAACCAAGAAAAATAAAGTGGAGAATAAGAGAAACGAAGGCCAAACAGAAGAAACCAATAGGAAGCTGGGCGCTGCAGCACCCAGCCCAGAAAAACCAGTAGAACGGCGCTAGCAGCATAGTTGACGCGACGCCCTCGGGTGAAGAAAAAAGGTGATTTTCTTTATTTATTTCGGGCGGCCCAACTCCAATCCGTGTTAATAACTTAAGACTATAAATACAAATTGGAAGACTAATTTTGGGGGAGAAAAACCGCTTAGGTGACAAGGAAAAAGAGCAATCATCAACGAGTTGGAGAATAAATCAAGCGGCAAAATAATTTTTATTGTTCTTTTCTTCTCCATGTTCTTTACTTTAGCATTGAATATGTCGTTTTTAGTAGTCATAAACTAATTTTAATATATAGGGTTTGATGTAACTAAACTTGATACATGTTTGGAGTCTAATATAGTTAATTCATTTGATTTTTTTCGTTAATTTATTTGTGTTAATTCTTGCGCATTGCTTTCAACTACCTAATCAATAATTGAATGAATTGATACTTTAAATTTCGGTACTCGAGAGATGGAAATTTAGGCGTAATCTAAGAATAATTTAACCTAGGAAATTATAAGTTTCAAGAGAGAGTATAATTCCATTGAGGCTTATCTCATTTAAGAATCATGCACATTTAATTTCTATATGGTTAATTCGAAATAAAAATATTGGAATTAAAATATAGAAATAGGTTATATTTAGTACTTGATAGAGGAAATAAAATTTAACCTAAGATTCTAGCCTAAGAATTCAGGAAAAATCGATAGAAATAACTATAGAAGTTAAAAAACACTGTTGATAGTGAGGTGAAATTAGTCCCTATGCTTTCTCACATTAATAATTCTCCCATAATTTGTTTTCATTTCATTTAAATTGTTACACATTCATATTATTTCAAGATAAAAACATTGACTTGAGATTTGAAATTTCTAGATAACGTAAAAGTTAAAATAATTATAGTATTTAGTAGGAATTAAATTACAATCCATGTGGGTTCGACACTTTGATTCTATTACTGTATTACAAAACTTGACACTGAACGCTTGCGACATAATTCACGTTATAGAAAACGTGTGACACATGATTCCATTACTGTCGAGATTGACATTTACATTTAACATTCATATTGATTTTCCAGACATGAAGGGTCATGTTATGATAAACATGGTGAGTGTTATATTCATAGCTACAAATAGCACCACTTTTCATGTACTCAACAATACGTTGTTACATGTAAATGTAAAGACATTTCCAAGAACGAAAATAGAACGATCTAACACTTAAATAACATGCAAATAACCATGCATAAATCATAATCATATTAAGACATAGATGCATGCTACAAAATGTAAAATAGCCAAGCTTATTTGTGTATAGTTGATCAGAACATGCTCCAGTTCAATCTTGGCTCATTCCACGAACTCAAAAATTAAACACAAACTCATTTTGTCCAATAATGACCAAGAACCATCCAAACAAGAAAACCTAGATGAACACAATAATGGGTCGATTAAAAACGAAAACCCATACAAACCTAGTATTAGCCGAAAACAATGATGGATAATTTAAATTTTACTTTTAAACGTAAATTAGCCAAATGAAACAAAAAAAAAAAAAAAAAATGAAGAAACCATGATCCTCACCTGCTCAATCCAAATGGAATGTTTGAAATAGAATGGTTATCAATATCTCTAGATGATTACCACAGCTCCAAATCCGAAGCACCGAATCAATAATCGATCCCCCTTAATATTATTTATTTGAAATAAAAGCTAAAAACATAGTTATAAGAAATAAATTCATAGTTAACTTACATAAACTCTAATGTTAGGATTTTCGTAAAACTAGAAAAATAGACAACAAAAAAATGAGGCATATTGTACCAATTCAGGACAAAAAATCGAAAAATAAAAAAGTAAACACCCCTAAATGTGAAGAATTAGAAGGGAAGAGAGCAAAAAATGCAAAAGGAAAGAAAAAAAGCAAACCTCAAGAGATTAATGGTGGTCTTCGTCGACGGTGGATTGATTTAACAGTGGTCATCGACAGTGATGGACTGATTAATGATAGTCGTTGACGACATGACCTTTTGACGATTTGAATGAAACAGAGGGGAGTGAGTTTAGGGTTTGTAAATGTTTGAATGATATATTGGTTTGTATTTTACGTTTTTGGTTTCACTTTTCCTTATTATTATTATTATTTTATTTTATTTTTTGTTAAATTTGAATGTTGAGTTATTTGAATGTGACATTTTTTCAGTTTTTTGTGCAATTTTTCATGTGGTCAAATCTCAATCAATGAAGGATATGTAGGGTATTTAAATTCTTTAGAGGGACAATCTTGCAAAACTTTTATAAAAGTGATATTTTTTAAAATATACAAAGCCAAAAATTGACGTGTAGTGCAATTTTCTCTTTAAAATTGTAATACGCATTGACAAATATTTAAAGGTGGTGACATTATTAATGGTAGATAAAAGTTGATAAATCTCATTACGGTGTGGTGAAAGGGGAATAAACATTATGAGTTCGATAAAATATGATTAAAATGAAGTTTAAACTTTACGTTTCATCTCTAACATTAGCTCAGAGTAGCATTTCTTAAACTTTTCATTTAACCAGCCATTTTTACAAACAAAAAAAAAAAAAAAAAAGAGCTTTATCAAGTACTTATTAAATTGCACATATCATCTTTGCTCAAATTAAGAATGTCAATATGGCTCGTCGGCTCGTGGCTTGGTGGGATCGAGCCGAGACTCAGCTTATTAAATTGCACATATCATCTTTGCTCAAATTAAGAATGTCAATATGGCTCGTCGACTCAAGCCCGAGAGCCTAAAAACAAAAAATAAAAAAAACTTTTAAAAAAAAAAAGCCACTTCTGTTTTTAAAAAAAAATTTAGAATTTTTTTCTTTTAATTTTGACTGTGATTTTTTTATATATTAATAGTTAAGTTATCATTTATAATACGTATAAATTGCATAAATTTTAACCTTTTAAAAAAAATTAGATATGCCACCACGAATTTTAAAAAAATAAATAAATAAATCGAACGGCTCGACTCGTCTGGTTGACACCCCTAGCTCAAAGAAGCAATTCTTAACTTTTCCTTTTTCTTTATCTAATCACCAATCTTCCATAAACTAGCAAATTTCTCACCTAAAAGACGTTTCCATCCAAATTCATTATTAAAATCAAGGAAAAAGACAAACTTACCCCCGTTTGAATAAAATTGAAACACCCATCGGATATTGTCATATTTAATTAAGAATTCGAATAAGAGAACAATAAATTTCACTTTACTATACAATATTCGTGAGTTAAATGTTTCAAAAATCATCCAATTTATACTATGATCACGATTTATTCACTAAACTTCACAGTGCTCAATGAACTTTTTCCATATGCACTACATTCATCATCCTCAAAATCTGTTACCTTATGCGCTGACATGACTAACGGAATTTCCACATGACGAGTTCAATCGTCAAAAGAATCATAACTCAACCAAACCAATATTTCATTACTCATCCAATTTATAATTGGTTGCGGTTTACTCAAATTTCAAAATGCTTTCCAATGATCTATCTTTGAGACGTACTTCATTCATCATCCGTCGGATTTCATCCTTTGTTGTTAACTGTATTGCATGGAAACCTCACGTGACAGTTTATGATCATTAAAAAATTTATAACTCAACCATATCATCAACTCATTGAAATCACCTGTGAAATGTGACTTCCACGGCCCCATAAGCCTTTTTAAGTCCAAATAATGCATCCCCAATTTTTGTCCTAAAAAATCCTAACCCTCAATTCACTAATCTCACTGATGTACAACTAAATTGTATACTGAAACAAAAACGATTATCGAAAAGGATGCAATAAGCTACTACTTATAAAGCCTATTTCCGAATTGTACCATCTATTCAACGTCTTAGTGATCCCAATCGTTCCATTTTTGCAAGTGCAGGTCCAACTGTTTGAAGAACGATTGGGGTTCATCGGATACCATTATGTTGTAATAAACCCAAATTTTTTTTTAAAAAAAAAATACATATTGTAATGTCCATTAAGTCCATACATAAAAAAAGTGTCAAAAATAATAATAAGACAGCATTTGTAGATGAGAGACGTGAATAGATTCATATTTTATCTCCTACATGTATCATTCACCAATTTACATTTAAGACGATGCAATGGATAATGCTTGCAGAAAATGAAAATCCGGCTCTTTCAAAATGATAAAATGATTAGTCAAGAAAGAAACTAAAATAGAAAAGTACAGAAATAGAAAAATTAAGTTGTTATCATACGCAAAGTTCAATAAATTGATATAAGATACAACTAAAATGAAACCCAACAAGACCACTTGCGCAGGTCCTGCTCCTGTATACCTATGGAAAGATGATTTACATGAAAGATGCCCACCCATCTTATATACATCTACTCCAGCAAGCAGTTTGTGATATTATCTACACGGCCTCCTCAATCTTGCCATTCCACCCCCATAACCACTAAACGCGCTCAATGATACATGGAATACACTTCTCTCTACCCAAATCATCAAGCCTGGTGACTCAAGAAGTTGAATTACTTTTTGTAATCCAGAAATTACTCTTTTGCAGGAAAGGAAATATCAACCTCCATCAACTCAAATCAAAACCAGCATCAGCATTTATGGCGTACAACAATTTTTGTTCCATTTGCAGTTTACTGTATCAGGACAAATACAATAGCAAAAATAGCGTTAGCAATAGGAAAAAGCTACCACAGAATATAAACTGAACATCAATCTGCAATAGCAGAAATTATCTCTGCAATGACGGAAGAGCGAATATGAAATGGAAATCCATCTGAAAGAATTAGAATAAAGTAAATGTGCAAGCACATGCCATGAAGCAGAATACAAATGAACATTAGTTTGCTAAGCAAAATGAAGATCTGGAGTATATGTCACAGATCAATGAGACGACCCCGTAATGCAAATGTTACTCGTCCATCAAATTTAGGGGAAAGGAATCCTAAAACTAGAGACACGGAACTCTATAAAAGGGTAACTAAACTTGGACAAACCTTCGGTAAGGAGGAAGCTTCAATAGATTCATGCAAGTAGCTGATGTTGGCAAGCGGAGGGCTTCTTCAGAGGCACTACCAGCAGCCCTATCAGATAAGGAAAATGAAAACCCTAAGAAACTGAGACCTAACTATATAACATATACTGCTCAGCAGAAGTATAAGAAGCATAACTAGCAGCATTGTTACCTCTGTATACAGAACAAAGGCTCCAAATACTTAAATCCAAGCAAAGGTCCTCGAGAGCAGCCAGTTACAAACCTAAGACCAGAAACAATTAAAAATATATTAAAAACAATTATATATATATATATATATGGACTTGAGATGGCACTGGAAAGGTGAAAGAGATGCAAGATATTAAGAGTAAATGGTGTGTTAAGAGTGAAGAAGAACAAACATAGCACTAAAAACAAACACTTGCACAAAATCAAGCAAAACTATTCAATAGCGTGTTAAAAGAGACATGCAATTCAATAAACTAACTTCTGCAGCAAATACAACTTGTTCAAAAATCCAAAATGTTTCTGAAACTAATACAACTACTGTAAAATCAGAAATATTAAATGGTAAATGCAAACAGATAATAGAAGGCAATCCATACTTCAAGAATTTTCTCTGATTTGCCAAGCTAAGGTTCTGGACAACTTCCCAGAACATCTCAATCACATAGTGATCCTGCAAATAAATTGCTAGTTATCCATAAAATAATAAAAATAAGCACCTAATACATGAAATGACGAAGAAAGAAAAGATTCCTACTTTCGCTACAATAGGTTTAAAGTAGTGGTTTCTCATAAGATCTTTGTATAAACTCAGTATTTTCTAGTTACTGAGATTTATCTTAAATTTTCACTTCCCTGTAAGACAGCTCTTATTGTTTGTTGTTTCATGGCGTAAAATCCTTCAACAAGGGGTCACAGCATTTTTCACATGAAAAAAACAAATTTCCATTTTCTCTATATGGTTTGATCAATCCAAGATTGTAGCAATTAGATTTTTCAATTACAAATTGCAAAACAAGAAAGTGCCATTATGTAGAAATCTCCTTTACTAGACCGTGGAAATAATCAAGAAGAGAAAGAATTGAATTTCAAACGACGAGATTATTTAGGGAATCAAAAAATGTTATGAAGTGAATTGCTCATGGTATAAACAAAATGCAGAAAAGTTTACCTGGTGATAGCCACCGGTATAATTAGTATGAGCACGAAGGTCATCAACATCAAAACCATCAACTGATCCAGAAATTAGAAGCTAGGGAAGAAGAAGAAGGAAAAGTTAAAATAAAAGAACACAAGTTATCTCTTCTACCAAGGAATATTACCAAACAGCTATAGTTTTTATTTACGGCTTTTTCGAGTTTAGCACTTACTAGTATGCACTAAGTTACATGCCAAGAATCTTCACGTACGATATTGAAAAACTTGAGTACTGGCTTTTGGTTGGGTCATCCCATTTTATTCTAATCACTTAATTTAAGTCATACGAACTCAGTTCAAGTGCAAGACTTAATTGCCTAAAAACGTAAATAGGTGTAAATCAAGTGTCCCCATTCAGGTTTGTATATCCACAAAGCACAAATGAAGAGTCTACATTCTTATCTGTTTAAAAAATCTTTATTAGCCATCAAAATTAAGATATCTACTTTCATAATCCAGTTTCACATCAGCGAAGACAGCAAACGAAACATAATTATTATTACCAACTCTTATTCCAAAAGTTCAGCACTACTGCCACCCAAGATGTATCTACAACTTTTACAAACAGAACAGTGAATAATTGATTTGAGAAAAACAAGTAACGCATGCACCATAACTTCCTATGTAGTAATATAATTTCAAGAACCTGAAATTCGTGCTCATTAAACATGTCGATCCAAACTTTCTGTATGAGCTGTTCAAACCCCCTCAGAAAATGAGAACTTTGTTGGCGTATCTGAACAATTCAAAGTAATAAAATGTCAATATTTTACAAAATCTTGGAGCATGTATCAATTATTGAGTTTAGACTGATGCATTTTCTCATTTTCTGAGTGCTCGTGGTGTTGTTGAGGGGATTGGCAGTAAGGGAATGGAAATGGCTATTTTATTTTTTTTATTTTTTTGATAGGCCAGGGAATGAAAATGGCTATTAAAAATTTAAAGATGATAACCAAGGGGAAAAGAGAGAGCCCCTTACTACCTGAAAGTTCAAACGATGGTTGGCTACCAGATGAATAAATGTGATCACATTCTTGTTAGTGACTCGTATATTTTTCCCACCAGGAAGCAGCTCTTCCTCTGTTTGCTCCCCATATTCATTATTAACAATAACAAAGTACAATTCTAAATCTGATATGTCACCTTCATAATGCTGTGAATGACCACGGAGAAGCAGTTAAATAAAATGAGGCATTGGAAAATAATTGAATTGAGTGCAGAATGAGAAGCAGCTAGAGATTTAATATATTTATTTTCATATCGCAAAAGGATTTCCTTCTCTGGGGATTTCTATCATTTACCTAACAACTCTTCAAGCTCTGATGAGAAAGAAGAGTTTTGTCGTCACACATATACGTGTTTCAGAAATAATAAAACCTGAAGTTTTTCTTTTCTCTAATAGCTTATGCTTTATAAAAAGGAGGTCACCATCGTTTATTCATCCAAATATATATTTTTTAGTATTTTCTGACTCCAAGTGTTTCATACTACGTTGACCTAAATTCAAAATACCAGTCACTAGTTCTTTATTGGATACATAAATTGTAGGCTCTCTTTTAGAGCATATGGAGAGATCAGTATGGTTTAGACAGATGTGCATAACACACTCTTGGAGAGAAATAAAATCTTGATTTTCGTTTATTTCTCAAAATTAAATGGTGGATAACTGCCAACAAAACCTTGCACCAGAGAAGTGCTTTTAGTGTTCATTCTATTGTTCTGAATTTCAGAAACCCCAACATTCATAGCCTTTCAGAAGAACATGAAGTCAAGTCCAAAAAACCAAGATTCTTAATAGAGTAGCATGGATGTTGAAAACTTTGACATGGTTTAAGAACTGCATACCATTAGCTCCATTCTCTCAAAACAAATATCCAGAAAAAATAGCATATCTCTTCAAATGTGATGGAGAAAAATGCTTATTTTTAAGAATGCTTTTTTTTTTTTCTTTTCCCCCCTATTTCTATGGACATTTTATGACCTAAATTTGTGAAACTTTTGAATAGAAAATGGTCGGTTAAGTGGGAAAATGAACTTTGTTACTGTTTTGGGCAAAGTAAGCATAAATTAC
This sequence comes from Fraxinus excelsior, assembly GCA_019097785.1. Lineage (NCBI taxonomy): Eukaryota > Viridiplantae > Streptophyta > Magnoliopsida > Lamiales > Oleaceae > Fraxinus > Fraxinus excelsior. The sequence continues at coordinate 33,705,734 of CM032634.1, read as the reverse complement.
TTCTCTTCATTCGATTTAAGTGTTTACCACACCTGTATTAAACAAAGAAGTAAAGATGAAGAAGATAAAGAAAAGTCACCTTCAGAAAAATCAGATGACGGTATAATTCTGGATCCAAGGAGGGTAAGTCGTTCAAATAGTTAAACCTAAGCAGCAAAAATAAACATTTGCCACAATTTAATGTAGATAATGACAACCCACAGATAAAAGGTCAATTGTTTAGGATAATGCGGCTTAGCCAAATCTAGAGAATGTTATATGTGTCAAATACAGCAAGAACTAATTAAGCTAATATGACATACATCAATGAAAACCTAAATATTATAGTTGATGACTTATTTTATTGAGTTAATTTATTTCATTAAGATTATCTACTATCTGTACTTCTTTTAAGGTCCATAATTCTACCATACGTCTGCATGTACCATAAATTTTCTCAACTGCAAATAATCCACACGTGCATATACCTGGTTCTCAGAATTGTGTCATCTTTGAGTATATGGAGAGCAATGATATCTTACTATTATGAGTAACCAGGACGAACGGTTTACAGTCTCAAAAACGTAATAGATGTATCACCAAATATCATAAACTACAATTTAATAACTATAGTTATTTTGAAAATGATTGTGAAGAATTGGTGAAAGAAAGACCAAACTTGCAAGTTAATAAAGAGTATCTTTCAATAACCAATCTGACTTGACTGATACTGAAAAGTTCATTAATTTTCTAGGAGAGTTAGTTATATAAATCATTTTCTTGGGGACTGGAAGCCAAACTTCAATTACAAGTCTTTTTGTGTTTTAACTTTAGCTTTGGAAATTTCTTGAACTTTGTGTACTAGAACACAAGTATTATTCCCTAGGCACAATCAACAATATCATCAGTTAGAACTCATAAGATGGCTATAAAACTATATATAGCAAGGAAGCATCAAAATTAAAAACAAGCAGCAAAGAAAACCTTACTTTTTCTTCAATTTGCTTAGAAAGAATGTTGCAAATGGTATATCAACCAGAATCCCCTCAAACATTGCCTACAAAAATAAATGGAATTTATCTCCAATAATAATGTACAGGGAATAAAATAAACATTACATACAAAAATAAATGGAAGTTATCTCCAATAATAAAGTACTACAGGGAATAAAGTCCTTAGTGCAGAAGCCGATAAACTACTATTTGAGGGTGTGAATTTCTAAGCAGTTTGTTGTTTGGAAATGGCTCACAACAGGAGTATAATAATGATGACATGATTCTCAGAAAACAAAGGAGTAAGAAGCAAAAACCTTAATACACTGATAAACATAGAAGTGCTATTTATGGGCAAACATCATCTTCAATCATAGCAACCAATTATGCAAAGCAATTCAAGACAGTTACAAGAAATTGGTAAGCAACATCCAATCATCACATATAGTTCAATAACCCATTAACCTCTTTCACACTACAGATCAACTATACTAACATGAAATTACATTTTATGCCTACAACTTAGAGTTCTACCAGAGAACTGTGTAATGTTATATGCATCACATAACACTGGAATAACTCGAATGGATAGAAAGAAGGAAAACAAAATTTGACACCCATAGAAATCAATAACAGCACGTCAAAACAGAGTGCAGAAATCCCTTTGTTATTGGAACTTGTAACCTGCTTCAATTAAGTTCCATGATATTTGAAATATCAAATTGGTTTACATCAATAGACAAATTTATGAATTTAGATAAATGCCACTCTTAGAGGTGCAAAATCACAAGCTACATGATTACAAAAAGCAAGAAGGAAACACACAATGCCACAAAAATTACCACTCCCGGAACCAAGATGTCTATGGAGTTACATTATAGTGGTAGCAACAATTTAATGGCTTGCTTCATAAGGAAGGGAAGACTAAGTATGCATTTACAACCAATTTCCAGAAAATATAACATCCTGAAAATGCATCAAGGGCACAACAATACCTTAGCAAGGACAGTCCCAAGAAAGTGAAAAAACTGCAGATGTTGTTCATGTATCAGTCCAGATCCAGGATTTGGATAGAGGAGGTGATCTGCTGTCTCCTAGATTTGTTAAGCCAGCAATGGAAAGTATAGATCAAAAACCCCATAAAGACAGAGCAACCAGATGAATAAAGCTAAGCATCTATATCTCAAGTTGGCATAGTAAAAGGGTGGGTTAATTTCCTTATACTGCCTACAACAATAGTACTTCCAAATAGAATATCATCATTTACTTTGTTGATACAAATTTTACTAGAAATATCTAGCCATGATCTTTTCCAACAGATTATATAGTTGTTAACGTTGCCTAGACTTAAAAAGCCGCTAATTTGAGTGTTAGCTTTAATCTTATCATAAGGCCTGAGTGTGAACCTAAATATTGTCATAATGTAGAAGATAAGGTGAGTTACATGAATACAATTTGTGAAAATTCTCTTGCTTGGGTCTTGGGCTGAAATTTAACTCCCTAGCTAACAGGATTTAAACCAATTTCTTGAACTCCAGCCCATTATCTGTTAAAATTACATTGTTTCAGCCTGTTATTTTCTACAACTCTAGTTCTAGTGTTCTTTCCCTTCCATTGAATTCAGTTTCCACAATTTCAGGCTAACTGTTCAGTTTATATAGTTGAAGAGCAACTTCAGATTCTTAATCTAACATAGTATGTCAAATAAAAAGGTTTCCAACTGAAAGCAGATCTTTTTTAATAGAATATGGGATATTTGATAATAGAAAAATTTAGAACAAAGATGAAATCACAAAGATAAGCTACATCTAGTGAAAAACATCAACCTATGGCAACGAGAAAGTACCAAGGCACCCTCTTCAAAAATGACAATAACACTATCCTCTAGGATGTAAACAAAAATCTATCAAAACAGTAACAAATGTCGGCATGAAAATTTTATTAATAGACAAATTATGAATCTAAAAATGCAAGATCTTGCCATCAATCCAAAAAGTTCACCTTAAAAAAAAAAAAAATAAGGTGACTGCAGAGAACATATGATCATATTTCATCCAAACTCAACAACCTTTTAGTTGACCTTTTGAATTAGGTTAGCCTACCGAAGGATGCCTCTCTTATAGCTATATTGGTGGCAGTGACCATGAATGAACAACATATTGTAATGGAAAAGAAGTAACAAAAAACAATTTGGAGGGTCTCAATTATTTGTTCTTAGAGGTTCTCCCAGTTGCATATCATGGGATTCACATTCCCTTTTTGGTTTGCTAGTAACAAACAGGGTCTCAATTATTTGTTCTTAGAGGTTCTCCCAGTTGCATATCATGGGATTCACATTCCCTTTTTGGTTTGCTAGTAACAAACAATTAATCTTTCTTAATAAGATTTTTCAGTTTGCTTTTCATTTTTTTATTTTTTTGCGTAAAGAAAGAGTATATCTCCACAGATCTCTTAAATAAGTTGTTAAAGTGTCTGTTCATGTACAACTGCTTGTGCAATGGTTGTTTGGTTTCCACCACCTAGTTTCTGATTATGCTGGACCCAAGAGCTCTCCTCATCAGTACATTCTAGTTATTCCTCGCACATTTGTGCATACTGGAGAACAGCTCCGTGCTAAATTCTGTAATTTATTGGAAGTACTATTTCTTTCAGTCATGGTATAAAAAGGCGGTACTGAATCCCGCCTTGAGGCCTGCCTCACCGTGAGGCGCATGTAGTACGCCTCGAGACGGTATTTTTGAGGCTAAAAATATGAGGCTTACGCCTCTAAATCTGAGGCACACGCCTCAAGGTGAGCACCTCATGGAGCATGAGGCGTGCGCTTCATTTAAAATTTGATTTTTCAATTGTATAAAAAGAAATCAGAAAGGACCTATCTCAATATGCTAATGGCTATATATCCTATTTACTATGCTTCAACTTTGATTTTTATGTATTTTTGTATTATTTTATAATTCTCAGATTTTTTTTTTTGTTTTTTGTGAGGCTTACGCCTCGAGGCTTACGCATCGCCTCATGAAGAAAAATCGCCTCTGTACTTAGTTTCGCCTTTTCAAACTTTGCTTTCAGTTGCATATTTTATTTCCCAAATCAGTGAGAGCAATTGGCAGATTAATAAACATACAAGCGTATAGAGAGCAGAGAAAGGGTGGCAGAAACATGTCCACCTTAAATAATCCATACTGAACATCAAATGCTGCTCGAGTAATATTCTCCATGAAATCTTTGAAAATTCCACCACCATCTATGCCAGCCTCCTCAACACCAAATTCATTGACAAAAGTTATACGAATCTGGATACATCAAAGAAAAAGCTATGTCAAATAGAAAGGAAAGATATAGACAAAGAATATATGTATATTTGGTGAAAAGGGAAAAGATTGTGCGCGCGCGCGGGTGTATTTGATGGTATATGTGTGGCAGGGACCCTAAGAGTTAGAGCATATATTCTGAGCTGAAGTATAAAATTGGCAGAGATAATAATAGGACTCACCACTCCTCGAAGATCTTCTTCAGCTAATGCATTTAATTGATTAAAAGCATCTTCCAAAATATGATCTCTTCTTATTTTGAATCTGTTCCTTGTAAAAATACCATGAGAACTATTTCCTTCTTTCAAAACAGCTAATTGGGACTGCAAAGTGCAATTTAACCATTAACTTATGGAGAACTAGAAGTCAAATTAACCAAATAATTTAGATGGCAAACCATGCATCTTATGTGTCAATATTCAAGAATCAAGCTACACAGAACAAAACTAAAAATGAAGTTGCAATGGATCAACCACTCACGTTAAATATTTTAGCTCTGCTTGTAAACGGCACCAAGAAGGGAGCTTGTTTCAGTATGTCATTCGCTCTTGTATTCTCTGTCATTGCCTGGAAATGGGTAATTCAGAATGTCTTTTAGCCGAAGACTTAATTAGAGAATCAAAATTTTAAAAAGAACTACTACCTGAGAGATAAATACATCATTGACACCATCAGCATGGAAGTCACTAGGGGGTGTAAATTCTCGTCTGTTGTTCCAATCTTGCAACTAAAAATAATTTCCATATTAGGGCAATTTTGTTGTAAATATTACCTAGTCCTACATTACTTAGGCTCAGACATACAGAAAAATATTCACATTTGATTTTGGAATAACAATCATACATAAAGAACTTCTAGCATGTGATCCCATGTACCTGTGATAGAAGCTCAGAAGCAACAACACAAACCCTGTGCTGAAGAAATTCTATGGGGTGCCTCTTCATAGCGGAAGCACCATCTTCTGACTTTGAGAAGTTAGGCGTTGTCACAGAATTCAGCCAAAGAATCTGCCATAAGGCCTAGACAAGGAGTAAATCCATGCATTACAATTATGTCACTGAAACACCTTTTTATTTGCAATAATAACAGAAACAGAAGTAACATTAGGTGCTAATTCATTTTTCAGCTGTATCAGGCACCATTTTGCATGCATTAGGACTACAGTTTTTAGAATATTTGACCGATAAACTGGTAAAAGTCAACCTATCCACAGTAACAAAGTGTACAATCCAATACAGCCACATTATACACATAAATGACAATAATTAGTCTTGAAACTCTCTTCTTTCCGGTTGGTCAACGTAACAAATTTAGCAATGAATATCTTCCTAGATGACAGTTATTCATCTAAGGGCCCAGAGCAGCTAGCATTTGCATGATGTTTTCCTTTTTCTACGAGCCTTCAGGTTCCTTCATTCATCTCACATCATTAAGCATACGATGCAGCATATTTGTCAGGATGGTGTGGAATCTAGAAAAAATTCCCTGGAAGGATTTCTTTCTCTTGTCGTCATTTTTCAAGAAAACATTTATATAAAGATCGGTATGCCACCTTAAGCTCCTGTGTCAAAACAATGTCTAAACATCCATGAAGTCACCTAGATTTACCAAACCTCTATCACAAGTCTGAACGTGTAAAACTCAAAAACATATGAATCACAGAGGACAAAATTCACAATCTTTTTTATTTTCAGTCTGCACACTATAATACATAGACCCTCCTAGAGTAGCATGACAGTGAGATCTCCTCCTAGAGTGGAGTGTTGGTCTCCAACACGTATCATACATCGGTGCGCCAAGATACGCGTCTGATCCTAAAATCTAGGGACATTGTATGACGCATCACAAGGCGTGTCCTGTATTTTCATGTTTAAATTTCTGATACAAAAGTGCCACGACACCGATATGCCAAGAACATGGTAAGAACTAAGAACTATTTTGTAAATTTTGCAATACGAAATTAAGTCAAAATAATTTTAGAAAAAATTGTACAAACTTGATGTCTAAGTTTTTTAACATCTATCATATGCACTTTTTTACATGAATAGCATTGGTAATACAAGGTACAACCAAATTTAGATTAATATGACAAATAGCCACTCCTAAAATTCAAAAGATTTTACTTGTAGCTGAAAAGTAAGTATTAATTTATTAAAAATAAAAAAGCATAAGAATAAATGTATAATATTTCAGTTTAAGTGTCTTCAATATATTCGTCTCCTACTTTGTAAAATTATGTGTCAGTGTGTTCACGTCCCAAGTCTGCATCCGTGCTGTGTAGTCTGTACCAATCATTAGCATGCCTATCCAGGTTAGAGTTTACCTGTCTTAAGATGACAATTAAACATCTGATGTCCACCAGTGATAGTGGTTTCTCCTGTTCATAGAACTCCTCATTATCGACAATCATTAGCATGTGCCTGGGTAAACAAAAGAGGAGATAACACTATCTGCTCAACTTGCATCACAAGTCAGCTACCGCAGGACACGTACAATATCAAATTAAAACTAAAATGTCTTACTTGTAAACAGGGCAAAAAACAGCAAGGGGTAATAGCCAACCAGGTGCATCTGCTGGCAGATAAGCTGACTGCTCGGACAAGGATGACCACTTCTGATTCTCATGGCATCGCTTCATGAAGTTCCAAAGTACAGGAACCAGTTCTGTCCTATATGCCAGTACAGTCATAACACGCTCAAGGGGCAAAATGTTGAAAGTCACATGCAAGAAAGCACAAGCTGCACCCACAGCTGCCACCTCCTTATCATCAGGGCTTCCTCTGGCTGGTGAAAACCCTCCCAACAGCACATTTGTCTGCTCAAGATAAGCATAAAAAACATTGCTTTAGAGTAAAAAAAGAGAGTATCTTATTTTTACTGTCAAATGCATGCTATCTGCTGCAACTTGTGTAACAAGATTTCCTACCAACTGTAGAAGAAATCTTGGATCTATTGCACTGGAAATCTGTTGTTCCAAATCTCTATTCAACACTATATCTGTCAAATCATCACCGCCAAGAGTTTCATCTTCACCCATTCTGGAATCTGAAGTAGAGTTGCATGCATGAGCAATTTGATACGTTAAGAATTGAACTCAACTAAAAGCATGCTTGGGAAGTGTTTATAAGAAATTTAAATTTTAAATAGATAGAAATGAGTGGTGGATGAGTGGGTAATACTTGTGGGTCCTCAAAATGTGTGGATAAAAAGTGACTTGAGTAAACATATGCTAAGCCTTATCTCACTCATTTTGTAAACAATGTCAAATAATTAATGGCTCAGAAATTGATGCTATCAGTAAACAAAAAAGTAGAAAACTCCAGTATGCTATGAGAACTCACCATTATTTCCTTGATTTGATGCTTGGATAGGAGGAATTGCTTGCAACAAAAATGTTGCTACAGTTGCAAAATCTATGGCCTGGTGAATCAGAAAATCCCAACAGAGAAAATTTATAGCTAATTGGAGAAAAATATTGTAGTTCAAGATAATCTGATATGGTACAACTTAAAAAAAAAAAAAAAAAAAGGAAGCATGTTTCTAGAGGATATACCAAAAATCTTCTAGGAACCATTACTGAAATTGACATATAATACTAACTCAAGAAACATTAAAAAAAAAATAACTTGTATTACAGATGCAATCACAAGCCCAAAATAAAGGGCAAAATAATGGTAAGGCACTATAAATAATAAATTGCACATAGTTTATTCATGGAAGACAATAAAGTTTAATAAAGGGGCATGCACTTGTTTGCTCTTTGGTCCACGCTTTGTAGCGCGGACACTTCAATTAGGGTAGCGTGTCCGTATCCGACACGTGTCGGACACGAGTCGATACCGACACTTCTCGGACACTCTACCATAATCATTTTTCTTTTTATATTAGAAATGTTATATATTGTTAATTCAAAGTTATTAGCAAGTAACAAATATGTACTCATGTTTAAAAAATTTCAACAAGAAAAATTAATAACAAGTATAAAATTAAATTTATATTATATAAATTAAGAATTTTTAAGAATTTAATCAACGTGTCGATAACGTGTCATATTTGTACTTTTTTTAAAAATCGCGTGTCGGCGTATCCGACACGTATCGTGTCGGACACACGTGTCCGTGTCGGTGCATCATAGGGTCCACGTATAAAAGAGAGACATTTCTAATGAAGATTTCACTGCAAAATATATGTACATACTTTAGAGTAAAAACTAGCAAGAAAATTTCTAATTATACCCTCTTGATAATCAATAGATTAAGTCATAAATATTTTCCATTTTGTTCTTTTGGAAACTTCCCATTTTGTTAGAAATTTGTATAAATATGACTAGTGGTTCCAAATAATGCAGACAATTATTGGTAACAATGAGTAGTATTGATTGCTGTAAATGCCTCCCCAAAATTCCCAATTCTCTCTTAATGTCTCTTTCTTTTTTCTTTTTTTCTTTTTCTCACTCTCTCTTTTTATTCTCTTTCCTGCTTTACGTAAATTTGTACCAGAGTGTTTCTCAGACTAAAACACTCTATAGAGGACCTTGTTCAAAGTTACCGTTCACGGCATGTTTCACGTCCTCCATAGACTGCCCAAGTGATGACGACTGTGAGTGGTATTTTCTGCAGTGCTCTGGTTCCTATTCTGACATAGTGTGTGGAATTTCAAGAAGAAGAGGAGGAGTAGGAAGGCGAAGACGAAGACGAAGATGTAGACAGAGACGGAGACGGAGACGGAGGAGGAGCTTGAGTGCATGAGTGAAAGAAATAACTTGAAATTGGTTGAAGTAACATTATTCCCAGCATTGTTCTCCATTCATAATTTAGGCATCCACTTTATCATCATTTATTTTCACAATTATAATTATTGAACTCGAAGAATCCTATATGACCCTTCCTGTAAAGACACTAAAACTAAACTTAGTCAGGATCTACACCGTTTGTAGAGGGATCATGGAAAGCATGTGTGAGGGAAAAAGGAAATGAATCGACAATAAGGCAACATGTTAGGCACTGCCCAAACGATAGAGATATTAGGGACCCCCCAGCTGTTATTTTGTCTATACTCCCATTATGCTGCTTCAGCTTACGCCTTTCCTAGTCATTTTCATAGATGACGAGATAAGACAATAAATTACTTCAAGCAATGAAAATTATTAGCTTCTTGATGAAGGTAGTATTTAAATGATAAATATGTGGCCATGTCTAACTGCTTAAACTTTTAAGATCAAGAGGTGCAATAGCACGCTCGAAGCCTACCATTTATTAAAACTTATGCATATGTAAGGCTTATATTGAAAAAAGAATCAACTGAGAGGTTGTGTTTAAGATAATATTTAAATGATAAATGAGTGATCATATCAACACAGAACTTTTAGATCAAGTGATCCAATAATACTATTGATGCACATAGTAGGCATATTTCTCTTGCGCATTATCCTATAACTGTTGTAAGAACTTCATTTGCAATCACTTGGCCCCCTTGCTTCAAAGGTTTGGAACATGAAATAAACAACTGGATCCTAAAAATTCAATCATTCAACTTCCATAGAGTTCTCTTTTGCAACCTTTTTTATGGTTTTGATGAAACTCACATGAAATGCACGTGTGTGGTTTAATCATCATGCCATATAAAAATGACAATTTAGAACAATCAATTGCAGGGGATTTATTTTACCAACAAGAGTAATCATGGAATGTGAAGATCAGATAGCATCCAGTGTGCCAGTGAATCACGGGATTTCTTCACTGAATAGAGCAAGTACAGAAGGAAAAAGAAAGATAACAGAGAAAATAAACAGAAAACGTCTTTACCCAATCAAATGAACCTGGTTGAGTAAAAGCAACACCAGCAGCTTCCAATAGATTGCCTAGAAGGCAGGCATAACCAGGAAAGTCACTTGATATATCAGCTGGAAGAACATTAGTATGATCTTTCACACACAGCGCCATCTGGTGGACATAATGTTGACTTAAACCTGGTGTTGCAAAAATCTGTAAATGGAAATAAAATAAATAAAATAAGTTGTCATAGAACAATCAGAGATGCCGATATCATGGACAGCAGCTACAGACAAAGATTGTTTCACAGTTATAAACAAGAAGCATACACCCCCTCAATAGAATAGGTTGGGCAGATATTTTCTTCAACATTTTTTCTCTTTAAACATGGAACATATTCAACCATATCCAGAATCCTGTATTACCTAAACAAGGATAATGAAACTAAATCGTAATACAAAATCGTGGTTTAAACTACCTCTTTGAGGTGTGGAAAGAGTCGCCACAAGAATGGAAATGTAAAAATTTGGGATGAGAAACTCCAGCAAGGATCAATATCTGGACAACAACACGTTCCCATACCCACATGAGAAATGATATGGGCAAGAACACGCTCCAACGAAGAGACAATCCCAATGGAACCTTGAAAATTTTCCTAAAAATATTAAATCACATCATTATCGTTATTCATGACAGCTACAGTAGAACTCAGATCAAATCGATACATAACTACCCCTACAATCCAAGCACTCTTATTGGTAAAATAGCAATCAAAGAACTGGACAATTATAAGCAAGATCATTCGGTTTAAACTAAAATAAAAGGAATGTCGGGGTCATAAATTTACGGGCTACTATACCAATTTGAAAAGAAAATAATACATTAGGCTCAAATATCTGGAATGGCTATCAACATATGAGCCCCTATTGAGACTTGTACTCAAGAAAGTCACAGCTATCGAATATCATACTACATTGCTGATCTACACATCATACTGATAGTGGCAATCCCAGTCCTCATACACTACGTCATGACGCAAGACAGTACAGCACACCTATGAGCATTTGTGTGTACTTAATTAACCCACGTGTAATTTGAATTATGTCTCTGCATTGAACAGATTTGAAATACCCAATCTAAATCCATGTAATATCATCGAAGACATACTTATCAGTACAAAGTAAAACCAAGTTTTACTCTGCCTAAGTTAATTGCTTAAAACAAATTATTTGTTTATTGTGTGAGGTGACGTGCATCATTTAATGGAAATTAGAACTTTTCAATAATTAAGCATGCTAGTCTTGAGTCTAGATAAGCCTTTCAAGTCTTTAGTCTCGAGTCTAGGTAATTCTCATTCTTCAAGTGTGTTGACCAGGGTGCAGTTTGCATCGTAGAAGGCATCCAGAAGCCATCATAAAATGCATAGCATTAATTATAAGCAAACAATTTACATTCTTACTTTTCTATCCACAAGATTAAGCACTGGAGAATGAAAAGAATGAAAAATGCCTTCCTTAAACATGTATCCACTACATAAACCGACCCCAATCCAGAAGAAATTGTAGAAAAAATGATGAAAGACCATCAGATTGCTTCTAAATTTTATGCAGAAGTACACAGTATATAGCCATATGTGCATACCCATAAATACAAATCTATTCATTGCATGTCCTCTATGATTGGAACACATAAAGAGAGATTATGGTTATGACTTGCAATCAGAGTGGAAATGTACCTTCCCAGTCAAAATAATCTCTCTGAACAACGAAAATATATTTCTGCGCAACAGATAGCTGATTGTATTACAAGCCCAAGGAAAACTTTGATCAATTAACAAAAGTATTGCCTTCAGTAAAACGTTTGCTGATGTATTGGACTTCTCAGATGCCAAACATAGTTGATCCTTCAACTGATATCTATGAAAACCAAAAGACTGAAAGAGATAAGTTTATGGTTGCACAGCAGAGTGCCAAATCTTAGTTCAAATTATCGATTGCAGTGGATGCAAAACACATTCCAGTTTGCAAAACACATTCCAGTTTACAAAACACTACCTGAAACATATTGAACAAAATTAATTCATCATTTGGAGCATTGATAATATACCTCATAGTCATACAGTTGATATTGAGTAGCTAGTAAAAAAGACTTCCATTGAGCCTCTATGCAGCCCTTTTCTTTGCTTTATGAACCTTTGTTTTGGGCAAAAGAATTTGGACTGGATCCCTCATTTTTATAAGGTATCCTCAAATTTCCAAAGATGGTTTATGGGCAGACATTGATGTTGACAATGGTAGTGATTATGGGAGTGGCCACAAACCAACAAAATAATTTACACAGCGCGTGAAGACGTGGAGTATGACAAGAGCAAGAAATATAAAAAATAATTTCTCTCTTTAGCTCCCAGCCCTATAGACTGATGAAATTTTCTCCACCGTTTTTCATTACTTGGAGGTTGGGTTATATGCCTCCTCCTAAGTGTATATTTCCTTTTACTTTTCAGCATTAATAAATATTTCACCTGCTTGGTGGTTTGATAATAAAAACAAGACTCAATTGAATTAAGTCTGTTTCTCTATATTTTTTTTTTTTTTTTTGATAAATAATCAGGGAATTTCATTAATCAAAAAGAATACACAGGGAATGTATCATCATTTTAAACAAGAAAGAAAAAATATAAAGTTAGGCAGCCCCTCTATAGGATTCCTAGTCGCTACGTTAAACCAAGTATACAAAGTCAGAAAAAATAATTCTCTAAATTATTCTCTAGCACGTATTTGATCTTCAAAACATCGGTTATTCATTTCCCTCCATACACACCAAACAATGCAACCCGGAATAAGATTCCAAACTAGCTTGCTATCCTTGTCTCGAAATTTTCTCCTCCATGTGTCTAGGCAACACCCAATCTATATGTTGAGAAGCCAGAATATTATTCCACAGCCAACGGACTCCATCGCAGTGAATAAACAAGTGATCATGTGTCTCCTCATCGCTCCTACACATATAATACCACTTGGTAACATAAAAGCCTTTTTTCGGAGATTATTCATCGTTAATGTCTGTCCCCTCACTACCGTCCACAGTAAAAATGTCACCCGTGGGGGTAATTTGCAATGCCATACCATCCTCCGAGGGAATGAACTCTCCACAGGACCCGCAAAAGATCTAAAATAAGAGCGGACTGAAAAAATACCATTTTGTGCCATCCTCCATCGGCTACAATCTTCCTTTTCTACCCGAATTTGCATTTCATACAAACCCGCTAGGAACAATACATAATCATCCAATTCTCAATCCTGCAAACCCCTCTGAAAAGTGATATCCCAACTGTCACTCCCATTGTGGCTGACTACAACTTCATTAACCATAGTCGAAGGCCTCAAAGTAATGCGGTGCAAAGAAGGAAACCTCAATCATCCCAAAATCTGATATTAGTGTCATTTCCCACCACAAAAGTCAAGCATTTCCTAAAGTCATTCCAGCCTCGTCGACCTAGTAGGGCCTTATTAAACAAAGTAAGCCTCCTCAAACCGAGACCCCTTATCCTCATACGAGAGCAAACAACTCCCCATTTCACCAAATGAAGTTTCCTCTCCTCTCCCAAACCTGCCCAAAGAAAATCCCTCTGAATCCTCTCTAATCTGTTAGCCACTGATGCAGGAATAGGAAACAATGACATAAAATAAGTAGGGATGTTAGAAAGCGCAGATTTAATGAGAGTCAGACGGCCACCCTTTGAGAGATACATACGCTTCCACCCCGCTAACCTCCTTTCCACCACCTCCACAATGGCATTTCAAATATGAGTACTTTTAAACCGCGCACCTAGGGGGAGTCCGAGATGTCATAGGTAGCTACGCGACCCTACAACCCAAAATAATAGCAAGTTCCTCCACATTAGTGACCTCCCCTACTGGAATAACCTCAAATTTCCCCATATTAACCTTCAATCCTGACACAGCTTCAAAACATAAGAGTAACCTACGTAAATTTCTGACTTGCTCCTCCTCTGCATCACAAAAAATCAGAGTGTCATCTGCAAACAGCAAGTGAGACACTTGCAGTTGACCAACCGTAAATCCCGTAAGCAGGTTCTCCCGCTTCGCTTTTTCTAGCATCTTACTAAGGGCCTCCATTACAATAACGAACAGTAATGGAGACGATATCATCTTGATGCCATTCATTTTTCCATTTAAACTGAAATTCTAGAATTTGTTGGTAATCGTATGCTAAATATATTCAAGTTTTTAATGTATTCCCTGATGTATCCATATTGGAATATTCATAAAAGCATGCACCAGACTCCAGTCAAGACTAATAATGAAAACAAGAGACGAGAAAAAAACAAACATTGAATGAGAGTAACCAGATTTTGGCAGCAAATAAGCATAGGTGCTCTTGTCTCGTCATTACAATAATGTATATGACACAAAAGGATTCTAAAAATGTAGTAGATTCTTCCTATAGACATGCCATATCTTATATTCCGTACAGAAGCTCCGTTGAAAGTTGAGAAGAGGTTTATTTACAGAACATCACACGCATTGATCTTCTCAAGGCTCTTTTGGCATTGACCACAAAGATGCAAAGAGACATTAATTTGGAATTGGATGAGTCAATCTTATATCTTAATCAGGGATTTTCTCACAGATGGTATAAATTGGTCATTTTGGGTCGCCATTTTGACCATGATGTACCCACAAATAAATTACCTGAACTTATGACAAGGATTTTCAGAAAAGGAATAATCTTTTAATTAGTTATGGTAGGAACTGTAAGAGCTGACAATGTGATGTCTTTTTATGATCATAAAAGAAATGCACTGTTGATTTCAAGCAATCGGATTTGATTTCAACTTAAAATTACAGAACTACAAAATACAAGGTTATAATCAACTTCCATCCTATCATTACAGCAGAGTACAGACAGCTTCCTTATTTACAAGTGTAAATAATTCATAAGAATAGCAGGATGAGAATTTGGGAGGCCGTAAGATCCAAAAAATAAATACTCTAACCTACTTTGCCTACAAAGAAACAAAAAGGTACCTTGAAACGAACCTGTTTTCATAGAGCACCCGGATGCAAGCATAAACAAGATGCTTAACTCTGTAATCCACCAGACCACGTTTGCAAGAGTAGTCTGTGCCTGCAAAGAGGCCCACTACATCTCCTGTGGAAAGATAAGTAGTTTCAATAACAAGATCAAGTACTGAAGCAAATAGATAGGGACAAGCAACAATAGAAAAAATCAGAAAAATAAAATAAAATTTAACGATGCATAGCACCGCAAAACAGAATGGCTGCATGTGCAACCAAATTTGACCACGCATGTGCAAATTGTTAACCTATACAATAAAGTAGAAACTTTTCTGTGCAGCCCAACTACAGCAACCAAATGCAAACTGTAGAATTTCTGCCATGAATCAAAACAGATACAATGCTAAAGCATAAGAGTATTGATTGTCCTTCAGTGGACTTATCTCAAAAGGATAAAAGGCAGGGGGAGAAAAGCAATGGCCCGTTTTGACAGAGACAAATTTACTGGGAATGAGGCTTAGCTTAATGTTGTTGTCATTGTTTCTGACACACCACTCATGTGCCCAGAAAATGCTTTTGAAGTGGGACTAACGTGTAATTATTAAGTCTCTCTCTAACATCATTCTAAATGCCACTTCATATATACATTTAAAAGCTCTCAAGGAAAAATTTCTAATACTTGTGACTTCATGAGCAACAATTGTCTAATTTGTTATATATAAAGCAATGTTAATTATATCCCCTACTGAAATTAAACAAAAAAAAATGCATCAAATATACCTATTTCAGCAGGATGGCTTATCATTTCATGTATTGCTAAAAAGATTTAATAGCTCATGAAGGTAGTTGTTGAATGGATATGTCAGTTCTTAGTAAAAATGAGATATATATTGGCTA
The DNA here is from genome assembly GCA_019097785.1 of Fraxinus excelsior. Classification (NCBI taxonomy): domain Eukaryota; kingdom Viridiplantae; phylum Streptophyta; class Magnoliopsida; order Lamiales; family Oleaceae; genus Fraxinus; species Fraxinus excelsior. Next base: position 33,689,742 of record CM032634.1, on the reverse strand, counting down.
AAATTTAATTTTTCGATCCTATTTGACATCGCTAATAATTAAACTGAATCTAGCAACAAAAGAGTAATTTGGCCCAAGAATGTCTAACCCTATGATACAATTTTACAACAAACAAAATGAGCAATTTATAGTCTAAGTTTAATTTAGCATGTAACAGATGAATGGGTCCCACGAGTGCAGAAATACAGATATGGAACAGTGAAATGATTAAAAGTTGCAATCTTAAAGCAAAAGCCTGTTAAAAGTGTCTCCTAAATAACATCGAATATATCAAATCTTCAATGCAGACAACATTTGAAAGACACGTGAAAGAACCAGGACACGCACCATTATCTTGAACAAATTCTTGAAGCAATCGGCATGTCTCCACAAGGGCAGAAACATCAGCAGCATGCTTTGGGTTAAAGAAGAAAAGCAGCTGGCGGAGAAAATCCGAATCTGGACCAAAGCACTGCCTGAATATGCATATAATAAACGAAAAATATGAAACAAACAGATTTTTGACAGCACCAACAGCAAGAAATATTACGGGAAGTGATGGCACAACAATGGGAAATAAAAGCATTACAAAGATAATGCACCACTTTGGAGCATGAATATGAAAAACTTCGGAGAAAAATGTGGATCCAATAGAGTACCTGCTAACGTCTTCGCAAGACTGCCCAAAAGTCAAAAAAAACTTGTCTCGCACTCTGGAACGTTCCGCCTCGACTTCTTTTCTTCCTCTATAGCATTTCTGTAACTCGTAGCAAGTCAAGTTCCAAACTTCAAAAAATATGTATATGAGAAGTTTCTTTGTTTCTCATGTCCCTTTTAAAATGACAACCAATGCCTAAGATAATGCATTTAATTTTGAAATCCCAAGACAAAATAAGAGCCTCACTCAGTAAGTCAATAGAAATATGAATTCAGAACAACAATTGTGCAAAAGTTTCAATATAGCTCGGGAAAATACTTTTAAATCTAAAGCACAACCTACGAAAATGAACTAGGACTTCCAATGATTGAAATCAGATCATGAATAAATTAAACAATATAAAGACCCATGCATACATGGCAGTGCTATATTGCTCACTTGTACTACAAAATCTACTTGTTTATTAATAAATACTCATACTGCAAAGTTTAGATAAATATTTCTTCTTTCTGAAAAATAGGAACTTTAGATTTTTGGATTGCTAAAGAGAGGTAAAGAAACTTTAGGAAAGTGGTTTCTGGGAAGATGCTCATAAAGAATGGTGCGTGCCCCTTTGAGAAAGGAATATAGGAGGCAAAGGTTAAATCATGCAGGCAGCTCTACATATCAATACTGCAACATGGAATAAACTATTATTCCATGATAAATAACATGGAATGATGCTAGTTCTTAAAACATTGATAAAGATACAACTACCAGAGCTACAAATCCACTTCATCAATTTAATTGAAAGCCCCAACATTCATCTTCTTTGTTTGGGAAAAGAATAAAATAAGTCAATATTCGAACTCCAACTGCATTCGGAATTGAATTTAAAACCCTCCGTTCTCAATGCCACTCAGAACCAAGAATTCATTGATATAAAACCACATGGTTAACCAAATTAGCTTCTATCACTTCAATACCTTTGTTGCCTAGTACTTAAGTTTGAGCTGTTAAAGAATGGAGCCGTAACAAAAAAAAAAAAAAAACATTATTAAACCATCAATCTGTCATCTCTCAATACATTTATCCTCTTGACAATGCATTTTCCATGATAATTAAGCTAAGAAACAGCTTTAAATTTAAAGAGAACAATCTGGAAACAAAACTGTAGGAGTAAAGTCCATTGTTCCACAAAATCACCTCTTACGCAACATTAAAACACAAATAATTCAACGTGATCGAGCATCAATGTAAAATATATAAAAGAAGAAAAAAAAAAGACCTGAATTTTAATGGCAGCAGAGTTCTGTTGACGCAACCAGAGTCGGCGATTCCGCTCCAAGCGGGTCTGCTCCAGGAGCTTCTGGCGGTCTCTTTCTTTGGAGCTCCGACCTCCTAAATCAACCCGTTTCCGGTTCGATGGATCCCCCGAAAAATACATTATTTTGATTTTTAGTCTCTCCTCAGCCCAACTTTGAACCCTAACAATGAAAAACGAACAGTAGAAGAGAACAACTCAAAACTTGTTTACCAGGAAAAGTATACAATTAAGAGCGGCCTCTCACCGAATGTGTGTGTGAATATAATAGAATACGAGATTATAAGTTGTGTGCCTGTGTTTATTTATTTTCTCATTGTCAATTAAGTTCTAAGTTAGTATTTACTGATTCTTGTTACGTATATATAAAGATTTTCATAAAAAAATTATATAATGATACGCGACGTTTTATCATTTGCCAATTTAAATACAACAATATTTTTATTCTATTTTTTCTCCACTTATGTATCATTTTGATATACAAGTAGCAAAATCCTTATTTATTATACTTTAAAGGGGATTAACGACTTTAACTACAATATATTAAAAGGGAGGATTGAGAGAAGTGTTGAATACTCAATTTACACATACATATTTAGATATATATTATATACCTAATATATCATTATTTAATTTTAATTTTGTTAATGATTAATTAATAATATTAATTCCTTATATATTTATTTTTTATGAATAATTGGAGCAAAAGTTCCAAACCTTTGAAACATTAGCAGATTTTTCTCAAACATTTGATTTGTTGCAGTTGTTGATCACTTGATTTCTCGTCAGTGAACGAGATCGTTATCAAGTAATAGTAGTGAATAGAATGTCAAACCCACGAGAACTACGTGTTTGGTCGAGTTAAAATTAATTGTAAATTTAATCGAATAGCAAACAACTTTTGTGATTTTTTTTTATACTAATCCATAAATTATCAACTACACTAATAAAATCAAGTAAATATATTTTTCAAATATGTAAGATGCATTGTTATGATGTCGAATTCCCTTGTTATTCTATTATTAATGTAACAATTAAAGTGAAAATTTGGAATCATTCATGTTGGTCAATGTTCCTAATTTAATTGAAATCATCTTTCGATAGCGATCAAATATATTCCCATCATGTGACCCTTATGCAAATATGATGAATGCATCAACAAGTGTTAAAACATCTATTGAAATCATATAAAGCATGGAGTTATATCTATATCATCTATCGAACTTTACAATATTTATTATATTGTGCTTAAACTATATTGTCTCTCAATAACAATAAAATTCACTAACAATTCAATTGGTGATCAAATAATTGAAAAGAACGATAAAAACAATAATAAACATACACAAATCAAATAAAATTAAAGTGAAATTAATTAATTAAAAACTAAAAATATCATAACAAGTGTTCATCTCATCCTAGCAATCTATAATATTAGCCAAACATATTGAAATTACAAGTAATCATATTTAAGTGAAAAGATATAACCCGAATTTTTGATTAATTGAAAAGATGAAGATGAATCTTGAACTCTCAAATCTCTTCAGTGGTTTGTTGTTGAATCTTTACTTGCGACTTCTCTTCTTTACCCAAAAATCAAGTTTGAATCTTCACTTGATTGAATTATTACAAATTTCCTTCAATTCTCTCACAAAAATTATGAATTCTCCTAATTTGATGATAATCATTGATTGTTTGAAAATCACATTCAAATTGACTTCCCAAGAGTTCCAATCGAATAAGGAAAATTCCATTTGCGCACGTTTTTTTTTATCTCTGCACAACACTCGGTATTTTAGTCATAACTTTCTTTCCCCGATATCTGATTGATGCGATTCAAAGCCCATTGAAAATCTAACTCAAATGGCTACAACTTTTATTATTTTATAGATATATAGAGCATGTTTGGTAAAGATTAAAATTAGATTAAAATTGAAAAACTAGTCGTTATTGTTGATTTTTATTAGACGAGTGAGACCCAATAACGGTCATATTTTTAATTTTAATGGTTAGCAAACATGCTCATAATTTTTTCAATTCAGACGTTTACTGAGCCAAAAATCGATTTTAATTTTCGACTAAAAATTTGGAATATAACTTGTACGATTGAAAATTGATTTTGATAATATTTCATTCCTTTTTTAATTCTAATTCCAACCAATTGTCTCCTAAAAATCTTTCAAGTATCATCCTTTGGTCCGAATCAACTATTGAATATTTACAATTTGGTCCTCAAACTTTTGATTTTGTCATTTTCACCATTTTTCACTTCTTTATTTTGATTCTTCGTTCAACCATTAAACTTTACCTATATAACATAAAATACAATAATTTAGAATATATTTTGTCAGAAGAACTATCAAATATCGATATTTTAGGCTTTGAATAAGTGTACAAAATACACTTATCAGCCGTCACCCTTAACATTTCCAAATGTTGCAAGTGAAACTCTTTTGAGCAATTTTCAACTATAATGCTGTCAATTGACCAAAAAACTCAACTTTGATCAAATTTTTAACATTTTAAAAAATGGCAAAAGAATGACTTTCCATATATCAAACCCAAAATCCACACCGACCAATGTCATCTCCACCTCTACCGCAAACTCAAACCCTTGTCAAGACTCACTTTCGTCCAATATGTTGTGAAATATGTAAGGAAAATCTGGAAAAAATTAATGAACTCCAAGGCACGAAATCGTTATCTTTTAAGAGATGTTTCTCCCCTAACCAACAAAGTCACGTATGGGGTGTGATATAAAATCTCTCTCAGGATACAATGGAGGCGTTTGATTCAAACTGTGACAATTTGATCAAACCAAGAAGACACTTTTATAGAGAAACTGATGATGCCAAGAGAAAGAGAGAAAATCGAATTGTTTTTTTAATGTGTTTTGCAAATGAGAATCCGCCCACAATATATAGAGATGGAGGCAACCGTATGAATGGACATGTCCTTTGAAATGAACGAACGCATCTGTAACGAACAGATGCTTTGATTCAAAGACTTTCGAAAATAAATTTTCTTGCCCCCACGGGGGGCGATGCCCCCTCGACCCCTGCGACCTAACCGGGCAGGTCGATCCCCGTTGCGTAGCGGCAAACACTAGTCGGGGCGGCAAAACATAAGCAAAACAAAAGATGAACAAGCAAAATGATGAAAAATATCTAACACAATACATATGGCTTTCCGTCTTGAAATGACGGTGATTCTTTAGTATTTAATTGATTCTAGCTGTGATCTGAATTCAAAAACAGAGATTGGTGAAACAGCTTTAATGATCTGTATCAAATAGAAGTAGGAAGAGTGCCTTAAAATATTAGCCATGGAAGGTGCTTATTTTGGATTGGTTAATATAAGTGGCCAACTTGCAAGTTCTACTGTTGGATCCAGTGGGTGGTATCTTGGCTTTCAACAAGTATTGCTTCATGTGATTCGAAATGGGAAAGTGCCAACATCCAACAACATTTATGGATTTTCACCTCTACTATTTGTAGCTCATTCAGGAGATGTTGTAGGTTTGAAAGCTCTGATTAGACAAGGAGACATTGACCTTGATAAGCAGGATGAAAGAGGTTTCTTTGTGGTTATGGTTACATCAAAAGAAGGTCATATTCTCGCATTCCGGTTGCTTGTTTATGCCGGGGCTAATGTAAAGCTCTGTAATAAGTCTGGTAAAACTGCTATTACACTGTTTAAACTAAGTCCACATAGAGATCTCTTTGAACAGGCGATGCTTGAGTTTGCCCTTGAAAAGTTACATTGCTGGAGGATTTATGCATTGCACTATGCAGCTCATCGTGGGGATTTGGACGTGGTCAAGCTGTTGACAAGGGTTTGAGTTTGCGGTGGAAGTGTAGGTGGACGTTACAGTGGTCGATGTGGATTTTGGGTTTAAGGTGGAGGAGGGTCATGGTTGAGAGGAAGAAGACATGGTGTGTGTGTGTGTGTGTGTGTGTGTGTGTGTGTGTGTGTGTTTGTTTTTTTTTTTTTTTTTTTTTATTTTTTTATTTAACTATTTAATGTGATAAATGAAAAGTTACTCTTTTGCTCCTTTTTTAAATATTAAAAATTTAGTCAAAATTAAATCTTTGGTTAACTGACAGAATTATGGATGGAAACTGTCCAAAAGGGTTTCATCTACAACATTTGAAAATGTTAGGGATGACGATTGTAACAAATCAAAAGTTTAGGAAAAATCTGTTGATGTTTCAAAGATTTGAGGATTTTGCTGCCATTATCCCTTATTTTTATATGCCCAATATACTCTTATTTAATTTTAGCATAGTTAATAATTAATTAATAACATTAATTTAATTTATTCAACGTGAAATTTTAAAAAATATTTTCTTTTCCGTTTGTTAATAAATTTCTAAATTAATCTTTTTAATATTATATTAATTTTTATTAAAAGATTTTATTATAAAAATATAACTTAAGTTTCTTTCATCAGATAAATTAGTTAGTTTAAAAAAAAATAACATCCATATTCTCTTATGCAAATGATTGTTTCATTTGATTGTTTCATACATTTCCTAACAACTAAATAATATGTTTAATGTAATAAAATTAATGCATGCAGAATATTGATATATAATTGTACAAAAAATTTATTTTATATTTACCCTTATCTAAAAGTTGTTTTAATAGGTAGTAGTTACATATGAATCCCCATGATACGTAATTTTAAATAAAAATAGAATACCAAATGGTAGGGTAATATATTCCACTAAATTTTTTATTGAATAAAAAACATTATAACTGCAATAAACATTTATAATCTTTGTCGACTTTCACACTTGAGTCCTCGGTTATTTTCCCTATATTCGTATTATTATAGGAACTAAATAAATTATTATAACACTATAATCCATGTTGAAGTTCTAAACCCTTCACACACAATATTAACATATTAAAAATTCCATTATACGGAGAGAACGTACAATAAAGAAAGATGGAGAGAGAGTCAATTGAAGCTACGTTTTTTTAATTTTCTGCCAATGGAGAGCATGTGAAAGGAATTGAGAGATGACTATTTTTATAATTAATAATTAATGTAAATAAATGAGAGGGGAGATGCAAGGATGCTTTATGTTAATACATACACTGTGTAATAAACATAATTAAGATGATTATAATTATTAAAGAAAAAACAACATTTCTCATTTTACAAATGTTGTTAATGAGAGCAATCTGCTGTAGACTAGAGCTTCTCAAAATTCGAAAATAGCCTAAACGATATTTATGTATGTGAATATATTCATATTGGGCATTGGAGTTTTGGTGAAGTTGATTTGCACGAGAAAAATTCTATAAAAAAAATGGTTGTTTTTGGTCTTTGATGAATTTTTTTATTATATTAAAAAGATAATGTAGTTTTTTCTCTCTATTTTTTTTAAAATTCTTTTATTAATGACAATCTAAATTATAAACATAAGCTATTTATAAGTTGATGAGTATTGTGAAGGTATTTTTTTTTTTTTTAAGCATAGTTTGCATTTCAATTTAATTTCTAATATCATGAATTTGATTGTATGAAATTTCAATTTTAGATTTATCTATTACAACATTTGATTTAGGCATTCTAAGCACATGACAGTTCGACGGTATTATTGTCTCATCATATTCATACAAATATGTGTTATTATTTTTATTCATATTTATGAATTTGGGGAACATCTTTGGTTGTACATCTACATGTCCACATCTCTTTTCACCACTGTGACTCATCTTTGGTTTGATGATTTATATTTTGAATATTTCTAATTTATGGTTTTTATTCAGTTGTTTTATTCTTTATTAAACTATGACTTAATAAGTATTTTATTTTTTTGGAGAGATGAAGGGATATTATCATGGGAGTATTGAATTTTGGCAATTAGGATTTTGTTGGAACGTGAACTGTAGCCACTTTATATTGGTCACTGACTAATTTTTATGTTAAATAAAATAATTTGAGATTTTTTTTTCATATTTACTTAATTTTTGGTATTAAATAAATTTTGAAGTGTTAACTATAATTAGCTTACAGAGCTGTATCATATTAGTATTTGAGCACAATCACATTCTTGACAAAGACATGTTGGATGATATTATATTTGTATGATGTCATAAATTGATAAATAAATTATTAAACCAACATATCAATGACTTTTTTTATTTTGTATGCTAGAAACATCACAAATAAATACATCATCAACGAAAATACTAACAGAAATAAAATCAGATTCATAAATAGATCAATGAAATGAGTCCGTTTGTAAGTTTAATTTGAAAAATATTAACTTTTTTCATTTTGTTAATTGTGAAAATATATTTTTGTTGTCATATCTTAAATTTATTGTCATATTTGTAGGATTAATGTCACCAAACAAAGATGCGATTATATCTTTATAAGACAACTGAATGCATTTGAAGAAGAGTGGATTATAAAAGTATCCATACTTCGAAAATGTTTCGTTGAGATCTATAGCAATAAGAACAATTGTGTTGAAGTTTTAAAACTAATTTTGTGTGATTGTGAGGTATTATATAATGTCAAAATTACCAGATAAAGGTAGACCTTTTGAACCTTGAAGAACAGCTACGAGTTTTCTATTGGTTATTTGGCCTTTTGTGATGAAAATGTGTGGGTAATACCATCTTTAGTTAATATTGGTTTGACCCTAATCCGGGTTAGGTTATTAAACTAGTCAAAGCGATTTGTATTTAGTTCATATTTATTTTGTACAATAGTTTTGAGCCGAATTTTGACCAACTTTGGTCTCTCAAATCAAGTTGTCTTGTGCTTTCATCAATTAGAGCGTGCAACCAACATAAATAACAGTAAGAATGTAACACAAAGTTTTCAACACCTTTCGATATATTTTTACTTTCACTCGATTTGATTTAATAAAATCAGCTACCGAAATAAATAATAGTAAGAATGTGATATAGAAGATTCTTAACGCCTTTCGATATACTTTTACTTTCACTCGAGTTAGTTCAATAAAATAAATAAGATAAACCTTGTAAAATGAATAGACACGACTTCTAAATACTTTTACAAATCTTTATTGTTCCAACTAGAAATTTCACACTCACACTTCAATCAAACATAAGATTTGCCTCCTAAAGAAAATCTTTTTTTTTTATTCTTATGACTTTTGAGGGGTTTTGCTATGTATACAATCAGAGTTTACACCATGTGCACATAATACCCAAGTACAATTTCATCATTAGTTGGTCGAAAAACAGTTTTTTCTAGTAGCCAATGATGAAATGTCACTTGGCATTATGTACATCAAAGTGTAAACCTTGATTTACATGCAGAATAATTCAACTTTTGGGAGATCCATTATCCTTCCTTTTTTTTTTAAAAGTCATTCTTAGCTATGTACACAAGTTTAATGTATACTAGAGTGTATATTTAGCTTTTGTGTGGGACCCATTATTTTCAAAATGTATTTGTCTCTTTCTTATGTCCAACCTATATTCTTCAACAATATTGTACATAAACAAAAAAAAAATTCTTATTTTTTAATTACACATTCTCCAAAAAATCACTATTTCAAAATACATTTTCTTATTAAAATGAAGTCCAGACAATGGCTTATATTTATTAATGGTTATTATAGTGTAGTTATTGCATAATGACAAACTAAAACTATATTAGTTGATAATAATAAATTAATCATTCACGTCATTGGCCCCGATACTTAGGTGAGTTAAGTGTAGGCAAGAAAAGTCCAAGATAGTATTGTTTCACGTTGAAAGTCTGGTTTTGCTAACAATTAAAGAAAAATTCAGACGATTGTGTAAAGAACAGACATCTTGAAACAAAGTCCCAAAAATAGGTGTTTTATTGAAGATTTACAATGTGTGAGAAAACGAAATGCCTCCAAGGGGCGCAAGCACACAGAACAATTAAAGGTTAAATGCGATAAAAGTAAAGATAATGAAAATTACATAGTCTATGTTTGAGAATGTTTGATTCGGGTTTTTCTCTTCTATGTCTTCTCTTCTCTTTTATATTCCTTGGACAGTTGTTGTAGAACTGCCTGAAACTGCTGGTCGTCCTGCAACTACCTACGTTTTTCATCATGGCTGACTTTTCATTGAACTTTCGTTTCTAACTGCCGTCATCACCTCCACTACTAAACTGCTGATAACTGGGGGGCTCCTGGATCGTGAGGCATGATGAGATTTCCTTTTATCTGCTTTAGTAACCGTTACTTGAAATAACAATGTGTCCAAATTCTGGGCATTCCGTAAGCTTAGTCGATAATAACGCTGTCGCCTGAGTATCAATAAAATGTTGTACTCGCCCTGAGCTTGGGCGTCTTGTAGATTTGAGAGATAATTGGCCTCCATTGCATAGCTCTGCCTTGGGCTTTTTACATGATTTTCCTTAGGCCTATCCATCGGATCTCCTATTTGGGGTTTCACATCTTGGACCATTTAATTGGGCCACATTTTATGCGTCAACAATTACCCCTAATATAGTAGAATTAATATCGATTATTAATCTTCTGCCATATTCATTCTTTATATCTTTCACAACATTCAAAATCTTAGAAAAGGGAGGAGTATCCACATCATTATCTTTGCTTAGCAGTGACCTTCTACATTCCAAACAGGTGAAAATAATACGTTACTCCTATAAACCCAAGAACATGTCATTCCTTCGTGCTATTACACCTATGTTTGCCTCCTTACGTCTTTCTAAATGATATCGTTCATCTTCTTGGCTTTTCATTCAAGCATTTACGTTTCTACACTTTCAAAACGATTGCAATTCTTAGCAAATGGCAACTCCAGAGAACTCCCTTAGTTTCGAGGACTATCGAGAACTTCTCATCAGACCGTACATAGCTCCAATTTTCCTTTCATCAGCTAACTCTGACCACAACGAATTTCTGATGTTAGAATTTACCAGGATTCTGTGAGGTTCATGACCTCAAGTCAAAACTCAATTTTAAGACACCAGAAAATAGAGCTAATAGGGGAATAAGGGGGAAGATTAAGAGTATTCAAGGTAAAAAAAAATAACTAGATAAACAAGGGGGTTTAGGAAGTGTCACCAAGCTAGTTCGAGGAACCAGTACCAAGAAGAAATTCCAGAGACTCTGTAGGATTCCTAGCTTGTGGCCCAATCACCAAAACCCATTCACCAAGAGCTGAATTCCCTTACAAGAACATAAACAGAGAAGTAGTGATTAGTAACAAAATAAAAAAAAAACTAGAGTTTCAACAACTCAAATCGATAAACGGATGTCGACTGAAAATTAATTTCCTAGTGAAAATCTCTCGATCAAAGATCCCTTATGGACTCACACACGCTCTGATACCACTTGTAGAGCTAACAAAAACAATGGAATTAGATTTAAGAGATTCACAAAGAATGCTTAAAACATCAAGAAATTGATTCTTTATTAGTATAGGGCTCAGAAATATTCATTATACCCGTCTGTACAGTATTGAAACATAAGGCAAACAAATACTCCGTAGCTACTATAATGGACCTAGATCAAATAGCTGACCCAAGACTCCAAAACCCTCAATCAAAGAATCAGTAAAACCCAAATCACAAAGATTTAAGATCATTGATTCACTCAGAAACGAAAGAGAGAATACAGAGATAAACGCGAACAGGAAAACCTAGAAACTTCTCACGAACAAAACAAAAAGCAGAATGAATAAATCACCCAAACGTGACCTTTCAGCCTGTATATATACAAAATAGCATCACCATAGATCCAGCCATCAATCTAAGGTCTAGAGCAACACACTTGGTCTTCACCTTGGGCTCGGGTTTGGGCCTAAATCAAATATTAAGTTATTGGGCAATGGCTGACAATATCTAGCAATGGGCCAGGACCAATTTCATCATAGCCCAAAGTTGAATTGCAATTGTCATGAATGGCATCAAAATCCAACAATAACAACTCTTCATGAAAAATTTTGCAAACTCGAAGGTTAAAGGACAAGGGAAAGTGACATTAACAATGTCCTTCATGTATCGAACATTCGCAAGAATCTTATATTTAGGTCTCTACTTAACAAGAATGATTTTTAAATTAGTTTTTGCATATAAATTTGTATTCACTAAGAATGAGTTGTATGTTGAAAAATGATACTTATGCGATAGAATGTTCAAAATGAACAAAAACCAAGCTCAATGAATAAAAAATTAAATTCTATGTATATGTTTGAGTTACCTTACTTATGGCATAGTTGATTTAGACATGCAAATTTTAAATCTGTGCATAAATTTATGAATATAAGTTTAATATCAACTCTAAAATTTAATCTTAACCATATATGTGAAACTTGTGTTAAGGCAAAATTGGCTAAAACACCATTTCATTCCGTTCAAATGAATATTACACCTTTAGAATTAATACACCACGATATCTGTGATTTAAAGTTTGTCCAAACTAAATGTGAAAAAAGTATTTCATTACTTTATTGGCAATTGCACAAAATATTGTTATGTTTATCTGTTAAGAAGAAAGGATAAAACTTTAAATGTTTTCAAACATTAAGACAAAAGTTGAGAATCAACTCAGTAAATGAATAATGAATATTCAAATTAATAGATGAGGAAAACACTGAGCACCGTTTGAAAAATATTGTTCAGAATATGGCAATATTTATCAAACAACATCACATTACTGACTTCAATCAAATGATGTTGCTAAATGCAAATTCTAAACTCTTAAAAAGATGATGAATGCAATGTTAATAAATTCAAGTATACCCAGAAGATGTAGAGAGAACTATATTTTCAGTAAATATCATTCGTAACAAGACACCTCAAAAGAAAATGAATGAAACTCCATATAAATTATGGAAATGTCATCAACATTCCTATAAACACTTAAAAGTGTGGTGTTGTTTGGCTAAGGTTGATGTATCAAAGGCAAAACAAGTTAATATTATGCCTAAAATAATTGATTGCATATTTATTGGATACGTCAATAATAGTAGTGCATGTCGATTTCGTATTCATAAGTCTGATATTCAAGACATACATAAAGATACCATAAGTGAATCAAGAAATGCTTCGTTTTTTCAAAATATATTTCCATGCAAAGACAATGAAGATGTAGGTTCAAATAAGAGAACTTATAAAACTGCAAATGGTACCATAAATGATGAAGAACCAAGGTGCAGTAAAAAGGCTAGAACATCAACTTCACATGGTCCTAATTTTCTAACCTAAATGGTAGAAAATGATCCTAAGATATTTAGTGAAGCAATGTCTACACTTAAAGCACCATAATGGAAAGAGGCTAACAAATAGTGAGATAGAATCTACAATGCAAACCATACTTGAGAGTTTGTTGATTTACTACAAGAAAATAAGCCTCTATGGTGTAAATGAGTTTTCAAGAAGAAATTGAAATCGGATGGATCCACTGACAAATACAAGGTTAAATTGGTTGCAAAAGGCTATAGGCAAAAGAAGGACTTGACTTCTTAGATATTTACTCACTGGTGACTAGAATCACTTTGATAAGTTTGGCTTTAAACTCAAGAGGTTGTTTAGAAACACTATGCTTCTTAATACTATAAACCCACTTACAGTCTACTAAAGACTTATTCTCAAATTTAGGAACCAATTTCCAAGTAATATTCTTCACTAGGGATTTCATTTCTTCTTCCATAACACCTAGCCACTCATCAGATTGTTGACGACTAAAGCTTCTTCATAAGATTTAGTCTCCTTAAAAGCTAAGTCTTGATATGACAAAACAGCAAAGGATTGATAATCACTCATCCTAATAGGTTCCCTAATCTTCTTCATAGTTCTAGCACATGCAAGTTGATAATCACTCAAATGATCAGCTAATTCATTTACTAAGTCATGTTTACTACCTTCAATCGGTTCCTATGAACCAGTAACACCATCACTCTCTTCACCAACTTTATTTCCAACTTGTTCCTCCTCAACAAGTTCAGGAGAGTATCTTAATTTTATCTGCATCCTAGTCTCATCATCCTTACCACTCTCAGGAATATCACTAGAGACTTTCTTACTCAAACAAGGCATATCAGCTTCATTAAAAGTCACATTCCTACTAGTTATCATTTTAAAACCTTTCTCATCTCTAGCCTAAAGTCTGTATCCATTAACTCCTTCAGGATACCCCATGAAAACACATTTCTGAGATATATGCTCCAACTTGCCTATACTTTGGATAAAATATGCAGTACATCAAAAAGTTCTCAAAATTATATAATCAGGTACTTTTCCTGACCATACCTCTTCAGGTGTCTTACCATCTAAAGTACTGGAAGAAGTTCTATTCACAATATATACACATGTCATAGCAATCTCACCCAAAGAACTTTAGGAACTCTTGAACTAATCATCATGTATCTAACCTTATCCAATATAATCATATTTATTCTTTCAGTAGCTCCATTTTGATGAGGAGTATAAGGAACAGTTTTATGTGTGAGGATCCCATCATCTTTACAAAGTTGATCAAATTCAGAATTGCAAAATTTCAGACCATTGTCCGTTCTTAAAACTTTGATCTTTTTATCCATTTTATTTTCAATTAAAGTTTTCCAATTTTTAAAATTTTCAAAAGTATCTGATTTTTGTTTCAAAAGATAAATTCAAAATTTTCTTGAAAAATCATCAATAAGTGATAAAAAAATATCTATTACCACCTTAAGTGGTAGTGGATGATTGGCCTTCGCATGTCATAACTAATATACTCAATGATAGATGCAGTCCTATGTTATCTAATATTAAAATGAAACATATGTTGTTTTCCAAAGGTACAATACTTACAGAAATGAACCTTGGAAATCACATCCTTACCAAATGTCCATCTCTTATTCAAAATATGCAGACCCTTTTCACTCACATGTGCAAGCCTATTATGCCATTTCAGGGTAGCATCAATATTAACACTAGAAGACTCAGCAGTGTAACTCTGAACTATACTGGCTCTAGTGACATATATACCATTCATCTTGGTACCTTTGAAAATAACTAAGGAACCCTTAATTACTTTCAAAGAACAATCTCCAATCCGGCCTTGCAGGCCTATATCATCTAGATTACCCATAGAAATCAAGTTCTTATTCAAATCAGGAACATACCTTACTCTTTCTAAAGTAAAGGTATATCCATTGTCAAATTTCAAAGTCATACTTCCAATTCCTTTAATACTACAAGCTACATTATTACTCATAACCACCTCTCTACCATCAAGATCCTTAATGTTCTCTAACAAATGTCTTCTAGAGGTCGTATGGAAGGTACACCCTGAATCCAGAATCCAGAATCACTTTGATAAGTGTATTGATCGTAATTGCTACATTGCATAACCTTGAGATTCACCAAATGAACGTGAAAATGACATTTTTGAATTGTGAGATAGAATTTTTTTTTTACAGGAAGCAACATGTAGGGTTTATTGTTCCTAACTAAAAAAAGAAAGTATGAAAACTCATTAAATCCCTATAAGAGTTTAAGCAAGCTCCAAAGCAATGACATTAAAAGTTTGACAAAAACTATGTTGTCAAATAGTTTTAAAATTAATGAGTGTGACAAGTGTGTATACATAAAACATACATCTAAAGTCTATGTAATTGTACGTTTATATATCGATGAAATGTTAATTGTGGACAATAATCAAGATATCATCGCGAACTCTAGGAAAATATTAACGAAACATTTTGACATGAAAATATGGGTGTTGCAAATGTAATATTATGGATTAAGATTTCTAGGATATCTAATGAATTGTACTTTTTTGATCTCATTATATTGATAGCGTACTTCAAAGATTTAATGTATATGAGAAAAATCCAGTGAAAACCATATTGATTTAAGTCTACACTTAGTAAAAAATAAGGGTGAACATGTGTCACAACTAAATATACACAGTTTATAGGTAATCTAATGTAAATTATGAACTGTAGTCGACTGGATATAGCATATGTTGAGGATGTGCTCATAAAAGTAGGAAATTTAATATTTTCGGTGGACTTCATTATGTTGGATATACCAGAAGATGGAGACATTCCAATTATATTAGGTCGGCCATGCTTAGCAACGAGTCAAACCCTGATTGACATGGAGAAGGGTGAGCTAATATTGAGGTTAGAAGACAAGCAAGAGATATTTAATATTTATACCCCATTTATCAGAATAGAAAATTAAGTTTCGGTGGATTTCTTGGTAGAGATGAAAATAAAAATATCAAAATACGGTGAGCAAAAAAAGGTGCATAAATGAAAATTACACAAAGTACAATGACGTCATAACTTGGTTCGAGTCACCAACATGGTAAACAAGTCTGGCTAGACTTTAAAGAAGCATTTATTGGGAGGCAACCCAAACTCTATTCATTTCTTATTATTTATTACTTGATACTTAGTTTTTAGTTTTAGGACTATTTATTTATTATCGTAACATTCTCGTTGTGTTGGTTGTAGATTCTTAAGTTTGTGGGCAACAACGTGGTTAGAAAGTCAATATATATCCATCTCATCAGAGCAATGACAATGACACAAACTAATATATTCAAGGAAGTCCTAACCCTTATTCGTATTTATTTTCACATTGGGGACAATGTGTATTTTAAATTTGTGGGGGGGGGGGGGGGGGGGGACTAGTGGGTTTGAATCACTTAATATAAACTAGTCTGTTGACGCACTCATTAATGGGAAGAATCATCACATGAATAAATTGTTAACGTTGCCGGTTGAACGAAACTAAATTAAAGGGGTGTAAGGAATTGATAAATGAAAACAAACTTTAGAATTACACCATGGTGAGAGAATGAAAGAAAACAAGTTTGGGGGTGTAAGAATCTCATGAGCCAAGAAAGTAAAGAATTGTCCACCAAGGGTTGGTAATTGAACCAATTTATGAATGTACGTTGCTACACTTGATTCTTCGCACACACACCCATTTTGCATAGGATAAGTGGAAGCTTGGCTCTTGTACTGTGATTTTGAAGTCATTCATAAATGTGATATAATGTTTTCAAAATTAAGCTAAATTTAAAACTAATTGACTATGTTTGTGTTTGTGTTCTTCTCTTTTTGATTTTATTTTTCTTTGTGTTTGCTTGAGAACTAGCAAACTGTTAAGTTTGGAGGTATTTGATGAGTGTGTTTTTATTCACGATTTTTATACAATTTTAACTTAATTGTTGGCTAAATATTATGAATATAGAACATTTTTGATGTGTTTGTTAGTGTTTTTTATAGCTTGGTGAGGTGGTAAAAATGGTGTTAAAGTGAACAAACAAGCCAAAATGTCAAGGAAAAGAATCAGTAAAATGAGGCTTAGGAGCTGCTTCCTAGCACCCGTTTTAGAGTTATGATGTTTAGACCCGCAAAAAGTCCAGAAAGACTCCAATTTTTGAAAAATCGTATAGGGAAGTATAAATAGAAGAAAGGAGGAAACTTTTAGGGGTTCCAAACCCTGAAAGAACAAAGATACAACTAGAGATTGAAGAGCACAATTCAAAGGAGAAAAACATCAAAGAATTCAAGTTTTGAAGTATTAATTGGAAGACTAAGAAGATCTTGGTACAAGTTTTTTTTCCTTTTTCTACACCTATATTCAAAATCTGGTGATGTACTTAATATCAACTTCTTGTTTTTCTTTTTCATTTAATATGAATAGCTAAACTTTATATTAATGCAAACGATGTAATCTATTTGAAACCCTTCATGACTTTTATTTAGGATTCTTGGTATTTATCGTTCATGTGTTGATTTTACTATGACTTTAATGTATTAAATTACTTGATCACTAATTTGACGACTTTGTGAATCTTTTACGAATCGAGAGGTGAGTTTGAGATTTAGACCATATAGTAAAATTCGGTTATTTAGTATAACGTCTAGAGACACTTATACTAATATTGCGATCATACATGAATTCTTAGAGTTAATATTTCGTTTAACTAAGGTAATTTTGCATAGAAATATGGGATTGAAATAGCTAAATAGGTTCAATGAGAATTCGAAAGGGGTAAATTGAATATCATAGAATAATTCGATCGAACACTACCTTAGACTCTTGAATCTTGAATTATGACATAAAGGTGATCAATATGTGAAATTGTTCGTCCCTAATTTTCATCCATTATTCGAAATCTCAACCAATCTTTGTGTGCATTTTAATTAAGTTAAACCGTTTAAATAAAAAATTCATATCAACGCATAACTATTTGTTTACTTTCATCAAATAGGAGTTAGAAAATCTAATTAAGTTATAAAGTATAGTCCTCATGGGAACGATAATCTGGACTCAAAGATTTAATATATTACTTGTTAGAAATCTTCTTTGTTTTTCCCATGGTGCTGAGAAATAGGTAGAGCGTGGGCTTTTTATAGATGGCTAATTGGCTAGCTGTACTTATGAACCTGGCAGTGACAGGTCCAAGGCCCCAGAAAGAATGCATGGAATTTGTGAAGAATTTTGACAAGGAATTAATAGAGAAGAATAATAGAAGTGGGACCAGGGACCTTATATGGTTAAAACAAACTACTTGGGAAAATAAAGGGAGAGAAAATATGTATAAATTCTAGGTCTAGGTAACCGTAATTGACCTTAATGTAAACAAAGTTGATATTTTTTTTAATTTAGTTTATGCCTATATGGTATTCACTGTTTAGATTCAAATATAACATCTTGCATACTGAAGGAGTTCGGGTTGTAGAAAATTGAAGTTGTTGAGCAAAAGCATATGGATACATTTTTATCACTGTCTTTTAAGACACTAGCAAATATTATGTAATATGTTTATATATTTAATTTTTAGTTAGGTACATAAGTTTGCTTTGTGTCACAATAATAAAAAAATATTGCAAGTCATACAACAATGAATAATCCCTTTTTGCTCTAAGAAAAAAATATTGAGTCTTCAAATGTTATTTCTTTTATGTAATTCTACGCTATAATATCACTCAAATTCATGGTGCAAGTGAGCACTAAGCTTCGAACATGTAGACAATTATTGAGCTACATGAACAAATCTTTGTCTTTGTCTTCAAATCTCTCATCTATTATGAAAGCAGTAAAGTGTTCGATTTATTGTGGTAATATGCTTTTCCCTTATCTACTCCCTCCATTCCATTTATATAGGTTGATTTTGTTTTTTACATTGTTGTCAATTTTTATATATTACAAATGTACAGATCGTAACAAGTAATAAAGTGAACTTATGAGTTCAGATATCGTTCCCACGAGAACTACTATCTAACAATTGATTAAATTATTCTTAATTTCAATTTGATAAAAAAACAAATAAAATAGTTATTTTTTTTGTGATTTTCTATTTTAAATATACTAAAATAAAAATGATTTTTTAATATGATGGTTTAAGTGTTAGAATTCATGATTTTTCCATAGTTATCCCCTTAATCTCAATTACCAAGCTTTATGAAATTGACTTTGTTTACCGGATCGAATTCTTCTAATGTATTCAGTTTACCCCTCTCGAATTCTTATTGAGTCTATTTAACTAATTCAATTCCACATATCTATGTAATACAATTTTAGTTAAATACAATTATTATTCTAAGAATTCATGTAACGACCTCAATAACTAGCATAAGTATTTCTAAGTTTTACACTAATTACTGATTTTTAATATGTGGTCTAAACAAATAATTAACATCTCTATGTAATTATTGTTCACGAAATTAATGAATTAGTGGCCAAGTAATCCAAGTATTAAGATTGGAAGTAAAAACAATTCACACAGTCAATTGAGATTTAAATCTTTTAATTAAAATTAAGGTTCAAAACTATGTTACAATCATTCACTCTAACTAAATACTTAATTACACATCATGAAGAATAAAAATATAAGAAGGAATTAAGGTATATCACTGAGTATTATGGAAAAGTGTAAAAAAAGATGAAGATCTAGTACCAAGATTTCATCTTCTTCTTATAAAATCTTGAAACCCTAGCTCCTTGATTGATTTCTTAATTTTTTCCCTCCTTTTGGCTTGAATAATATGAGTACATCCCCAAAGAGTGCATCCCCAAACATTGGTTTGGATATATGTGCCTAATAAAATCCTACTACAAGTCCCTTTAATTGTTGGACTATGATGTGTATTTATAGAATAAGATTAGGCAAAATATTTGATCAAATTGATTTCCATCAAAGAGTTCAAATTGGTTGCTACCAAAAAGTTTTAAAAATAAAAGAAAACAAATTCCTTTTTCAATTGAACCAATTTCCTCATGTGACTTTATTCCTCCATATTCTAATATTGCATTGAAGTCCTCTTCATTCCAAAATCATAATAGTTGATCGGAGATAAATTTCAAAGTTTGCATTTTGTCCTCAAACGTTTTAGATGTCGGATTTAACTCTCGAAACTTATGAATTTTTACCGAATACTCCATTAATACTTCCAATTGATCTCTTGCAATTCAGTTAATGTTCAATTACTCCAAATCAATTTCAGTTAAGCTCCAAATAGCAAATTTTCGCATAATTTGTATCGAAGTTGGGATTTCCCTACAATTAACATAATTTACACAAATTAAGTAGATAATCACTTAATTTGTATATAAATAAATAAGAATAGAAGCCAAGATAAGCGCATAAAATGCCCTTATCATACACGGATTAAGTGTTGACCTATGATTGATTATAACCTTAATGTTTTGATTATAACAAATAAGTCATTTTATTTACTAACATTTGATTTTGAGTGATGATAGTTCAATGTTAAACACGATCAAAACTTGCCAAAATGAACACATTATTAATCGGACTCGATCAAAGTGAAAGTTTGCATTCGACGATAGAGATTTGCATGCGACAATCTAATTGGAACTTGAAGATTCGCAAAAGACGCAAATCAAGATACAAGCAAAAAGAACGACAAGTCAAGACGATTAAACATTGTACATTTATATGTAAAGGTATTAACATGTCAATCTTTAGCAAGTGCATAAAACTCAAATTATTTTCATAATTCATCACTTGTATAAAAATGTTTTCATTTAAAATATGAAAGATTTTGAAAAGTAATTTTTCCCAAAAAAAAAAAGTCAACCAGTTGACCGTTGACTTTTGATCGATCGAAGTTGACTTTCAGTCAACCGAAAGTCAAACGGGAATATTTTACAATGGCTATATTTTGGTCAACCGAAAACTTCCGGTCGATCGAACTTGCTCAACCAAACTTACCTGAGAGTGCCTCTTTTTGCTCTATAAGTACCAATCTCTTTTGCATTCAATTTAACCAACTTACAAGAGATTTTTTAAGAGCTTATTTATTAGAAATCATTGAGATTACTTGAGTCTAAATTCTATTTCATTTATTACAAAAGAATTTCTTGATTAATTCAACCTATTTTATTCATCTTCTCAAGAATTCAATTTTAGCAAAGAATTTTTCATAACTTCATTTATTCTTCATTCTTGCTAAAAGTTTTCTTTGCCAACACTTTGATTTAAGTGTAAATCTCTCTTCATACTTAACTTGTATTATTTGTTAAGAGAGATCATTGGTTGTAAACTTTGATAAAAAGTTACAAACAATTTTATCATCAATCATTCATCAAAGTTTACAACATTAACACTTGAGCTTTACTATTTGCTATTTATTGAAATGTTATCCTAACTCTCAAATACTTAACTTGATTATATCATTGGTTAAGAGAGTTTCTTCAATTGTAAAACTATCACTTATACTTGACGGTTTCGAGAGCCTTGTGAAAACTCGATTGTAAGGATATATGCTCCTTGTTGTAAGTCACCTAAGGATAAGTGCTCCTTGTTGTAAATCACTTAAGGATGAATGCTCCTTGTTGTAAGTCACTTAAGGGTAGGTGCTCCTTGTTGTAAGTCACCTAAGAATAAGTGCTCCTTATTGTAAGTCACTTAAAAATTGGTACTCCTTGTTGTAAGTTATCATTATAGTGCATTTGGCCTTACTCGTGACGGATAGCTAGGTAACGGGGACGTAGAACACATTGTGTATCAAACCCCATTAAATTAGTTTGTTATTTTTATATTATTGTACTTTACTTTACATTGTTATTTATATTGTTCTATATCCATACTTGAATTAAGTTATCATATTTGTATATTTACTTGTTATATTACACTTTGTATTTATATCTTGTGTATTGAATAGTTTTGAGACTGAGTGTCGAAAAAGTTTCAAAAACCAATTTACCCCCCTCTTGGTTAGTTATTCTTGGGTTATCATTAAGAAAGTCTTATTTAGCCCCTATTTGATAGAGATTAAAATCACATTTTTAATAGATTTTGATAAAAGTTGATGAAATGTGTGGTTGAAAAGTCGTGGGTCCCATGAAATGAGTGGCTAAAATTAATTGTTAAATTTGACTTAAAATTTTAATTCAAACCAGACATGGGCTTAATGTTATTGAGAATTTTTTTTTGTAAAAAACTTTTCTAGTTTACCATTTTTTAATTGTCAACAACTTGTAGTAAATTATTATTAGAAGTAGTAAAGAAATTGAATGATTTAATTTTCAAGAACTGGGTATCTTTACATTTGCACAATTTCAAGATTAAGTGGAAAAAATTAAATATAACTAAGCAAACTAAATAATAGTATATTAGTAAACGAACAAAACAAAGCATTCTCAATAAAAAAATGACTATATAATTGAGATAAGAAAATAAGGAAAACCAACCTTTATAAATGGGACGGATGAAGTATTATTTTGTGAAGCATTAAAGAAGGGTAACTCAAGGACCTAATTAATCCTTGATGACTTGCTATCAGGGGCAGAGCTACGAAAGTAACTCAGTGTGGGCACAATTTATCGATGTTGAGCATCAAGTTTTTGATTATGGATTTAATGATGATAAAAATATAAAACAATATTACACAATACTAAAAAGGACATAGTTTATAAATTACACTTGTCCTTGCGAGTTTTCCTACTTTGATATCGTTGTACAATAACTTCATTATCGGGTTTCAAAAATATATCTTTCTCTACATAAATAATTGTGTTATCATTTATCCACTGATCACCCATTCGATTAATCAATCTATCCTTTATAATGCTTGTTGTAGAAAAGACTCTCTTTACAGTAGCGGTAACAATCGGTAGAATTAATGCTAAAGTAAAAAACTTGTAAACCAATGGACGTACCACATTTTTCTTTGTCCGAACTAACTTTTATGCAAGATCACCAAAGTCGTATAACCCTTCAAACTCTTTGTTAGAGCACATGTCAAAATATAAGTATCAAGTTGATCATGAAGTACAACGAGATCTAATACAGATAAATCTAATGGATAAAACTCAGTAAGTCGAACCAAACTTTTCTTGGTAAAAGAAGAAAATGAATCTTGTGGATATAAATAAGTTACACAGAGGAATAACTCTGTATTTACCTCCGAGATCATTCAATTCTTGAAGTTGTAAATCGATGACAGAGTAGAACAAATCTACCCGATAATGATATAAATTTGTAATTTTTGGAGGATTACATTGTGAGCGACCACGAAGTGCACGACGTACAAACATATCATCCATGCCGGGTACATCAATATAATGCTATTGACAGAAAGAACATACTTCTTCTCAAAATGAGTCGCATCCTTCATCTCTCATTATTTGGAGTCGTTATTTGCACAACTTCACCAATTACATTGCATTCACAAGATTTTGATCTTTCCTTTTCAATGCCTTTGACAGTTCATTTGAAATGCCTAAGACATTTCTCATCGAGTGTAGATTAAATGCAAAATCAAATATTTGTATCGACTCCAATAAATTTGTCACATCATATCGTTGATCATAAGAATAAGAATCATATTCAACAATCATTGCAAGTACATCAATAACAAAAGAGAACATGGCAAGTAAGCCGACCAAAGAATTATAATGTGAACCCTATCGTGTATCACCAGAACGTCAAAGGTTTGTTTCTTGATTAAGTCCCCATCCACTTAAAATCTCACATTTCCTTATTGTTTCTCTCGAAGAAGATCACAACGTTTAAAAAAATATTCCAACAGTATTTACCACATTACCAACTACACGAAAGAAGTTAGTAATATGAATATTCTTCTTCGCAACAACTACAAGAGTTAGTTAGAGTTGATGAGCAAAACAGTGAATGTAAAAGGTACATGGATTCTCCTTTAAAATGAGTGCTTTCAGACCATTAAATTTGCCTTTGCATATTACTTGCCCCATCATAACATCGTCCTCTCAAGCTAGACATGTTCAACTTATATCTAGAAAATACCAATTGCAACATTAAGTGATAGAGCCATAGTACTTGTAATATATTCAATCCCTATGAAGCGTTTATTCACATGTCCACTATTATCTAAATAATGTAATATAGTTAACATTTTCCCCTTCATTGACACATCACGAGATTCATCAACTAGAATAGAAAATAATGAATCGTCAATATCTTTGATAATAACATTGATCGTTTCAACGCCACAAACATTTACTATATCCTTTTGAACATCAGGTGATGTCAACTTACAATTTTGATGAGCATTTTCTAATGTCACACCATTAATATCTTTATTATGAGCAGCCAAAAATTCTAATAGAACTAAGAAATTGTTGGATTGAGAGAATCCTTAGATTCATCATAACCCCAAAAATGAGTGCCCTTGCCGTAATAGAAGTCAAACACAATCAATAGATGCATTAAGACGGGTAACATATGCACTTCTTACTTGTTCTGACTTCTTGTAGAAAACTGATTGAATGTGTTGGAATTGATTCATCAAAACTTCGCACTCTATGCGAGTTTGATTATGTGCATTATCATATTTTCCAACATGAGTATGAAGCCTTATTTTATCTTTCCAATATGTAAAATTTCACCAACAAAAGTCACACCTACACCTTGCTTTCTAGAACTTGTTTTGAAAAGATAACAATACAAATAATAAGCAACATTTTTTTCTACACTATACTCCAATAAAAAACTGAACTCTTTAAATCAAGAAGGATTAAATCGTATAGCTTTTACTTCAAATTGTTGTTTTGGAAAGTCATGATCTTGGGGCTGACAAAGAACCTTTAACATATATGCTCTTCAAACTTGATCTCGAATGTTAGCATTGTAATCCAAAATGGGTATCCTTGGCCCAGGATCAGTTGAAAGTTTAGTTACATCAAATTCCACATTTTTCGACATCCCCCATCAACATTTACATTGTCCCATTAGTTTTTCTTTGAAAGAATCTCTTCATTTCATATATGAAAATAAACATTAGATATTCAATCATGACCAAATGCAATTCATAGGGGCAATTCTATAACAATTCATAGTGCAATTCAGGGTAATACTCCATTCAGAAGTTATGTAATTCACACTTCTGGTTTGAAATTTCTGTGGATGAAACAATGGCAACTGGCAAATGAAGCTAAGTTGTTCAACTAGTCTAGGGCTCAAATTGAATAGCTGATGTCTTGCGGAACTTCACAGACTCAGAGGCGGAGGCGGCAAAGCAGCTGCGGCCTGCGAGACCTGAGGCGGAGGGAGGTGGAGAAGGCTGAATTGAAATGGAAGCTAGAGCTGTGAGAATGATGGTTTCAAGTAAATGGATTGGACCGAGGAATGGTATTAGGTCATCTACATTAGGGTAATGTGTATTGGTAATGGTTTTGGGCTTCACTCTTGAGTTGGTATGCTGGTATTAGACATATTAATAAATAAATAAAAAACATGTGCCATTGGGTTGGGCCCAAAAGCTTGGTGCATGCATGTGCCATTGGACCTCATTGGGCTCCGCACCTTCTTGATGTTGTCCTTTACACTTGTGTTCCTATTTATTATTAAGGTCCCTCCATATTCCTTCCTTCGTAGGTTGTACCATTTTTTCTGCTGAAACACTTTACGCTACATGGTACATATCTAATAACTTTTCTTCACATAAATTAATCAGGTCTCCATCCATGTATATTGATATCCCGTGAAACCTCAAATTGATAATAGAAAAGGGGTAACGTATCCTTCCTGTGCTTGCAATTGTTTTATGTAAGTGTCAATTTATGGTATTAAATGTGACCCTCTACTTTTATTTGCCTTCCATTTACATCTAGATTGGAAGAGAATCAAGATTTAAGTGATGACATATATGATATGAATATGAATCCAAGAAAGATTAATTTACTCAAAACTGGAATGTAGAGTTGAATTCACTAAACAAGCAATGATTATACTTATGAAAAAAGCTGCAAGCACAGGAAAATTTTTTTTTACAAAAATTTGAATTCCACTCACAAGGGGATGCGGGGCCCACATGAATTAAATATTGCTAAAAAAATCAAGACCCACATGATGTGTGTATTTTGTCAATTGTTTGCTGGTAATTTGCTGTATCCATAACATTGCTCTATACTTATACAACGTGGACCATATCTTTCAATCTTATCATGCCCTAATTTGCCTTTCGAGTTCAAAAAGGACCATGTCTATGAGTCTATCTCTTAAACTGTAAACACACACAAGGCAAATTAGTTCAACTGCAACTCTCTGTTAAAAATAGAGATATTGTGACTTAAAAAGAGAGATATTGTGACTTAAAAATAACTTGATTATATTAATTTAATTTTAATTAAGATAATTTCGCTCAATTTCATTGACAAAAAATTATATCATGATAATTAATATACAATGGTCATTACACGTAACAACAAAAGTGTACATCTAGTTTGACATTTGATGTGATGTTAAAAAATAGAGGGGAAAACTATTTAAATTTTTAAACCGTCAAATGATGTGTTGCACGTGGCAAAGTGAATAGTAATATAAATGATTATGTAATGTAGCATGATTGTACGTAACTATTAGTAAGTAATGTGAAATAAGTTGAATTTCATTGAAATAAATTATAACCATCATTTATCGATGGTTAAGCCGTCGATTTTTGTGTGTCAAATGATAAAATTGGAAGAAGGTATTTGTTTGAAATCAAATTGAAGTATAACTATCGAATGTGCATTTAAAATTATAACTTTCAAGTGCTAAAAAAAGGTTTGAGGACCCAAATTGATGTTTTAAGAATAGTTGTGGACTAAGACCCAATTCCCTTATCGTCATACTCAAGGTTCGGCGACGGCGCCATTTGCAGAAGAACCATTTTCACTGACAAATCAGAACTAAGTTCCGGTGATCCCTCATCTCCAGTAAACGTCGAGGTGTCTGCTAAATGCCTTATTTAATTTTGATATTTCCTGTGTTTTCTTCATCTTCAATTTTTGTGCTCTTGAATACTCCCTTATACGCCGATTTGATTACTCCTGGTCTTATTTTTTCTAGGAATTATGTGTACACATTATGTATTAGTGCGTGATTTAAGATCCCACTTGAAATTTTTGACATCTTTCTGGTCGCTGACAAATTTCTTCAATTTTACATCCACGTGTAATTTAACCAAAGAAATTGTAAATTTAAAAATCGACCGAAAAATGTTTGTGTATTCGTATAAATTGTTGGAAGTGCTTCATAGTACGCAATACACAATCTTTAAGATTATTTTCCGTGAGTAAAGGAGATTTTTATACTGTATTGGCGTACTATTACTTAAAGGTCTAAGTGAATATTTCATTTACTGTTGTCTTGTTGAGGAAATATTGATGTAATAGGGCTTAGCTTGTTTTCAATAGTATTTTATTTTCTCAAACTTTTATCATCCTTTAGACGGATTGTTAGAAATCAGACGAGAGAAGGCTATGGCAAGTCGTGATGAATCAAGTGTGTCCAGAAAGCAATCAAGTGACGGTGCAGATGAGATATCAACTTTCAATGCCGAAAATATGCAAAACAATGCAAAAATTATGTACTACAGGTTTGTTTGCTATCTTAGTAAAATGAAGTCATACTATTATGCAACTCTGGTATATAGACTGACGCTGTAAGTTGATTGCACTTGAGTTTAAGGTGATTGATTTATTCAGTTTTATGTGTGGTCTGGATGCAGTTGGAAAGAGCATTGTTCTGACGAAGTTCGCTCTGCTAACCAATTGTCAAAACAGAAATTTTTGTTGCAGGACCTGATAATATTCATTATAAACTGCATTTACAACACGTAGACAAATAATTTCATGATCATCTGTGCTGTCTTTTAGTAATATGTGTTTTGTTTAAGCTACATGCAGGATCATATTATATAAATATGTCTTGCTTCCAGTGATTTGGAGGTGAACATAATAAACTTGGCAATAGTTTTGTTGTAGATTAGCTTTACTTTTATATGAACTTTGAATGGACTAGTATTTTGAGTTATGAATACTATGCGCTAGTAGTATAATTATTTGGTGCATTACCAACTGGGAGGTGAACCTGATGAGGATTAACCTGTTAAGAAATGTCATCTTCCCAAGAACTGTAGAATATTTCCATCCCTGTGCGGCTGACATTAAGCCATTTGGTTTAGAAGCCGATCATACTTGCCTACTGTCTTTTCAATTTTCCCCTTCTATACAACTGCAAGGTTTTCTATTAATGCTGAACCTGGGGAATTCTCTTGTTTCAGCCGCACATTTATGTCTATTATTGGAGGAGTCATTGCCGGAATTTTGGGATTCACTGGCTTGACGGGATTTATCTTCTATTTCCTTGTCATGGCAATTACTTCAGTAGGAATTGCTGCCAAGGCTGGGTTTTCTGTTCTTCCTTATTTTGATAGCTGGAACCAGATTCTAGTTGATGGCTTTCTAGGCGGGCTTCTGGTATGCCTATTTCTTGCTTGTATCGAGTTCTTTTTCTTCCACCTTTTGTTGCCATTGATATTTCAGTAGATAATATTCTCTGTAATGTTCAATACTTACTGAAAAATGAAAATTGTTTATTTTTGTCCATGACTTAAATTCAGCTATTATGGGCTCTATGATTAGTTGTATAACTGGAAAAGCTTATTACATCCACATGATTTGGTTGGATTCTTTAGCTTGTCTTCATGTAGATCGTTAAAGGAATATATATCTCAATGGCTCATTCATGATGGTGCATATGTTTTAAATTGCATCATTGCGTTAGTTTCCGATGGCAGGAGATCTAATCACAATTGTTTTTGCTTCTTGCAGTCGTTCGTGCTCTTTTGGACGTATCCTTATTTTTGTATTTATCTACTTTAGGACTATCAGCAGAGTTTTTTATATTCATTTTTTTCTGGGTGCTTTAGTAGGACTTCAAATCCATAGGATGTTACTCCTCCAGCCTTTTTACTGTTAAGACAGATAGATAAAATTATTTGGATGGTACATAGCATGATCCATACTATCAAAACCAATCATTGACCAGATAGGGCGCTGTTAAATAGAGTTTCATGTTATTGATGTGTGTTGAACTGACTCTTTCTCTTGGCAGCAATGAGGGAATCAGGGACAAAGGTCTATTTTTTATTTTATTTTCCAAAGATCATCTGATTTTTGTTTTCCCTGTTTTCATTTGGAAGTAGTCTCGCCTTTCCTTCACACAGAAAAGATTTGCCTACGACTCCGTGCATATTTTCTAAAGAGTCCTGGTGATTACTGCCAAAGCATCACTCTACGGTAAATGTACTTGTACACGAGTACCAGAAGAAATGATTATGCTGTTTTGATTGATAAGTTAGATCATTGAGGCACTGTATTTGTATTTTGATCTGTGAGGTTTTACTTTTACAATGATTGTCAGACGGGAGAAAATATTACAAATATTTTGTTGGACAAAGTTATGTGGGGCAATATAGTGAAGGTCATATGAGTTACTCATTGTGGTTAGCAATATAAGGTCTTCATGGTAGAAATTAGTGAGCCTCAATTCTTTAAAATTATCACAACCAAGGAAAATTACTTGCTCTACAAAAGATGAACTACGTTCATTCTCGTCCAAATAGTAGCCCTCAAAACCTTCAAGTCTTACCATACATGCAACATCTTGTTCAACCAATTCCTTTTCAGAGATGGAAGAAACTAAAGTATGCCTTGCTCCAAGAGCAACATTGTCACGACAAATCTTCACAAGCTCTTCTAACTCGGGACAACTAATTAATAAGTATAATAACTTTGGAATTAATATTTCAGTATATGCAGAAATATTTGGGAAGAGAAGCATTGTGAAGAAAATTAAGAACCATGCGCCTGCATTCATATTAGCAGCTATCGTGGCTATCATTCATAAGGTCACCAAGGTTCTGTAACATCTATTCCTCGCTGCAATAACAAGTCCATAGAAGTTATTGGCTTCATAATTTAAAGGGAAAATTGCAGCAGCGGCCCCAAACCTTTCGATGTTTAGCAGATTTTACCTTAATCTTTAGTTTGTACCATTAGAGGCTCCAACCCTTTCATTTTGTTGTAGCGCAAGGACGAATGGATGAATTCCTGTTAGTTGATTAGAGAAGTTGATTTCAACCAAATTTAAAAAAGGCAAAATGGTAAATTTGCTATTTTAATATAAAAGAGTTTAAAAAAAAAAAGAGGAAAAAATGTTCATCATCTTCCTCCCCCTCCATCACACCCTACCCCGCCAAACCCAAACTAAATCAAATTTCTTGACAAAAGTTGAATTCCTGAAAATAAAAAATGAAGAATGTTAGTTCCAATTTTATAACAACTATAAAAAAAAATGTTACTATTCACATGAACAGTATACGACACTGTTCACGTTGTTATTTAAAAAAAAGGGACACGTAAAAAACGTAAAGGGGTAGAAACCAAAGGAAACTTTGGAAACTTCAAAAAATAAATAAAAAAAAAAAAACCGGCAGCAGAAACCAAGAAAGCTGACGCTGGCAGAAACCAAGAATGGTTTCCTTGGTTATTGCCGCAAACACAAAAATAAAAAATAAAAAATAATAATAAAAAAAAATCAAATCCTTGCTGCTGTAGAAACCAAGAAAGGTAAATAAATAAATAAATAAAAAGGAGAGAGGGCGAGAAAGAGAGGGGAAAAAAATTGTTACCTCTTGTTTGCAAAGTTAACTTATTCTAAATAACGTAATTCGTTTGTATTAGATTTCACTTAAAATCAACTTACCATAAAACATAAAAAGCCCGTTTAAAATCAAATAAGTAAATAATCGAAGAGAAAATTACCCAGAAACTTACTTTTAAAGTTTCATTTTCAAAAAACAGGTGGATTAATTTTTATTTCACAAATCAGGTGGTAATTAAGTTTTAATAATTATAATTAATAAAAATTTAATTAAACCTAATCTCTACATATTCACCTCACCTAACTCCCACCCACGCACCATTTATTTCAAAATCCCACCCACCATTCTCTCTCTCTCTCTCCTACCTGCCATTGTCACCACCGTGCTCAAGGTGCTACCATCGAGTGGCGTCGCTCTAAAGAATCAGCGCCGCGAACATTGTGAAGATGGAACCACCACTGTGCTCGACGCCACCACCACCGAGCGGCTTCTGCTGCAGCCAGTCACTCCTCTCTCTACATCTCTCTCGCCTCTCTAACTCCTCTCTCTACAGTACCGGTGATACTCCAACTTAACACGAGAAGCGACGTCGGCATCACCCAGAGTAAGAAGATCTGAGCGGTGGGTGGTGTGGTGTTGATGCTATTTGCCGTGGTGGTGAGGTTTTTGTTGGTGGTGCAAGTGGAGGTCATGGCTGTGGTGGTGGCGGTAGATGATGGGGAAGGTGGTGGTGGCGATTTGAGGATTTGGGGGTGGTTTCTTCTTCTTAAGCAGTTTGGGGATTGTGGTGGTGGCGGTTTGGGGATTTGGTGGTGGTGATGCTCTTCTTGATTGATTTTGCTATTATTCTGAATGATCTTTAGTAAAGAGCAGAAAGCTAATGGAGTGCGCTTAGCCATGGCAGAAATTCTAATGTTTCCATTTCTGGGCAACAATGGTGATCAACAACACAGAGAAGCCATGGTCGACATTGTTTAATTAACCGTGAATCAACGGTAAACAATGGGAACTGGTTACACGTGGGATCCAAATATTGGTTAATGTAACGTGGAATGAAACTCAAGTTTTTATAACACAACTTCACACAAGCCTGCCAAATCGATGATTTGTTGAAGACTGTAATATGATAAAAATAAATAAATAAGTTTTAGTTTTCATTTTTAACAATGTAGAGTAGTGTAATCTATCTTGCGAACTCGAGAAGTTCTTAAACTTAAATATGAGGTGATGGTCACAAGTTTTGGTGGTGGTCACATATTATTTGTAAATAATTTCCGTATCTTCTTTGGCTTCAATGGTGTTGAGTTATTGGAATACGAAAGCATAATCCGTAATTGTATGCTACCACATTTTGCCTATGTTTGTGACAAATTCTGTGTTAATTGTGACTGGTTGTTAACGGAGACACGACTCGTGTTGCACAGAGACACGGAGACACAGATGTGTCTCCATGTCACACGGAGGTCATGTCTCCGTGCTTAATTGTAACCGATTGTGATTGGTTGTGATCAATTTTGTGTTAATTGTGACCAATTGTGATTGGTTGTTAGCGGAGACACGACCGTGTCTCCGCGCTTAATTGTGATCGATTATGACTGGTTCTGCCCAATTTTGTGTTAATTGTGACTAGTTGTTAACAGAGACACTGTCACGGAGACACGACCATGTCTCTGTGCTCAATTGTGACCTATTGTGATCAATTCTGTGTTAATTATGACAATTTGTGACTAGTTGGGACCAATTCTGTGTTGGGCTGTAGTTTCCAATTTTTAATCTAAATTTTTTTTTGGAAGGTAACGTGGGGTGGGTCCATAGGGTGGTGTGATTTTCAGATTTGAATTTCTGGAAATTTTTGGTGGGGTGGGATAGGGTAGGTGGGGATGAGGGTGGGTCCGGGATAGTGTGATTTTCATATTTGAATTTCTAGGAATTTTTTAGTAGGGTGGGATGCGTGGGTAGGGGATGAAGGTGGGTTCGGGGTGGTGTAATTTTCAAATTTAAAATTTTTGAAATTTTTTAATTGTGGGGTGGGGTGGGGTGGTCGAGTGGGTGAGGTGGGGATAATTAATTGTATATATATATATATTTGGAATTAACACCTGAATTTTGAAATAATTTAATAAGTTTGTTAGTTTTGAAATGTGATTTTAATAAGTAGGATTTATATATTGTTCCCATAATCGAATAACGGTTACGTTAAACAAAATAAATAAATAAATAAATCTTGAAGGGGCATTCATAGAGTAAAAAAAATATAAAATAACAAACGATGGGTTGGGTCCATTTCAAATAATTATTTCAATTAAATTTACTAAATTAAGGCCTACGCTTGTAAAATTTTAAAGGCCCATCCCATTGTTTTAAAAATTCACAATTATTCAATTATAATCAATTTAATTGAATTAATTGAGTGGTTGCCAAATTGGACATGAATTTTCCCTATAAATAGGATCATATGCCCATTACAAGGGGATGAAAAAAGCAGAAGAAAACCACGAAGTGTTGAAGAAATCCTCTCAACTCCAAGTCCGACAAACACGAAGAAGATCAAAATCTTCATCAAATCAAGCAAATTCAAGAAGATCAAAATCTTCTTCAAATTAAATCAAGATCAAACCCAAATTTCGAAATGCAAATTCAAGTTTCGAAATTCAAGTGTCAAATAAGTCAAGCTTTCGACAAATCAAATTTTCAATCTCGAAGCCTAGGGTTCAAGTCACGTGGTTCCTCATCTTCAAATATTCAGATCATTAATCAGATGATTTTTGTAATTTTGCAATTACAATAAGAGTCCTATCCATTTGTATTTTTTTCAAAAATACAATTTGTAACGATTTTTGTATTTTAATACACAAAATCCGTTATACAGTGACCTCATCTATGATTCTTTAAATCAATTTCCTACAAAATAAAAAAGGTTTTAGTGAGCATTTTAACCTATCATAATGGATTATAGGAGGAAAATGATATGTAACCATGCATCAACTTGGCCCTATATAATGTATTGTTTCCAATAGACATTTAGGGCTTGTTCTCTTTCATGTTTTCAGGCTATTTTTATAAATAAATTTTAAAAAACGAGTTTAAAATTTACAAAGAAAACGGAGAACGCCAAAAAAGTCGATTTGGTTGTGTTTAGTTAAAATCAAGTCAAAACTTCATTTTTTATTTTTGAAAATAATTTTTCGAAATGACAAAAAAAAAAATGCATTTTGAACAATCTTAAAATGGATACTCAAAACACAAAACTAAAAACTAAAAACTGAAACACGAAGAGAATATCCCCTTAATTTCTGGTAACTGGACAAAAGAAATTTTTTTTTTCTGTATTGCATTTGGATCTTTTCAAGTTAAATTCCAAGAGAAGATAGAATTTGCAATCAGCTATTTTTCATACCGTAATTGATCATACCTTCAAGGTTAAATAATACAATGGAATGTACAAAGAATAATCTAGAATGGATAGCTGTTAGTTTGTTCCTAAAATGGTGGATCTTGTCTAGAATATTTTACAACGGATTTGGTGATAATGTTGCAAGCAAAACCGTATCAGTTTAGCAAGAAAAAAAATTGCTTATGTAATGCTCCAGCTAGTGTATGAGTTGGCTGATTCTCAGCTGATGTGGTTATATGAATTGGCAAGATAGGTAAGGTAGTTAATTCAGATAACACCCTCCCTCAAGTTGGAAGGTGCTAAAGTAACTCACAGCTTGTCTTTCAGAAAAAGAAATCTTGAATGACTTAGTCCCTTAGTTAGTATATTAGCAATCTGGTCTGAGGTAGGTACATATTTTACTTCCATCTTTTTTGCAATAACCTTATCTATGATGAAGTCCAAATCCAATTCTATGTGTTTCATCATGGCATGGTATACTGGATTAGGTGCTAAGGCTTCTGCACTTATATTATCACACCATATAGTTGGAACTTCAGCCAGAGGTAATTCCAGTTCTTGAAAAAGCGACTAAACCTATGTTATTTATGACGCAATTGAAGTAAGTGCCCTATACTCTGATTCAATATACTCTGATTCAGTACTTGAATGTACTACAAAATGTTGTTTCTTGGAAGAACATCTTATCAAATTATCACCCAAGTAAACACAGTAGCCGGAGGTTGATCTTCTATCATTAGGGTAGGATGCTCAGTCTGTATCTGAGTAATCATTTAAGGTAAGTCTATCACTTTTTTGAATCCAAAGTCCATGATTCATAGTCCCTTTGAGATACCTAAAGAGTCTCTTCAGTGCTTACCAGTGAGACAATGTTGGAGCTTGCAAGAATTGACTCAATTTATTCACAGTAAACGTAATGTTTGGCCAAGTTTATTGAAGATATTGTAATCTTCCTATAGCACTCCTGTAAGCTGTGGGGTTCTTCAATGTTTCTCCATCAGTTTTATACATTGATTTACCAGCATGAATAGGTGTCATACAAATCTTTACATTTTGCAACTCAAACCTTTTAAGTAAATCAGCAATGTATTTAGTTTGAGTGACATAAATTCTAGAGTCATGCCATAATACCTCAACCCCAAGGAAGTGGTGCAGCCTTCCCATATCCTTTAACGCGAATTTCATGTTCAGATTATCTATGCATTCCTATAGCAAGTCTCTGTCATTGCCTATGATCACAATATCATCCACATAGATAAGTGCAAAAACTATTTGACTTTCATTTTAGAAATAAAAGAGTGAGGTATCTGCCACTGATTGGTTGAATTTCCAGCTCAAGAATGTTGTCTTTAATTTCTCATTCCAAGCTCTAGGTGCCTGTTTCAATCCATAAAATGCCTTGTTTAGTTTACAAACATGATTAGGCTTCGATTTATCTACAAATCCCTCAGGTTGATTCATAAAGACAGTTTCTTCAAGTTATCCATTGAGGAAATCATTGTTGATGTCCACTTGTCTAACCATCCATTCCTTTGTGACTGCCAAGGTGAGTGCCAAGTCTAGCTTTGAATCTCTGCACTGAGCCATCTGTGTTCTGCTTCAGCCTAAAAACCCATTTATTGCCTACAATATAGAGTGTTCTCAAAGTTTTAATACTCCAGCTTTTCCTCAAGTGATCATAGGATGCCCAGCCAGATTTCCTGTTCTATGTTGAGGCACTTCTTCAATTCTATTATAATCTGATTGAAGATGAGCTTCATTGATCTGTGACAAATTTGATTTTGGCATTGCAAGTTCTGATTTAGCATTTCCTTTAGAGTCACCAAAGTCTTCATCAAGTGGTAAATTGTCATGCTGATTGTCATTTAAATCAGAAGATAAGTGACGTTCAACATGAGCAGTTTCAAAGTGATTTGTATCCGTAGGACTTGAAGTAGATATTGTTTTGTTTGGTTCAGATGGAAAACGAAAGTGAAACACTATGGTTTCTGACACTGCTAGTTCTGATTGATTTTTTGTAGAGGTTGAAGACTCGAATGGGAATTCTGACTCATTAAATATACATACCTTGAAATATATAATTTCCCAGTTGAACTTAGACACTTGTAGCCTTTGTGAGACTCACTATAGCTAATAAATGTGCACTTGGTGGAGTGGAAACTAAATTTGTGTTTCTCATAGGGCCTTAGGCAAGGATAGCAAGCATAACCAAACACTTTCAAGCTTGGTAATTGGGTTCTTTATTGTATAAGATTTGATAGGGTGACTTTCTTTGAAGAGTTGGTGCTGGCAGCCTATTTATAAGGTAGGCATCAGACTGAAAAGCTTCCCACCAGTACCTCAAGGGCAGTTTTGCTTGAACTAATAATGTTAGACTTATTTCAGTCACATGTCGATGCTTTCTTTCTATCCTGCCATTTTGAGCTGAAGTGTATGGACATGGGTGCCTAAACTCAATTCCCTCTTGGTTTAAAAACTTTGAGAACACTCTATATTCACCACCCCAATCAGCCTGTAAGGTTTTTGTTTTTTCTAGCAAGTTTGTTTTCAACAAGCCTTTTGAATTGAATGAATACATTCAAGGCCTCATATTTCTGTTTCAAGGGATAAATCTACGTGTACATGCTAAAGTCATCAAGGAAAGATATATATAATATTTAAAGACTGAGGTAGATAGGATAGGGCCTTGTCCCCAAATGTCTGTAAAAACAAGTTCTAATGGAGCTTTGGCATGTGATGAAGATAAAGGAAAGGGTAATAAGTGAGATTTGCCAAGTTGACACGCATTGCAGAAATGTCTGATATCATTTCCTTTAAGTTTGAGATTACATACCTTGAGTACTTCAGTCATTACTTGGTTAGAAGGATGACCAAGCCTCTTGTGCCATATATCATTTGTGGAAATCGAAGACTCATGACTAGAAACACTAGAAGACAGGTTGCAGAAGAATTTATTTGTAATGGTTGACTCTTGAGTAAGACTCTTGGTAGTTTGGTGAGGAAAGTCCAACTAGTACAACCTCTTTTTAAGTTTCCCTTGTGATGCATATAGGAGACCTTGTTGGACCCGACCTCAATCCACTCGACCTTGTTGGACCCGATCTCAACCCACTTTTAGTGGATCCAAGGTCGACCTTGTTGGACCCGACCTCAGCCCACCATAGACCTAAACTCGAGGTCATTGGCTCGACCTCAGTCCATTATTATTGAGCTATTTCCAAGTTCGAGCTAGTTGGAGGTCGAATCTCCATAACTAGGTCATGTCATTAGCCCTAACTTGTATATCCCCTCTAACCTTATCACACATTTCCTAGGACTGTTAGTCTTATTTAAATACAAACTCATAGCTTATTACAAATTTAACCCTAACTTAAATTGTGCACTTCTAACATAACATAAATACCTTGAATAGCAAGGATAAGGATTGCATGCCATGAAGTTGAATCCTTTTAGGACTTCACCTCCAACATCTATAAATACATAACTTGGCCTCATTATTCAGGTATGTTTTTTCATAAGCATTCAATATAAGTTTCTCTTGAGTACTTGTCTGACTTAAGCATTGGAGGGGCAACGAGGACACACATCGACTCCTTTGTTTCAGGTATTGGAGATTGGATCGCGTGGAGTTCTTCCATTCAGTTCGGCTTGGTCCAGGTATGAATTTTGGTAGCATCATTGACACCGTCTGTGGGAAACGCTACCAGAAGCCATGGTTAACACATGTTCCAGACATCTTCCAGTAAGCTCATCCGCTCCAAAGCAACCTCCTACTGGAGATCCCCCAGCTCCCCTAGAGGTATCATCTGAGGAACCACCACATCCTTCAACAGTGATCGCCCCTACAGCATTCGAGGAACTCCACCAAAAAGTAGCCGCATTAACACAACTGCATCAGAGAAGTACACCCCAGTCCCATCTCCACAGAGTGACCTTATGGCAAATGCTCGGGCTCCAAGCCCCAACCACGATGATGTCGAAACCTTAGGTATACCTCACGTACCCATAGGTTCGCGAGCGATTACAATGGACTCTGCTGATCTTGCAAGGATTATCCAGGAGGGAATCACAGTCGGAATGCTTTAGAAGCCCCAAGAAGTAACATGATTCACCCTTAACGCCCTATTCGCTCCCGAAGTTCTGTCATATCCTCTACTGGACCGATTCAAATACCCTTGGGTGAAATAATATATTGGAACAACTGACCCCATCAACAATCTCAATATATACATCGACATCATGAACCTACAGGTCGCACCCGATGCTGTAATGTGTAAAACCTTTCCTCAGACACTTACTAACGCAGCCAGGGATTGGTTTTCTACGTTGGGACCCAACTCTATATCCTCATTTTCAGACTTGGCCGCATTCTTTGCAAGTAGCAAACGCATCAGGAAAATAGCTACATCACTCATACAGATGTGTCAAGGACCCAATGAGACACTTTGTAGTTTCATGACGAGATTTAATAAGGAAAGACTTCTGATCCCTGACCTACATATCACAACTGCAGTCTCTGCTCTAACGTATGTCGCAAGATGTGAAGCATTCAAGATGTCTTTGTCAAAGACCCATCCAAATTTACTTACCGACCTACTTACCAGGGCTGCGAAATACATTAACATGGAAGAAACCATGTTCCCAAATAGAGATACCCTGCTATCGAAGAAAGTCGGCGTCAAGAGGTCCCGCGAGATTAACCAGTGTCATGATTCTTTTCAAAGCAAGCTGAGGCAAGACCCCCATCCAAACTTATTTAATCATTTGAACACCACGAGGTCTAAGATTTTGATGGAGATCAAAGACCTTAAATAGCTGAAGTGGCCTCCTAGGCTACGAGCTCCTCCCGAAGCCCGTGACAAAAGTAAGTATTACGATTTTCATCAAGATCATGGACACACAATCGAAGGGTACTTCACGTTGAAGTGAGAAATTGAGGCTCTCATCAGAAGAGGTTTCTTAGGCGCCTACGTCAGTCATGAAAAACGTCAATGGAACAATCAGAGTAATGGTAAAGCTCCTGAGGATAAGGAAGATAAGCAACCAACTGTAGGTACTATCAATACCATTGTTGGAGGAATGACCTCGGGAGGGGACTCTAACAGCGGGTATAAGAAGTACACCAGACAATACCCCTTAATCTCAAGCACGAATCTCAATAGTGTAGAAGACATCACTTTTGGATCAAATGACTTAGACGACATGTCTTTTCCTCATGACGGCGCCTTGGTTATATCGATTGTCATTACTAATTTTGAGGTAAGGAGAATTCTGGTGGATAATGGAAGCGCATCTAACGTGCTATCACATGAGGCTTTCGTCGAGATGGGCATTTCAGCTGAGCAACTTAAGCCGGTTAAGACCTCCATTCGGGGTTCGGAGGTGGTGTCGTTATATCATAAGGCATTGTAGGGTTGCCTCTTACCTTGGGATCAAAAGGAAAGCAGGTAATGCAGATCACAACTTTTCAAGTAGTTCATGCTTCGATGACCTATAACGCTATACTTAGAAGACCCTTACTGAATGGGATCAAGGCCATTATCTCAACATATCACCTAACAGTGAAATTTCCTACAAGTAATGGGATCGAGGTACTTCTAAGAAGCCAAGTAGTGGTGTCGCGCATTTTATGCAACATGATTTATACCACAAGTGTACGGTGTCAAATTTTGTAATATAGTAGTAGAGTTGAGTGTCGAACCCACAGATATTGTAATTTAATTCCTACCAAGTATTATAATTATTTCAGCTTTTGTTTTATCTAGACAATTCAAATTTCAATTCAATGTTGTTATCCTAAAAGAATATGAATGTGTGATTATTCAAATGGAAAGAAAACAATTTATAAGAGAATATCAATGCGAGAAAGCCTAGGGAATGATTTCACCTTACTATCAATTATGTCTAGCTATTCTAATTAATTTTGTCATGTTTAAAAGCAAGAATCATAATGTATTTCTCTTCCCTCTCTCGATTGCCGCGCTAGAAATTAATCTTAGATTTCAATTTCAATAACTCTATTCTGAATTAAAATCAAAGATTTATTAAGTTCATGATTTTTTTATGGAGTAAACTTCATAGATCATATACTTTCTCTCGAAACCCATAAAATCTATGTTGTGTTAATCCTATGATCACGCCTAAATTCCCCTCTCTCAAGTGTCAGAATTGACTAGCATCTATTCATTCAATTAGTGACCAATTAATTGAAAGCATCAATTTCATGACACAATCAAACATATATGAGAAATCAAATAGAAATAAAAATGACAAAATCAATCATAATATTAAGTTTGGTTACATCAAACTCTAGATATGGAAATTAGTTCATAACTCCTAAAAGCAACATAATAAAATCTGAATTAAAGAACATGGAAGAGAAAAGAATAAGAAAAACTCTTTTGCCGCTTGAATGCTCTTCCAATTCCTTGTTGTTTTAGCTCTAGATCAATTCTCCTTTGTGCTGTCTTCCAAGCCATCATTCTTCCCTTCAATTAGGTCTTATAACTTGTATTTATAGCCTTTTAAAATGTTAACACGGAATGAGGTTGGGTCGGGTTGAAAAAATTAAGAAAACAAGTTTTTCCTCTCTTCTCGGGTCGTGGCGCCAGGCATTCTGCTGATTTCTTTTAAAGCTGGTGCCAGCTGTTCTGATTTTTTTTTATTTTTGCATGCCTTGGCGTCCAAATGTGGCACCTAGGCGCCCAACATTCTGCATTTTTTGTTGTTCTTCTTCTCCATTTATTTGCTAATCTTTTGGTCTTCTTCCCACTTCATTCTTTTCTTTCCTCATCTCCATGTCATACCTCTTTCCATGATCATCATTATAGCTCCATTTCAAGCTCCAAACCACTCCGTTTTCATCCAATTTGTCCAACTACAAAACAATATGAACACACACATTAAAACATTCAACAGTGTTCAAGA
This sequence comes from Fraxinus excelsior, assembly GCA_019097785.1. NCBI lineage: Eukaryota > Viridiplantae > Streptophyta > Magnoliopsida > Lamiales > Oleaceae > Fraxinus > Fraxinus excelsior. The sequence continues at coordinate 33,648,597 of CM032634.1, read as the reverse complement.
ACAAACTTAAAACTACGATTTAAAGGTACTTATTTAATGAGTTAATTTCACTCATCAAGTGGCTAGGAAATGTTATGTTACCAGTGTCCGGGAGATCAAAGCTGATGTCATGCAACTTTCAAAGGTCGAGCTTGACCTCGAGCACCGTGGGAAGCTTGCTCCAATAGAGGAGATGGATGAGGTCGAGCTCGAGCATGGTGGAAAATTTACCATCGATCAAGATCTTGATGCTACAATCGTGGTAAAAAAATAGTCGGCTACGCCCTTAGTTTCTAGCTCGGGCTTGCATGCCCTTAAGTTGTTTTCTTTCAAGGCCTACACATCCATGTACCTTTACGTTATGTTACAAGACATTTAAAAACTCTCCTCGAATGCCTCTATTTAGAGTTTACATTAAATTAGCGTAAGGTCGTGCTCCGCGCATGCAGCTAACACAATAAATTAGCGCGTAAGGTCGTGCGCCGCGCATGCAGCTAGTACATTAAATTAACATAATGTCATGCTCTGCTCATGTAACTAACACTTTAAATTAGTGTAAGGTGTGCTCCGCGCATGTAGCTAACACGTTAAATTAGCGTAAGGTCATGCTCCGCGCATGCAGCTAGTGCATTAAATTAGCATAATATCATGCTCCGCGCATGCAGCTAGTACATTAAATTAGCGTAAGGTCGTACTCCGCACATACAACTAACACAGTAAGTTAGCGTAAGGTCGTGCCCTGCGCATGCTGCTTGTACTCTAAAATCACACCCAACCACATTACCCGGACCTAGACTACTCGAAATCTCTTATAACAAAAGCAAGTAGAGGTCAAGGACGGGTATAGTATTCACTATCCACGGAAGACCTCACGATCCTGAAAGAAAAAAAATAGGGAAAACTAGAGCTTAGTGGCAAAAAATTGGCCAAGTAACAAGCTCGAGCTACCCATTTCATACAAAACTCGAGCTTATTGGCCAAGTAACGAGCTTGAGCTATCGATTTCATACAAAACTCGAGCTTATTGGCCAAAATTTAACGAGCTCGAGCTACCTAGTTCATACAAAACTTGAGCTTAGTGGCCAAAAATTGCCCAAGAAACAAGCTCGAGCTACCTATTTGATACGAAACTCGAGCTTAGTGGCCAAAAATTGGCCAAGTAACGAACTCGAACTATTTATTTCATACAAAACTCGAGCTTATTGTCCAAAAAGTGACCAAGTAACGAGCTCGAGCTACCTATTTCTTACAACACTCGAGCTTATTGGCCAAAAATTGACCAAGTAACGAGCTCGAGCTACTTATTTCATACAAAACTCGAGCTTATTGGCCAAAAATTGGCCAAGTAACGAGCTCGAGCTACTTATTTCATACAAAACTCGAGCTTAGTGGCCAAAAAATGCCCAAGTAACAAGCTCGAGCTACCTATTTGATGCGACACTTGAGCTTATTGGCCAACAATTGGCTAAGTAACGAGCTCAAGTTACCTATTTCGTGCAAAACTTGAGCTTAGTGGCCAATAATTGGCCAAATAACGAGCTCGAGCTACTTATTTCATACAAAACTCGAGCTTATTAGCCAACAAGCTCGGACAACTTATTTAATAAGCATAAGCAATACCTTCACATAATGCTCGAGCTCTATACGTTTACCTCAATGCATCTTATCCCGTAGCTCGAACGTGGGGTTTTCGACTGCGACCTAGATACACGGGGGCCTGTGATGCGTATAAATGTAGACCTTGTTGGACCTGACCTTAGCTCACTCAACCTCGTTGGACCTGATCTTAGCCTACTTTCATTAGATCCAAGGTTGAGCTCGACCTTAACCTCATTGGACTCGACCTCGGCCCACCATAGACTCGAACTCGAGGTCATTGGCTCGACCTTAGTCCATTGTTATTGAGCTATTTCCAAGTTCGGGCTAGCTGGAGGTCGGGTCCCCGTAACTAGGTCGGGTCATTAGCCCTAACTCATACATCCCCTCTAACCTTACCGTACATTTCCTAGGAATGCTAGTCTTATTTAAATGTGAACTCCTAGCTTATTACGAATTTAACCCTAACTTAAATTGTGCATTTCTAATACAACACAAATACCTTAAATAACAAGATAAATATTGCATGAAGTTGAATCCTTTTAGGACTCCACCTCCAACATCTATAAATACATAACCTAACTTATTATTCAGTTACATTCTTTCATAAGCGTTTAGTATAAGTCTCTCTTGAGAACTTGTCTGACTTAAGTATCGGAGGGGCGACAATGACACACATCGACGCCTTTGTTTCAGGTATTAGAGATCGGACCGCGTGGGGTTCTTCCATTCGGTTTGGGTTGGCCCAAGTACAAATTTTGGTAGCATTACCTTGCATTACCACTTCCTTCGTTGATTTGTCCTTGACAAAACAGCAATCAGGGTAAAATTCCATGTAGACATCATTATCTGAAGTTAACTTAGAAACTCTTATAAGGTTTTTCTTAACTCCAGGCACATGAAGAAGTTTGTCTACAACCAGAATTTTATCATTCAAAACTGGAATGTGAGTGGTACCAAAATGAGAGATATGCAACTTACTTCCATCTTCTACCATAATTTTCTCCTTACCAGCATATTCATTGACTGAAGTGAGATTTCCTTTGTCTGAGGTTATATTATTGCTGACTCCAATGTCTGTATGCCATGCTGGATCATTAATAATGCTGGGAAATGCAATAAGAGCTGCTGGTGAAGTGTTGTAGCTGGTTTTTTTGGTTTGGCGACACTCCGGTATATCTATCATCATACCTGAAGTTTCATATATTAACCTTGTAGTCAATTTTCCCACAAACTTGACAAATTGGTCTATCACTGCCACCATATAGGTTGTCTGCTTTGTTTTTTCCCCTTCTTCCACCTCTGTTGTTGCTGAAATTAGTGAACCTAACCCCAAAACCTAGCCTGTAAGATCTGAAGCCATGGTGATTGGATCCAAACCATTGGGAGAAATTAGCTGAGGTCTGATTGATATTGATTTCAACTATGTCATTTCTCAGAGAATTGAGGTGTTCCAACTTGCTTTCACAAGTCATAAGTATGGACTGAAGCTCTTCCCAAGATATATGATCTCTGCTATTAATTTGAACAACAATAGGGTATAGTCTTCATCTAAACCAGTTAAAACCTGAGTGACTAAATCTGTATGTGCCATAGTTTTCCCAGCAAATTCCAGGTTGTTAGCAAGTTGCTTCACCTTGTTTAAGTATTGATCAATATTCATTGTTCTCTTTCTTGATTTATGCAGTTCATTAGTGAGGAAGGTTATTCTAGACCGGTTTTGTACTCGATAGCTTTCTTCAATTGCTGTCCAAAGCTCCCTTGAGTTGGTAGCACCCATAACTCTCATAGCAATGTCTGAAGTCATTGATGAATATAGCCAACCCATAAGCAACTGATCTGTTGACATCTATTTACCATATTCGGGATTTTTAATCATCTCAATGGTGGTACTAGCTTCACCAGTAACTCCATTGCAAGAAGTTGTTCTTGTCCCGCTTGACCTGAACAACTTGAGTGAGATTAACTCTGAATGGTGAGATGTTGTTGCTACCTATCAAAGGAGTAGCAGTTCTACTGGAGATTAAGGCAGGTGCAGAGGTGGGATCAACATTTTGGGGAATGTTGCTAGCATTTGCCATTATGCTCTGACACCAAATTAAATTCCAAGAGAAGATAGAATTTGCAATCAGCTATTTTTCGTACCGTCCTTGATCAGACCTTCAAGGTTAAATATTACAATGGAATGTACAAAGAATAATCCAGAATGGACAGCTGTTAGTTTGTTCCTAAAATGGTGGATTTTGTCTAGAATATTTTATAATAGATTTGGTGCTAATGCTGCAAGCAAAACCGTATTAGTTTAGCAAGAAAAAAAAGCTGCTGATGCAATGCTCCAGCTGGTGTATGAGTTGGCTGATTCTCAGCTGTTGTGGCTATATGAATTGGCAAGGTAGGTAAGGTAGTTAATTCAGTTAACATTTCCCAACCAAATATGTATCGGTTAAATTAATGCTCATATAACAGTCATATACTCAAAATTTGTAATAAACTTTGCAACATCATGAATTTATAAGAAAACAGAAAAGATGACAAGACTGGAAGTTCCCATTTAAAAAGTCAAGTCCTTAAAGTCATCAATTTTCAAGTCGATAGTTAAGTATAAGCAAGCATACCTGTTTGGGATCAGCAGGGTAAGTACAGAGACAGTACTTGTCAGCATTCTCATTTGCGATCCTAAGCACCGTGGTGTCATTTTTTCATATGGATATAATTGTGTCTTGCCTGATGGCCATCGGCAGCACCGAGTAACCTTCATAGTCTATCTGCTCTTCTATCAAGTTCACCCTCCCTAAACACAATAGTTCAATTCAAAATCCAATTAAATTATCAGATCAAATGTCCAATTTTCAAAAAGAAATACTAACTTTTCGAAAATAAAAAGATCTACAGTTACTGAAGTTTACAGCTTCAAAATAAGGAAAATGCCTGAGATCGCATCAGGAGGGTTGGTGTAGAATTCAATGAACTTGGCCTTCAAGTGGGTGAGCCGTAGGTCCGATTCTCCAATCTGGGAGCCGGTTCCATAAATGGGTTCAAGAGAAGTGAAAATGGGCACGGGTAAGTCCTCATGTTTAGCCATTGATTGATTTCTCTGCTTTGCAACTGCTTTACTGATGACGATCGATTGAGTCCTATGTATTTGGGTAACCTTTTGAATTAATAATGACTCTTGAATAGATTATCCAAAATTTGAAGTTGTTGATGAATGAATGTATTTAGTCCTTCACTATTGTCAATTAAGCATGTATGTGTTAGGTGGCGTTTGGCACCTGACCTTTCCTCTGCTCATTCCAAATACCAAAACTGACTCTTCATCAATAATTACCTAAAAGTTTGGCACCAGAACGTTGCTTGATTTTAAGGAATACAATTTGTTTAATCATCTTCATTAGCTACAAAATGCGGATGATCCCTTCCCATTAGAGATGATGTTAAAGGATAAGATTAATAAAAGGAGTATACTTTTCTTATTTTTTTCCCTCTTCTTCCACAGTTCCATTCCACTGATTATCATTAACAGCAACTGCAGCTTCAGTTGATGATGAGAAGATAGACGGAGTGTTGACCACTTCGTATGAGCACCAGTTCTCAAAGAATATAGCAAAAAACTTGTTGCTATACATTAGATAAGAAAAGGATTGGCAGAGAATTCACTGCAATAAAAAGTTTCCTTCTCTATCATCTCCTCTAGGTTTTCAAATCAAAAACAGTCACAGGTTATGAAATATCACTTAGTAGCACCTTTGAATTATTACAACTTAAGTTGGTCATTTTATTAAACAATTATAGACAGATTCAACGTTGAACTTGAAGCTCTAAGCTAGACTCACTACACAATACACAAGCTCCCACCCCACTGCTAAGTCACTATCAAGATAATTCTAGTTAACTTCTGAATCCTAACTTTAAAATCAAATTAAGGTTAATTATTGTTTAAGATTAAGATTAATGACATCTATGCTGACCGTTTAATGCAGTATCTCACTTCAAATTCCAAATACATTCCTCTTTATGAAGAAATACAATTTAGATAGAAATAATCAGATATTAAGAGTTTTTAACATCAAAATATTTGACCTTACACACACCAATCGAGTAAAAAAAAATTATACAACAAAATCTCAAACCAGAGAAGAACGACCTCATAATTATCTTTCTAAATTAGAATAACTGGCCAAAGAGATGGAAAGGAGAGATTTGAGCCAAACACTTGAATGGATAACTAGTCCCACCACTTCTGTTGAGCTGCGTAAAATTTTCTAATGGCTCTGAGGTAGTAGCAGAAGAAGCAGCTTGAAGGAGTCTACGTTGATGTGCATCCCAGTTGTATACACTAGCCATTGTAACCTGGCCAGCAGCAATTACAAAGTTAAAAACAAAGGCAAACTATAGCATGCCATAAAAACATTATGAAGTATTGCCCTGCATTTCATTATGCTGTTCATGAGACTAACATGACTTGAAATTCAGACAGCATAAGATATGAAAAAAAGCTCCCATTTACAATTACCAGAATATGTTGAAAACAAGTGAAACCTATACCTGTGTGATCGTCACCTGGTCCCTTAAATTGTAGATCAGTAACAAGAACTTCTAAACTTGCTCTGGCATTTTCCAAATTTTTTTGAAGAAGAATGTTTTATGAGAATGTCGAAACATTATGGTTACCTACCTTTGCCCATTAACTACATAAGCCACCAATCCTAACTGCCACTAGCTGAGGCAGAGTCTTAAAATATAGGAGATAATGTCATGGTTCACGAAGAAAAATAGAGATAAAGCTGTTGGAAATGGTGGGTCAATTGGGTCAACTTTGACCACAATTTTAAGTGGGACCCAATATTCGATTTATCGAAATTAATGTTCAATTAAATTCTACGTTCCGAGTAGATGAGTGTAGAATATTTATTTGTGAAAAACCATTTCAATATGAATGAGAAATTATGGTTGAAAGTTGGACAATAAACAAAAGGAATAAATGTGAAAGAATTGGAAAACTGTTCCAATCCCACACAGGTTGCAAACACAACCTTGAACCACTTAATAAACTTCAAGTTTGGAAATGGATTTGAGCCCCAGGGGGTATCAATAGTCTTTGAAAGGGAGGGAGTCTTAGACAATGTCTAGACTAAACCAAAGGTCACACGCGCACCTCCGTCCGATCGACCGGCTCGGGTCGTGGGCTTGGGCTTGGAGAAAAATCTCGAATTCATTCTGCATACATACTCCTTTTTCTCTCTGCATTAGTCTGCAGAGAGTACTCCCAGTTCTGGGTTTCGTTGTCTTACAGTCGAAATGCTGCTTTTGTAAGTGTGATCGTTGTATCTTGGGAGACGCTTTACCACAAACCGTAAGCACCGTGTGACGGAGTAAAAACGTCTTAAAATTGATGAAATTTTAATCACTGCATAAAAATACATTCCATCAAAAGCTACCTAAATAGTTTCCAGCGTAAGCTAACTAAAAAAGTCAACAGTCTTAATGATTCAACATGAGTAATGAAAAATGATTCCCATAGTAATGAAAAATGATTCAACGGAGTCTTAAAGCTACCTAAATAGTTTTCAGTAACTAAATAGTTTCCAGTGTAAGCTGATTCAACATGAGTAACGAAAAATGATTCCCTTCAGGTGATATTGGATTTGTAATTTGTGACATCGTATGGTAAATAAAATTGCCCATAAGTAAGATCCGGTTGGAAAAACATCTTAATGCAGGGATGGAAAATGATTTCTCATTTGGGTGCCCTGATGTTGCCATCACAACATGCATATTCTCAAACCATTAACCTTAGCAGTGTAAATAACCATAAAAAAAATTCGCTAACATTCCCTTGCATGGTGAAGTTTAGTTTTGATTTTTCATAATTTTTTTCTGCCAATCGGTATCTATGGGCAGTACTGACAATGATATCAACGCAGAAGCTTAAACGAACACATCTTCCAATTTCTACTTGACAAGAAATGTGAACAAATTGTATCTACAGAAAGCTTAACAATAATAAACGACCTCACCAGAACCTTTATTAGCTTGCAAAGTCACAATTACACCTAAGCACTACTCAATATCAGGAATCTTTGCCTGTAAAATTAAAACAACAGAAAGTATTTCTCAAAGCGGAATGGCAAAGCAAGACAACAAGATTGAGCCTGAGAAATTCACTTTTAGCTTCTTTAGTTCAAGATAATGGCTTATAAATTACAATTCACAAAAATGAGACTTCACTTGAAAAAAATAATTAAACAAGAATGCGGTAGAGTTGACGGAAAATTTTGAGATTCCAAATATCCGAGTAAATTTTGATTTGTAATCTAGTTCCGTTCATGCGTTCTTGACAATCGATAAAACTATGATATATAATTTTCTTTTCCAAGACAAATTAAATCTATCCTAATCACGACCTGAATCTATTCCTAGCATGAATTCGAATGATTAGAATGCATTAAAGTTTAGATTATCTATATGATTACACATGTGATAAATGTTATTCTTAACATCTATTGCACATATGTTAATATTGTTGCGTTCTAAACTTATTGTGAGTCTCACAACACTACAATAATCAACTAATTATCTAATTGGTGGCCAATCAATTAAATAATGCAATGTGTATGCAAAATTAATCAAGAAACTCAAGAAATAAATTAAACTACTAGTCTTCAATTAAAACAAATAACACATAGGGTTCATCTTCATCCAATACGAAAATTGATCTAGCCTAGCATGTTAATATATAAATTATAAAAAGAATAATAGGAAAATATAACCCGAAACTTGAAATAAATCAAAAGAAGTTGATCTTCAAGTCCAAGATTGAATTCTTCCAAAAGAGTTTGAATTGCAAAAGGAAACTAAAGATTCGTCGGCGAAAAATACTCATGCGCGCGCACCAGTATAACTATTGTGCACGTGCGAAAAATACCCATGCGCGCGCACCAGTATAACTACTGTGCACGTGCAATATAAATAAATTACTCTCGGGTTGGGGAATATAAGGTGTTGCGCACGCGCCATGAATTGCCCCAGCGCGCACATGTTCATCTATGAGAAGTTTTCGGTATTTTGACCATAACTTTCTTTACAGATATCCGATTGAGCTGATTCAAAATGATTTGGAAAGTTAATTCAAAAGGACACAATTATTTTAGAAATACAATTTTTCCATTTAGAACTTTTTCTATCCGAAAAATGGATCTCAAGTTGAGAAAAAAAATCCATAGCATAACTTATTCAGTTGGAAATTGATTTGTGAAAACACTTCCACTATATTTCACTCATTTGACCTCCAATTGCATTCAATTGATCCTATATGATCTTCAATCATCGTTTTGTGCTACGAATCAACTATTTGATGTTTACACTTTGGTCCCCAAACTCTGAATTTCCTCCGTTTTCATTCATTTCTTCAAAATCCACCAATTTGCATTGAGTTCAACCTAACAAACATATGAACATAAAGTTAAGTTATAACTCATCCAAATCACTACCAAATACTCTGATTTAATCACATAGACGAGTGTACAAAATACACATATCAGAGAGAAAATAATTTTTGACTTGGACGAGTTCTTAGGTCGATATTAGTTGCACGACCTTCCCTGCATATTTTCATTTTCATGCACCTTCAATTGACTGTTAATATTCAACTAGATAATAAACTAATATCTATATCATATTCACTGTATCAGTAATTGCAATTTAACATAAAAAATTTAAAATTTCATCAAATATCAAATTTTCGTACGGTAGTGATAACGATATGTATGTTGTTATGAATTGCAAAAAATGATATGTAAGTCATTTTGTACATCAAAAAATCAAATCTATATTTCACAGTAGAACAACAGATAGAATAGCCAAATATGTCTTTACCAACATACATTCACTTCAACTAATAGAAAAAATAGGTTGGGAAACAACTCAAATCAAAGCTCTAATTCATTAATAAAATGAATTCAAAATCATTATTGTCAAATGAACACCATGAAAACTCACACAACTACACGAAGAAATTATTTAGAAAAAATGGAAAAAGAAAGAAGCTCAAATATAGAATATTAACAATATTTTATCTTCTTCTCCAAATGCTCAAGAAGAATGTTATAAGCTTTAATTATCCACTTCAACCAAATGAATGTCCAAGGGAATGAAAATGTATGGTTTAATGAAGTAGAGAAGATGATGATAAGAAAATGAAAATGATTTATAGAAGATGTCGAAGCCAGTTGTAGAAGAAACGAAAGCTAAAATTCAATTAAAGCTAAATGAGAATTGAAATAGGAATTAGGGCAATTAATGCCTTTTTTTTTTTTTTTACCTACAAGGACATTTTAGTAATTTTACAAATTATATTATCTATTTCTTTTTCTATTTAGGCTATCTAACTAAAAACGATAGATGATGGTCCTTATAAACTAATTTCTTCTTTGATTATGCCCTTTTAAATGAAAGTCCATTTAATTAAAAATAAAAAATCAGACCCGATGGTTTAGAATTTCAAAACTCGGGTTTTTCCATGACATAATTAATTATATTTAACAATTAATCTATTAAATTCGTTCCTTAATTTAAACGCACAGTTAAATTTTTTAATATAACAAATCACCTCCATATTAAACAGATTATGCTTAATCCCCAAACTGATTTCGATTATGGACAAAATTGACGGCAGATTAAGCGAGATTTTCGGCTACGAATCACATTTCGTCGTCGCCGGGCACATAGTTCCATACGGTGGAGATTTGACGGCCAACTAACTATTATTTCGGTCACATACCGAAGGATGTAATCCCCATTCAGATTTTGATTACAGTACACAAGTTTCGTTTGGGTTGAAGGTCCAATTGAGTTCGCCAATCCGTGTCTCCGAAATTGGAAACAAAACTTTTCCATTGTCGGCACCGATAATACACATTGTCCATTGGTATGTCAAGCTATCCCATCAACGATTACTATTTGTTCACGAAAATATGTTTCGAATTTAAATCACCACAAGTGCACGGTTTGTTGACAAGTAATAAAGTGGAAATCCTAGAATTTCGAGTATCGTTCCCACGAGGATTGATTTAACGTGATTATTATTATCTCGACCTTAACCGAATCTATTAAACTCAATATGATTGTTCTTGTGATTTTTGATGAAACTATGACTACTACGTAAATTAAACTAAAATGATGAGTCAAAAATATGTGAATGCAAAAGGTTGATGAAATTAATGTATGAAAAAGCGTACTAGGATCCCGAATCACCAAACAAGTTCACTTTTAACTCCTATTTCACAATTTGATGACACGATGAATTGGTTGAATAATCAATGTTTCTAACTTATTCAATAATCTCTTTCGAGTAGAATTGAACCTATTCTAGTATACCATTTGACTATATTTCTATGACAAATGCAATATACAAGAATGCATGACTTTTTGTAAACACTTAAAGATTCACATAAAGCATAGCGGTATATTTCTATCCCCTATCGGACCTTACGATGATTTATACCTTGTAGAATCTATTTTCCTTCTTTCGAATGCATAAAATAAATCACCCAAACTCATACAATCATTGCGCGTATAATTGTAGAGACAAGAAAGTGTATATAAATCATTCAACATCCATCAAACGTGTTTAAATATCAAATTGCAAAATAGAAATTAAAAGTTCATAATACGAGGTTCATCGTTCACCTAGTACAATTAAAAACCTAGCCTAACATGGATAAATTAAAATAACAAAGAAAGTAATAAAGAGAAGACATCACCAAAGAATTAGAATTTAAAGCTTGAAATCTTGGATCTTGGAGTGAAATTCTTCGTCCTTGCCTTCGTTCTTGCTCAAAGAGGTTTTTCTCTCTAGGAGTGTGTAACCCTAGTTTCTGGACGTATTTTAGCTTTTATAGTTGCCCTAGAATCATTACCATACGTGTTGGAGTCGGATAAGGAAACCAGAAAATTCGCGCCGAATTTCTTCCTTGCGGTCGCAAGGACAAATTCCTTGCACCCGCGAGGAGTAACTTTTTTTCCAAAATTTTTCCCTGCATCCTTGCTTGCGGCCGCTTGGAGGATTGCACTTTGCACCCGCAAGGAGTAAACAACTATCACATATCTTCATTTTGGTCCTCTAACTTCATTTTTCTCTTGTCTTGACCTCTTTTGTTCATTCTTTTCCTCCAATCATCCCATGCATTCCTCAATGTATGATTAAACTCATGTCCACTCTTGAGTTGGCCTCGGGTCATCTTTTGATTATTTACATTTTGGTCCCCGAACTTTTGTTTTCCTTCGTTTTGGCCCATTTTCTCTACTTTTCCTCTAATTTCCACCATAATCTTCATTGTTTCCCTACAAACACAATTCACACAAATAAAGCTCTATTCCGAATGTTTATCGACAATTATTCATGTTTGTGAACCAAAATAAACATATAAAAAATGCCCTTATCAACTCCCCCAAACTTGCTTCATTGTTTGTCCTCAAACAAATTTATAACTTACTTCCAAGTAGCACATGGTTCAACAACTTTGTTGTATCTCAGGATCGGAACTTAGTAAGGGCACATGAACAATTTCAACCACGAATAATCAAATCAATCTCCACATGTTATATGCAAAACTCGAAGTGTGTGTGTGAATTCATACCAACATGTTAGGATCATGTTTGACTCATACCCGACCTAATGTAGTCCAATTTTTTTTTTGTCCTTTTCGCTCGAGAGATACACACACCCCCAAACTTATAATTTTCACTTAAGTATCCCAAGGTGTGTTCTAAGGTTGAGTCTATTCACATCTATTCCTTCCCCTCTCTTAGCTTAGATAGATCTTACCATTACAAGTTCACACTTCAATAAGTAAGGGCTCTCCTATTTGTTTGATTTCTTCAACCTCGTAGATTAAACTGAGTTAGTTGCCTCGCGTTAGGGGTATAGTTATGTCAACTGAGTGTTTGGGGTTAATCAATGCATTTCATATACAAGAGTCTGTATATAATTCATCAATAGATAGATCGATACCATTTTTTTTCTTTTCTTTTATATAACATCTTTCCTTTGCTTTAACCCCTATAGCGAGCTTTATGCCGATGACTCCCAAGTCAGATGACCATAGGGCACCAAGTTTTAAACCCTTACAGGCTTAATCACTCGAGTTATATAGGCTCGAACAAATGTCGTTGTTTACTCAATGATTAGTGCAATACCCCTTATTTTTTTAGACACCCAATTTCAAAAACTACAACCTAACTTAAAACTTTCACTTTGTTTTCATCTCAATAGTTTAAGACAATCTATACATAACATCATGCACGGAGCCCCTACTCGTCTCAATGTTCCCTTGCAACAGTTCAATCACACCTAAACTATTCTAAAGATTGGTCATGGTTTAGCACAAAAGAGAGTTTTTGGGTATAATTTCTATGTTCAACTATCTCTAAAACAATGAGTCAAATCAGTGGCCCAACATGCAAGCATGAGTGTCGTGCGCAAAATAAATCAAGTTTCAGATTAACATGTATCGATCAAGCTAATAATGCTTGATTTTCATCATTTATGGCCCGTACATAGTCCAATATCTAACATCATAGTCAGCAGAGTTGTTAAGCCCATGCATGCTCACAGAATTTTAAACTACTATATATAGACATACGAAAACAGTGAATTAAAGCAGTAAAGTGTCAGAGTTATGCTGGATCAGACATATGTACCACTCCCCCAAACTTGACTTCCACATTGTCCTCAATGTGCGAGGAGAACACAAGTATGAAGCATGCATAAAAGAAACAAGTAGCAATGAATCGCAAAAAGGGCGGGGATAGTACTGCCCTGATAAAAAAGGGTGCGGTGGGAAGCCAGGATCACTGGTACCGTCCCCAGATGGTGGAGGTAGCCGAGCCAAAATCTGCCGCATCAATTCAGATTGGTGGGAGATAGCTGACTGAATACCCTGAATGACTGTGGTCTGTTCTCGAATGTCTGACTCTATGGTGCCCAAGCGCTCCCACGTCTCATTTGCACGCAACTGAATACCATTAACTCAGCCGACATACATGCTCAGTCACCCGTTCATTGTGTCAATTTCGCGGCGTGAGATTCCCGACTGGCTGTGGAGGTGAAATGCTCGACGCGCTGCAGCCCAGTCCTCATTGCGGTTAACTCCGTGCTCATGGCCCCAAAAACCTACTGTAGATTCTGGACATCATGGCTGGAGCTCGTCATGGTAGCGAACATCTGTCGCAGTAGCTGTGTATCCACATTCGGCTGTGGTGGTGGCTGATCATGATGTAATCCAATATCGGCACCGCCTGCCCCGTGGACAGCCTGTTGCTGTCGTTGTTCCCTCGCCAACCTGTCCCTGCGATTGATTCGACCCCGTTCTTGTGCCTCCAATGTACTATGCTTAATGAAGGGACTTTGTTTTTCAGGTAGTTCTCCTTGTGGAATGGGGATGCTTGAAATCTTGCAAAGACCACTGATCAGGCTGGGAAAGATGATGGAACTGCGACGGTCACCCCAAACTCCCACTGCGTGAATCTGATCATAGATGAAAGTGGCCAAATCAATCTTATTCCCCCGAACCAAGTGATGGAGGAGACCGGCTTTTTGGTTGGTGAATGTGGAGTGATGAGAGGTCGGCTCAATGTTGTGGCATATGAAGAGCCACATAATTGCAATGGATGGGGTAAACTCGTTTTGATGCCATTCCGCCGTTTGAAGGGGCCCTGCCTTCGCACGCCCAAGCAACACCTTCGCAACCTCAGGCCAATGGAAATCAGCCGGAATAGGGACCAAATCATCCCAAGAGAGATGGTAATAATCATGGATGACCTCCGGCGTAAACATAATCCAACGGTCCCGCACCCATGTTTGGTGTTGGTGCTCAGAACCCGGTGTGTCAATGTCACTGTTAAAATTGGCATAGAATTCCCGGACCAAACTTTCATACACTGGGTTTGGTCTCTCCACTATTTTCCCCCAACCACAGTTCTCCACCAATGTCAGCAATTCAAAGTTGGGAAAGTCGGAAAGCTTCACCGGGCGCTCGGAGTTGAAGGCCCAAAGAGAGATACTCTCCTCATATTTGATACGAGCTCCATTGTCCAAAAATCGTCACACACCACCTCCTAGTGCCTGTGTACGGGTTGTACCCGAAGTGGAGCCAACCTTTTCCTTGCCCCTGGAAGTACGTTTAGGAGGCATCCTGCAATACCAAAAAAAAATAACAAATGTAAGCTCATGCGACGCAAAAGACCCAATGAAATGATGCTATGTTACAAATAGAGCATAAATGTGGATGATAACCAAAACATGGTAAAATGGGTGCAAAGAAACGAGAAGAGGTGAAGAAACTCGAAATATTTGATAGTTGATTCGCGAGTCAACCTAGCAACTTCGGAGGGTGACATCATCGGGAAAAAGTGAAGTTTTCCCGGGCAACCTCAAGGCATGGGTTAGTATGTAGAGTAAACTAATACATACCAAAAATGCAGAGAAAATAGGTATCAAATGAATGAGAAAACTAGGGGCCGAAAGTGGTGCCGTGGAATGACTTGTGTCCAACAATGTGATGGTCATGGGTGGCCATGTTGGGTTTTGTGATGTCAACAACAAGTGCAAAGATCCATCACACATACAAACATCTTAAAAATCATACCAACAAGGTTATGGGTAAAGAGAACACAATTGTGCAAACCGGGGTCATAGAGGCATTTCATCGAACACATTGCAAGCATAATTGTAATTTACCAAGGTGTAGCACTCTTTGACATTGTTCATGCCAAAAATTTTCTCAAGAACATTCAACCACAAGCAAACCATCATTGAAAACCTAAGCCCCAACTCCTCAAACAAAGAATCAAAAACCACTTAAAGTGTAATGGAGAGAAGAGAATAGGATGTACCTTGAAAACTTAAGGTGAGGATCACAAGTGTAATGGAATGAATGGGAGTGAAAACTTGATGATGGTTGTGTGGGTGTGTGATTTGGTTTGGTTGAGTGTGTGTGTGTGGTCGTGTGTGGGTTCGGGTGCAAGTGTAGGGGTGTGACCGTGTGTGATGGTGAGTGCAAGGTGTGGTGTGTGTTCGTGTGTGGGGGAAATAAAAGGGGGGTGGGGGACTCCATGCGGCCGCAAGGTGAAAAGTGTTGCGGCCGCACGGAGGAAATGGTCAGGGCCAATTTTGGCCCTGACCTTGTTGTTGCGGCCGCAAGGCTGGTAGTGCCTTGCGGCCGCATGGACTACCAGCATGCTCTTTTCGATTTTTTTTATTTATATCAATGGATAAAATAATGCAATGCAACCCTAAGTAAAGTGGAAAAAAAAACATATGCCGACCCCGAAAGAGCTTAATGTGGGTTGGTGTGCACCAAAAACTTGATATTGGAACCCCCAATGCCATTCGATGTTGTGATGCTTTCACGACATGACCACATGCATTTTAAACCATTGTGTGTGCGTGAGAGCTATGAATTCCACTCTAAAGGCAATTTTAGACTCCCGAAGGCATAGGTGGAACCCCAAAAACACAAGATTTGCTTCCTTTACCCCCGAAACACGTGAATTGTGCACAAAATGGACAAAGGATCATTTAAACACTCCCACATGGATTCTCAACATAAGATAAACTGCAAGGAGCCAAGCTATCATGTGTAAGGTTCAAGATAGCTGGTGAACAACCTAACATGCCATAAATGACATAAAACATGGGAAATCTTAATTTTCACTAAAAAAAAACTCTTGTCACAAAAAAATGGCATTCCATAGCTCTTGCAACCAGTAGATTTCTAGTCAAAACTCGAGAAGTGTAGGGATGCAAGAGTCAGGTTTGAAAAATAGAGTGAAAGCTCAAAAGCGCACAACGCCATTGAAAACCTCCATTGTATTGACAATGAGTTCCCCATTTCAGTCAACACCCCAAAAATGTTTCAAACTACGATTAGGCATTCCCTGAGGTGCGGATGAACAGTAGTAAAATATCAAACACCAGTATCAACCATGAAATCACATGTTGGACTTATAAAGACGTAGAAAACGCTCTTGTAGCCTAGATATGCGTGAGTGTGATTTCTAACCACCCAAAATTTATGCGAACACCACACATGACAGATCTAATGTGTGTAACACTAATATGAATTATGCATGGATATGTGGTGAACAAAATGATGGTACTATGACCTAAAACTACCAAAAATTGCAGAAAACTGAAAGTGTAAAAATCAAAAGAAATAAAGCGGAATAAGTAAAAGGGTAGAAATGATGGGTTGCCTCCCATCCAGCGCTAGTTTATAGTCAATAGCTCGACTGTACCGAATGGAGATCACTCTGGTGACTTAAGATGAACGGTGGATTTGTCTTTTGAGAAGTCCCCGCTCCAATAGTGCTTTAAGCGCTGTCCATTTACCTTGAATGTCCCTTTGCTCTCATGCGTGATCTCCACCGCTCCATGTGGGAACACATGTGTGATAGTGTATGGACCAGACCACCTTGACCTTAGTTTTCCCGGAAAAAGCTTTAGGCGAGAATTGAACAACAGAACCTACTACCCCACAAGAAACTCCCGTTTCTGAATATGCATGTCATGAAACTTTTTAGTTCGCTCCTTGTAGATTTTGACATTCTCATAGCCTCTTGACGAAACTCATCCATTTCATTTAACTGAAGTAACTGTTGTTCCCCCGCTGCTTGCAAATCCAGATTCAACTTGCGAAGTGCCCAATAGGCCCGATGCTCCAACTCCACTGGCAAGGGGCATGCTTTTCCAAACACTAGGCGATATGGTGACATCCCGATAGGTGTCTTGAATGCCGTTCGGTAAGCCCACAAAGCATCATCCAACTTTTTGGACCAGTCCTTCCGTGAAGAATTCACCGTAACCTCCAGTATTCTCTTTAACTCTCTGTTAGAAACTTCCACTTGCCCACTGGTTTGAGGATGATATGGAGTAGCAATGCGGTGTTTGACCCCATACTTACTCAACAACTGCTCAAATTGGCGATTACAGAAATGTTTACCGCCGTCACTGATGATAGCCTGGGGTGTGCCATAACGAGTGAAAATGTGCTTCTTGAGGAGTCCAATCACCACTTTTGCATCGTTAGTAGGCAAAGCTACTGCCTCCACCCATTTCGAGACATAGTCCACCGCCATTAGAATGTACTGGTTGGAGAATGAAGATGGGAATGTCCCATGAAGTCAATCCCCCAAACATCAAATAACTCCACTTCCAGAATGCTTGTCAGAGGCATTTTATTCTTTCTTGAGATATTCCTCGTGCGTTGACACCAATCACACCTCTTCACGAATTCAAAGGAGTCTCTGAACAATGTAGGACAATAAAACCCCGACTGTAAAACTTTGGCTGCTGTCTTGGAAGCTCCAAAATGTCCCGCATATGTTGATGAATGGCAATGTTCCAAGATCTGATGTACCTCTTCTTCAGGCACGTACCGTCGGATAATCTGATATGCCCCTCGCCTATAGAAAATTGGGTCTTCCCAAAAATAATACTTCAGATCTGCAAAGAACTTCTTCCTCTGATGAGCAGAATACTCTGGTGGTGGAACAGACTTGGCTAAATAATTCACAACATCAGCATACCACGGTACTGTCTCCACACTGAGGAGTTATTCATCTGGAAAAATCTCATTGATTTCCACTACTACATCTGGTTGACTGAACTCCAACCGGGATAAGTGGTCAGCTACCACGTTCTCACTGCCCTTTTTATCTCTGATTTCTATGTCGAACTCTTGTAGAAATAATACCCAGCATATCAATCTTGGCTTAGCGTCCTTCTTGGTCATCAGGTATTTCAATGCTGCATGATCAGTGTAAACAACAACCTTTGACCCAACCAAATAAGGGCGGAATTTATCAAATGCATACACAACCGCTAATAACTCCTTTTCTGTAGTTGCATAGTTCATCTGTGCATCATTTAAGGTTTTGCTGGCGTAGTATATCACATGAAAGATTTTGTTGATGCGTTGTCCCAAAACCACTCCCACGGCGAAATCACTAGCATCACACATTAACTCAAATGGTAACTCCCAA